>CM062807.1:563972321-564334740 GCA_031772625.1 Pinus tabuliformis
CTTAAATTAACAATATTTGCTTGGCTTATATGGAAAAACGAAGTTCTGACTTGGGACAACTTTCTTAAAAGATATTTTCATGGTCCTCATTTCTGCACCTTTTATAGAAACTCCATAGAATCAGCAGAACACATTTTCTTCTCTTGTCCTTCAACTTCACAGGTTTGGAGAAATATTGCACATTTCATGAACATTTCACTTAATATGGCTACAAACTTAGAACACATCATGTCCCACTGGTCTGATTGCACTACTCAGAATAAAGCGATGCCCATATACATCATCTGGGAGATTTGGAATGCAAGGAATTATCATATATTTGAGGGGAAGCCCATTGACAACAACATATTTTTTTTCAAAGCAATTTCATGGGCGAGCACCATTCCAAAGGACACAAAAACTAAAAGGATGACTACAAAGATAAGGTTCTATCCAACTACTATACTCCCTGCAGAATGGTTCGATGGAGTAGTACAAATGGGATCGTGTGGATGTGGAGCAGTTCTCAAATTAGACAACAATACACAATAAAACCTATATTGGAATGGTGGCCCTGGCACCAACACTAGAGAAAAAATCATTGCACTTTGGGGGTTGCTCTGGTTTGTGAAAGCGAAACAACTGAATATCATCAACATCTATGGAGACTTCAGATCTCTCATAGAAGGGATTCAAGGACTTTCTGCTTTTGACCCGCTTCTATTAGCTGGATGGATCAACATGATTAAACATATGCTGGCCTCCCTCACATCGTACTCCATCAAACATGTATACAAAGAAGCCAACAAGGATGCATATAGGTTGTCTAAAGAAGGTCTACAGGGACAATATGGAGTCATGAAATACAAACTATTAGTGGACCAACACATTAGTGAGGAAGGCGAGATCATCTTGTTTTAACACACTGATCCTATTTTTTTTTATTACTATCTAAGATTCTGATGGACTAGTAGTTGTCACAGTAATATTACTTTGTTTTGCATTTTGAATATGTGATTATGGGAATGACTACCATATGTTGGATTAGGATGGGGGTGTTGGATGCACATCAATTGATATTATAGACAAATTGTTATTTTCCCGATATATCTTATTTTCACTCAGATACATGTACCGGTCTTTAAATATTATATATAAAGCCAAGGTTTTTTTTCTTCTTTTAAGGAAAAAAAAGTCTTTTGGAATAAGCTTAATCAAGATTCAAATGGTGAATCTCAACTATTTGGATTATTTCTAATGAATGATATATAATATATTTTTTTTAATTTATATTTTTTTAAAATTATCAATATTATTTATATACATGTTTTGTAATTAAATATTTATAAATATTATAATATTAATAAAAAATTCTAAAAATAATTAATATAATCAAATAAATATATTTTATATTTTACATAAAATATAATAAAATTCTTAAATTAAACTCAAATTAAATTTTATATAAAGAATTTTGTTGAAACAATGTGAAAGAGACCCAATTAGCCATGGTTCAACCATGAAAATAGCAATGGTATAAAGGAAGAGAAAGCGTAGAAGCATATGTGTCGTTAAAAATAGGTTTCCATTATATTTGGCATATTGTATGTAGTTATGTCATTTTATTGATCATGATACAAAGTCAGTATAAGGTTAAATATACTTTGAATATAGTAGCATAGGGAGGTACAAGAGGACTCACTTGAGAATTATGTCAGGTTCCCATTATATTTGGCATATTGTATGTAGTCACGTCATTTTATTAATCATGATACAAAGTCAGTACAAGGTTAAACACAGTTTGAATATAGTAGTGTAGGGAGGTACAAGAGGACTCACTCGAGAATTCTGTCATATTGACATAGCTGGAGGGAAAAATTGACATTGTAGATCACAAGTTAACTATTCTAGTTACGAGATCAATTAACATCTCATTTTTCTTGAATGAGGGTAGTGACTAGCGAGGGACATGCCTAGAGATTATGCCCAATAGTTGTTTATGACTCATTGGGTCCGACACAACCAACTTATTTTTATAAGTTTCTATATACAATATCCTCTAATTAGACGAGATCTTAGCAAACTCAAGAGTATGAACTTATGTTACTAGTTTGATTTCTTTTTGAACACATTAGTAAAAGAAAATATTTAGTTTATGTACTCATATAATCCTCATTTGGCGTAGTGTAAAATATGTGACTTTTAAATATATATACCTATGTGTGTTATTTTATTTTTTAATATTATATTTATTTAAAATAAATTAAATTTTAATAAGTTTATGGAATTTTAGATATATGTGTATTATTTTATTTTTTTAATATTATATTTATTTAAAATAATTAAAATCTTAATAAGTTTATGGAATTTAGATTGCCAAAGTATATTTTAAAGGCATTTCCATTAATATTTAATATTAAAAAAAAATTACTTTAATAAATTATATATTTATTTAATTTTTGTATTATATATTAAATAAATTTTTTAATATATATTAAATAATGATCATAACTATATTTAATTTTAAATGAATTATATTATTGGTAATAATTGAATATGGACGGGTATTACAATTATTCCTTTTTCCATGAAAAAAATGCACTTTTATTTATATAAGATAAACAAAAGTTACATTAGTATATGACAATCACATTCTTTTGGTCATTAGCCTCTGTTTGATCTCTCCATTGTGAAGAAGCCTAAGTGATAATGTTAAGAACCAATTTTCAAAACTAAAATTTACTATAATGCTTGTCCTGTCATCATACAAAATAATGCTATTATTGGACAATTGATGTACTTATTTACAAGCTTTATATTCCATGTTATAAAATCAACATCTATTACGATTTCTCCATAATTTCATATGTTTCTTGAAGGCATGTTGCATTTTTGGCCTTTCAATGTTATAATAAGAGTCTAATATTCTATAAAGAGATCATTAAGAGAAGATAAAAAGCCAAAACAAACTACATGGTAGGACACAGAAGATAATTATGAATGAAAATATTTTTTAGTCTTGTGGTCATCCTTGATTCCTTGGACTTTGCATGTACTTCGATCAAAATCTAGTACACCTTTTGAGGGATGGTCTGTTTCTTCGTTTTTGCTCCTATAAATGTGATGGAAGGTTAGATGAGAAAAATGAGATTTTTTTTGAGAAACTTTTTAGAAAAGAGGAACTTGGAGAGAGAAGTTTATGATGCGTGTTGAGCATTTTATCAAATTTATGATATTGAAAGAGTCGCCATAGATGTGAATGGAATGGATTTTAAGTTTAAGGGTCAATTGCAAAATGGAGCAACAAGAGAAAATTTTAGCAAAATTGTTGGTTGCTTGTCCGCTATTTGCCAAGAGAGTAAAAATGTGTGCGTCAGAGAGGTGAAGTGCCCCCCATCCCCCTAATCCATAGATTTCCTTGGGCATCTCTATTAAAAAATGCCAAGGGTAGATCTTTTGAAATTTCCAAGTGAGCCTAATTTTGTGAGGATGTTGTAGATGTGGATTGGATATGGGAGCCTAGTATGGATAAACTATTTATTTCCACCCTGATAGAGGCTAGTGATTTGTTTCAAAGATAAGTTTTGCATTTCTTTCTAGCCATATTCCTCAACAAATAATAAGAGGAAGAGATTTTTTGTGGACCAATTATTTTTCTGAAACCTAGTGTCGTAAGCAGTGATTAATAGTTGCCCCTTCCCATGGAAATTAGATGTTTTCCAGATTACATAGATCTGCCCAAACTCTTCTCATAAAAGGGTAGGTTATGAAGAGGTTGGAAATTGTCTCCACTTCATTGTAACATAAATAACATATACCTAGCCCCTGGAAGGACCTTTTCTAGAGATTTTCCCATGTCTGAGCTTTGTTTTGTAACATGAGCCACATGAATAGTTTTGTTTTTGACAAGTTCTTAAATTTCCACAAATTCCCCCCCCCGCGCCCCCCCACCAAGGGGGCTCTCTAGGATCAATCTCTTGATAACTAAATTTTGGGGCATATGAGCCGAAAGGATTTGGGTACTAGATGAGTTGGTCTTTGAAGTTTGACAATGTGATCCATGATATCCTTTAAATCTTTTACATATCAGTTCCATAGTGTAGCCTCCTCACCTTCCAAAAGGAGGTCCTTTGAAGACAGCTATTCCTTCCTTTAATTAGGGTGGGGGTTACGTGCTACTTGATTTAAGGTATAATACCTTGCATCAGTGAGATAAGCAATAATAGGATCTAGTAGACAATGCCATTGTTGGCTATCAATCCAAGGATCTCACCCTAGGAGGACTTTATTTCCATCTCCATTTTTCCAAACTAGATAATTCTCTACAACAAGGAAGGCTTTTATAATTCCTTTCCATATAATTGATCCATTATGAACCATATTTTGAGTAGATCAACTCCAATCTATTAGTGAGAGTGCCATAGTGTATTTATGACGTGTTATATGAGACCAAAGACCCTCCCCTTGTATGATTTCAATACACCTTTAGCCGCCAAGGGTTTTTGGAACTAGGGAATATTTTTCAACCCCCATCCCCCTTATGAACCTGGTAAATTTATAGACTTCCAAGCCATGAGGGAAAAATATTTCTTTTCATTTTTCAGCACCAGAAGAAACAAAGGTTGATTTGTTTTAATTTTTTGTAATAATCCAATCGATATCTAAGCTAGAGAAGCTCAATAAACTGGAATGGCGCCAATTGTCACTTTTCAAAGAACCAATCTACCAACTCTAGAAAGCCATTTGTTCATCAACATCCACATTTTTTTTCTATATTTTCTCCTAACTAATATCAATCTACTTTCTTGTAGTTACCTAGTTTTAGGGAGAACCCTAGTTATTTTATGCCATTAATCATCTCCTGATCAAGTGGAGAAGAGAAGATATCAATTGTTTCCCTTCTTTCCCTATCTAATAGTCCCCATCCAAGAATAGAGGATTTCCTTGAGTTTATAACTATTTTAGTGGCCTGAGAGAATAGGTTGGGAATGTCTTTTAGAAAATGGTGGTGTATCCCAACACCATCTAAAAAATTTAGAATGTCATCTACTACCATAAGATGAGTGAGAAAGTAGTTTAGAGAGATTCTTATGCCTTTGAACATTCCTCTTTATACCACATATAATATGAGCTTGCTTAAACCTTCTGCTACTAGAAGAAATAGGAGGGGGGGAGGGGGCATCCCTAACAGAGGCCCCTCTCTCCTTTAAAAAATGGGGAGGCATCCCTATCTATCAATAATTTCAAAGGTGGATGTTCTTAAACAATTCATTACCCAATTTACAAAAGAATGAGAGAAACAAAGGTGGATAAGAATCAAGCAAATCTATATCTAGTTGACTCTATCAAAGGATTTGGATAGGTCCATTTTGTATAGCAAGGAATTTTTTTTTTTTTGATTTGAATGGAGTGAAGACCTTCCTATGCTAATCCAATTGCTTGTGAATTTGCATTCCTTCCAAGAATCCAAATTTCTCAGGAGATTTGTTCTCAAAGAGAACATCTTTGAGCTATGATCTTAGATATTATTTTGTAGATAGTTTTTCACAAGGATATAGGATGACAGGTATTAGAAGTATTGACATTGTCCAATTTTCGAATCAATTCAATTAAAATACAGGTCAAATTTTCCAATATTTGTCCAGTGGTTCTAGAATGTTCCAAAATAACAAGAAGGTTGTACCTAAGGAGGTCTAGGAAATTAATATAAAATTCAATAGTGAGTCCATCTAGTCTTGGACTCTTCCCCTTCTAAAAATTGTGTAAGACTTTTTGTAATTCTATCCCGGTAACTTATGCCATCAGGGACTCTTTTCCTTCATGATCAATGAAACTGAGAGACAAATAGGATAGTGCCAAAGTTTTCTCAATGGAGACTCGATGTTTCTAGCTATATATGTTCTTAAAATATGAGACTCCAATAGAAGCAATTTTTGGGAATGACGTTTCTACCAATTGATCAAGGTTTTAGATCCCCTAATTGTGTTGATGGCCTTCCTTTGATTTTCCATCTAGTGGAAGTACTTAGAGTTTTCATCAACTACATTTAGTCATAATGCTCTACTTTTAAATTTCCATTCCTTTTCCCTATCCATGAGGAATTTTCTCCTCTTCTCCTCTAATAATTTGATCCTTTCCTAGAGCTCCCAAGGGGGATCCATAGAGGAGTGTTTTTCATGAAGAAAGGAGAGGGTGGATTCAATATCCACAAGTTTTTTTAGGCTTCCTTTTTTTTTCCCATGAAACCTTCTTAGGTCACTTTAGGTTCTGTTGGAATTGAAGAGCAGGGGAGTCAGGAAAATTCATATTGAAGGGGTTCAAACTTTTCTTATAAATCTAATAGAGATGGATCCTCATGTTACTAAGGATTTAGCTTAAAGGGCACATGGTTTAAGTCTCCCCCTATTGAACTCCACTAAGTAATTTTGTGGTCAGAATCCACTAGGGAATTATAAATAAGAAATTGATCTAACCTTTTTGTTATCTTGGTTGAGCTTAATCTATTATTTTTACAAGTGGGCAACAATTTCAAAGGAATAACATCAAAATCCTTTATTTCATAGAAGAGGTTGATAAAAAAAACTACCAAAGAATCCAATTTATATACACGCCCCCATATTTTAGAGTTTACTAAGGTAAGATTTAGGTCTCCACCTCTGATCAATCATCCTGAATCAAAGAGTGGGAGGGAAGAAATAAATTTCTAGAAATAAACTCTCTGAACATATGGTGCATACAAGTTTACCCCTAGGAAATATTTGTTTAGATCCAAAGAGATGAAGCCCATAACAAGTCTTGGGTGAAAAGACCAAGTTGTAGAGAGATGAATAAATTTAGAATTCCAACCAAACAAAAGACTCTATGATCTACCAGAGGAATCTAGCAATAAAAAATCCTAATATGGAAAGATAATTTCATCAATTGTATAACTTTAACCCCCCCCGCTCCTAACATTTTCTCTGTAGGAAAAGTATTAGGGGGGAAAGGGTTTCGACAATCCTTTTGATAGCCAATTTTTTGAAGGGGGTGCTTAGTTTCCTACAATTTAGAGAAAGAACCTTCATTTAGAACCACTAGTAGGGCCCAATGCTCTAAGTTCCCTATAATAGTTTTTTGTTTCCCATATTGGACTTTGTTTGATGCTTGGGAATGAGCTTTTAAAAATGAATGATTTCCTTCCTCTTAAGGCTCTTTTCCAATCAGGAAAAGAACATAGAACTCCTCCCTAGTTAAGTGGCATCTAATCCACAGATTCTAACAAGGTTGGAGAAGAACACCTCAAGGAGAAAAGGTTTTTAGGGGGATGGGGAAGAGGGAGGAATTAGGGAGCAAGGAAAAAATGTGGTTGAGGATAAAAAAGAGAAAGAAGTGAGGGGATGATATAAAGGGAGAGAATGAGAGGAGGGGGGAATGGAGAATAAAGGAGCTGAACAAGGTGAGGTAAGACCTGTGAGGGGTTTGAAGGGATCATTATTAATATAAGTAGACATTGTATATACCAAAGAGCTCTCTAAAGAAGAAATAAGTAATAAACATGACAGAGGTAGGGGAGAGACTCTTGCCATACCTGTGGAGAGTTGTCCTTCCAAGAAATGCATTTGAAGTGATGGAGGCACCAAAGAACTATTCCTTGTGCCTTGAAACTAACTACAAAGCAATTGGCTCTAACTTCCAGACATGAGACAACTATCCTGTTGGAAACAAGGGAGGGGAAAAAGTTGATAGCTAGACCCCTTTCACTATGTGACCACAATTTATCTAAGGAAGATCCATTAGGAACATGAAGGAGGAGACTGCAAGGGAGATATAGAGTATAAAGAATCCTTTTGAGCCCAATGTTTTTCCATTTTTCTAAGAGGATTATTCTTGCTAAGATGGCCATGAGTGTGGAATACAAACATTTGAAGGGTATACCTTCATAATCAATACTCTAATTGTGGGTAATGTCATATGTGCTTATAGAAATGGAGTCTAGTAAACTCACCTTGAGGTTTAATCCCACCAAAATATGGGCAAGCTCCATGTAGCCAATTTGTCAAAAAGAGAGATTAGATTCATAGTAAAACGCTAAACTATTTCCAAAATACTTAAATACATCCTCCGACTAGAAGATAATGGGTAAACTAATAAGTCGAACCTAGATTTGAATGATATCCAATTTTTTAAAACACACATCAAATTTTATAGACGAATGTTTTGTGAAGATGGCTTGGGTTCCCTAGAACCACCTTCCCATGCATCTAGAATTTTATAGGCATATTCCTCAAAGGCCACTACCCATCCCATCCAAACCTTCGAAGGAACCATACATTTTTGGGTATAACCCAACAAATAATGAACTTTTTGATCGATCCACTTCCTAAGAACCGTAATCAACATGTGCTTACTAGTGAAATGCAACACTACAATAAATTTCTCCACCCTGTGAATATCATTTAGTCAAACATCCTTCCAAAGTATCAATGCAA
This sequence comes from Pinus tabuliformis, assembly GCA_031772625.1. Taxonomy (NCBI): domain Eukaryota; kingdom Viridiplantae; phylum Streptophyta; class Pinopsida; order Pinales; family Pinaceae; genus Pinus; species Pinus tabuliformis. The sequence continues at coordinate 563,980,769 of CM062807.1, forward strand.
GCTCATATACCTTACATTTAATGTGTTTTTTACTCTATTTATGAGGAGGACTAGCCAGAGGGACCCATTTTTTAGGAGACCTAGGCCAAAAAACACCTTCGTGAAGCACTTCCAGAGTGAGAAGGTTGTTTAGAAATTGAGAAGGAAATTTAGGGCATAGGTTACTGATAAGAAATCCAAAGAAATATAATAGAAAAACGTTGACCAAGAAGCTAGGGATGGTATGTCTAGTGGAGAGCGTGAGGATAAGGCTGCATGAGGAGGGATGAGAGAGGGACATGAAAATTGGAAAGGGGGAGTTGGACGAGGCCTTGAAATGGGAGATGCATTGGATGTAGCACTACGCATAATGACTTGCATCATAATTGTTCCTCATAACTATCTAAAATAAATTCAATTGACATTATGGAGAAATTGCACATATATAAATTATAAATTAAAATTAACATCATGTAGTGATCATTAAAGCTATTATTCAACGGTATTTATAATTACAAACATTAATAAAATTTTTTAATGCCTTTACACACTTATACATACCTAAGCCTTAATTTGTATCTATGGATGACATATATTATACTTTACCCCAAGCCTTAGTTTAATAAAATTTTGTAATGCCTTTACACACTTATACATACCTAAGCCTTAATTTGTATCTATGGATGACATATATTATACTTTACCCCAAGCCTTAGTTTGTATCAATTCCCACAACTAAAACCATTTTGATTCTCATTCACAAGCATTTTTGTCAAAGGATCTTAGCTCGAGTGGTTTGGGGAACATCTCATTTCCCTAGTTGTGTGGGTTCAAGTCTCTAGAGGCATGTTGTAACTAGCTCATTTATGGCATTTATGAAATAGTTATAATTTTTGTTTCAATTAGAAAAAATAGTTTCTTGGAGCTCAAAGGATTTCAAATTGAAAGCTTGATTTAATGGAGATCCTTAATTCACAAGTGATACGAATGGTAATATGTGCTCCATCAATTGGAATCCTTTCTTGCATGCTTATGGAAATTTAATAATAAAGGGACCTACATGGGTCAAATATCCTCCAACCTTTCACATACTGAGATATCACGATTAGACATCATGAACTCCACAATAGCAAGGGGTTCACTGTTTCTAAGAGTTTACATGGTATGATCTTTATCCTTATATGATTCAATATGGATCTTCACTCTCTTGATTTAGAGTACCATTTCCTAGACAATTTAGCAACAATCACTTTTCATAGAATGCTATTGTTGGACCCTAGATATGTTATCGTATTGGCTATCGAAACCTTTCATTTACAAGACATATTAATACCTTTATAACATATTATGTAACTATTATATTACCAATTTTCACTAAATGCATTCATTTTACCTTGTGGTTAATTATTAATGATTTCTGGTATTTTTAATGATTAAATGATTTTTTAACGTAGTTTTCCAACTACGATTTACTAATATGTTTATGTGCCCAAATAACAAGTTTTAATACTGAAATTTGACAATTAAATACTTATATCAATTTTAGTACTAAGTAAAGGTTAACACATTGGAACTTTTTGAGAGGACATGGGTTGCAAATACAAGTTTATGGATGGATTTATGTTCACACCTAGCTCACATGTGAAGCTCAAGACATTACTCAAAGTTACAGTCAAACCTAAATTCCACCTACAGAAATTCGGTACTTAGTTCGATACTAGTTTGTCATCTTCCATAAATTTGGTACTTAATTCAGTACTTAGTTCAGTACCTGATTCTGCACCTGTGCACCAACAACTATGGGCAGTTACATCTAGATTTCTAGTTATGTCCAAACTTGGAAAAAAATTCAAACTAATGCCAAGTGGCATTGTTTCCATCTCCAACAAATAATTTAATACACTCCCAAATCATAACAAGACCATTTTTAAATATTATTTGTTATTTTAATTATAGTACGTGAGTGATATTTTCATGGAAGTCAATATGATCCTCTTTGATCAATCGCTTCCGTATGTATTATAAAGAATAGATATGCACAACGTGAAAAAGGGAGGACGAAAAGAGGAATTATGGGATCATTCTTTGAGTTGGTTTTTGTAATCAAATTTGAAGTTTCACTTGTAAACAAAAGATGAGGTTTTTGGCAATGAATATTTAATTATTGAAATTTGAGCATTGTAGTAGTTTGAATTAGTTGTTGGGAATGTTTCCAAGTCAGGAAGGGCCCCTTGACTCAGGTAACGCCACGGTTTTTATTTGTAGAGTAGGTTTTTTTTAATTTTTGTGGATTTTATTTGATGGTATTTTCAGTTTTTCAGTAGATTTGTATTTCACACATTCTTATATCTATTGTTCTGCCTTCAGGTCTGCTAAGTAAAAAGCATTATGATCATATTAGAATTAATCTTCTCAGGCTTAAGAGTGAAGAAAACTTGAACTGGTTCCTTAATATGTTTTCATACCCATAATTTTAATTTACATAATTTTTGTACTTAATTCGGTACTAATATTCATAATTTCAATTTAAAGATTTTTCATACTTAATCTGGTAATAATATTTAGAATTTCAATTTCCAAACTTTCTATACTTAATTCGATACTAGGTTATGTACTAGAACAAGGTATTAAAAACTATGTAATTTGCAGTTTATGACTCTTTAATTGATTGGAGATTTGCAGCTACTTGGTGAAAGATTCCTACAGTGAATAAGAACATACGATATATCTCTAAGCTTACTTAACATCTATTTTTTTATATTTCATTGATGCATTTCTTGTAGCTTATTACCTTGTCTTTTTTACTTGCCTTGCATGCTTTTGCTTATAGTTGTCGACATTTACTTTTTTTTGCAATTTACTTTTCTACTTCATGTTTAATGGGTTTTCATCACCAGAGGATTATAACCATTGAAGTCTAAAGATCTAATAAGCTACATAAGTAAAACCACATGAACAATGTCTATTAGTAATAAAATATTGCGGTTTAGAACCCGATAAGAATTAGAGTCCCACAATTCGGTGACAAGTGATAATCCTTAGTAATTATTTATTTCTAGTGTTAGTTGTTAGCATAGGCTAGAATAGGCTCTAATCCTGCATTTCCTATGCTTGCATCTCTAAGTCTTATGATCCTAGATTCAATAATTAAATGTTGGAATTAGAATACATATAATTCTACCAACATTTTTGGCGTCGTTGCCAGGGAGGTGCTAAAGGGATTAGAGCATAGTTTCTTTCGCAAGTTTTCTGCATGATTTTAGTTACAGGGACAACTAGAGGGTGAAGAAAGTACGGTAAGACATGAGTGAAGAGCCACGTGTCCACTATTGTGGGGTTGATCCAAAGTGTGGTTATCTTTATTTGATTTTCTATTTTTTTTTCATATGCGTAGAATTAAAGGTAGGATCCAAAGCCTCATTTTTATTTATTTTTCTTTTCAAGTGTGTTTTCCTTTAGATTGATTTATGACAAAAAGAGAATCCTAACTTATATGAATAGATAACTTGGTGATAGCAGGGTTTTAGTAGCATGGTGTCACTTCGAGTACATGATTGGTTTTATTGCATTTGTTATAAGTGTGTTTCCTTCTTATTTCTTTAGGATTTTTAATAAGAATTCCATACACTGATCCATGTGCATGACAAGGATTAGCAACCAACAAAGAAATATTCAAGGATGATCAAGAGTTTGGAAGAAATCTCTCAAATCCTAGCAGCGACTGGGGTCTCTTCTTCTCAAGAAGAACAAATCTTGGAAATAGCCAAGAAATTATCTACCTTCCTAAAAGCGATAGAAGAAAAACAATTCCATGAATCACATCCACACGAATATATTTACTCTTGCAAACTTGTTGAGGAAACTAAAGAATCATAAACTGCATTCGATGGAGAGCAAGCATTAGAACGTGAGATTAAAGAATTTTTGACATCTCTATCTACATATCCTCTAAGAACACAAGAGGATAATCATCTAATAATAGAATATCTACATGACACGGTAAAGGAGGATATGCCAAATGAGCCAAATAAAGAGGTAAACCAAAAGCATTTTCATTTTTTTGAAACTTGGTTTCAAGAAACTGTAAGGCCATACCACTCTTTTATTCTTCCTTATTTCTTGACATCATCACTAAAACACATGGTTCTTTGTACTGGGGTATGCATTGAATATTATATTTTAAACTTTAGTATGAATGCATTTTTATACCTGTTACACACATGGTTACATTGGGAAATACTCCTATACTTGAGGAGAGGAATTTATTTTTCTCAGGTAGAATAGGATAGTAAATAAATAAATAAATAATTGTCACATATAATAGTTAGCTTAGTTCTAAAATATAGTGAAACATCTTTCTCATTTGTTTTGAATAAGTGGGAATGTTAATAGCTAAAAAACAACTAGTTGAAAATGAGAGATCTATGTTCCTATAGAAAATTTCTATTGAGGTCAAGTACGTTGTGCCCCAATCTGCGCCCCTGCACTATATTACGAGGCAGCTGAGGAAAGTGTTCGCTACACCAAAGCCAGGTCCACAACTTGGTTTCATGGTGTTTGCCACTCCATTCGATTTCAATGCTTCTATTTTTTGTTGTTAGGGACCAAAAACCCTGGGGTGCTGACGTCTATGTTCAAAGCGATCTTACACTTTGACTAGAAACTATCCCCGATTTCAAACAGAAATCCCTGTACACATGAGTTGAGTTGCTACATAATCATAAAATGTGTAAATTACTATGCAGCACCTTATAAATCAACTTGTGCATTACTGCAAATATCCTCCTTGCATTATCCAGTGGTTAGAAAAGGTGGAAGAAATCATTAGTAGTGTAGAGGAGTAGGTAAGACGAGGTATAAGAATGCATTGCCCCTTCCATTAGTGTGGGAATATCCTCCTATGGAGTCTATAAGATATCCATTATGCTATGCTTGCCATAGAAAAGTTGTTCCTGCGATCCCTTAAACAGACAGGTACCGAGTATAGTGCTATCCTCTTGTGTTTATAGGTTATATATATAATAGTATGTGGTTTACAAGAGTAGATGATACTAGCATTGATATATCTAGTAGGTAGTAGTCTTAATGGTAGCAGGTAGGCACCCTTCTTCTTGTAGAAAAGCTATCCCTCTTGTTCAATAGCGTATAAGAGTTGGAAACGAATATTACTATAATTCAATCTCAAAACGGTAGATAGAGTAGGACCACTTTGATGTTCCCGAGCGATAGTGAGGCGTTCCTTTAGTAGTGTAACGTAACTGACTAGTGGCCTCCGTCTTCAGCCACAGTGTTCCAAGTTTCCCACCTCTCAATAAAGGACCCACCCCAAAAGACCCTCGCCGATGGCACAAAAGAGATCACGATTTTAGATATATTCGGGAGCTTTATGCACTAGTTATAACGGTACATCACCGCCTGCTTTACCCGATGCTCCAAATAAATGGAGGTGCGAAGCGCTTTCCTGAGGCCCCCCGTCGACCTAGTTAAACCAAAAGGCAAGGCCAGGTTCTTAGAGGAGAATTTTCCGGGCTTCATTAAACATGAGCTTTCGAATGCGGGTTCAAATCTTTAATACCAGGTGGAATAAATAGCGGGCGGGGCTTGTCTCACTATCCCCCCAAGTCATCAACGACACTATAATTACTAGCAGAGTTCCGAGATTATGGATCCGCCGATGATTGTCCCAACTAGTTCCGATGGACCTGGGCGTGCGTTTTCTTCAGCTGATGAGAGGAGCTATGGCTCTGATGATTCTGGTGTTGCAAGTGTTTACCTTATTCGCGATTGGTATACTTCTACGTGGGAGTGTTGTTCCCGCTGTGAAAAATACGGGGGGTTGAGCAAAGAAAGAAGGTCAGTAAGGAACTCCGCGCACATGAAGGGGGCAAGTAAGGGCCTACTACCAGCTCTATTACTTGAAGGAAGCAATACTACCACTTACTGCGAATCCCCTGATAGGCCAATGACCGCATAGCCCTTACCTTCTCAGGTCACTTACCTGAGCATAGCAAAGGTCGATCTTACCTGAGCTCTGCTCAGGGCTCTCATTCATTTTCGGCCTTACCGCCGCCGCTATGCTTAAGTGATAACCTGATGCTATGCCTTCTCGCAGGGATAACACAAATTCACACACGCTCGCGCAAGGACCTAAATTCCCATTAGGAGGTTGAACCAAGGACCTGTGGAAGTCGGGGCTACCCCGTCCCCATGGCAACCAGTGTCTTGAGGGAGGAGTTCAGAGGCCTTCTAGTAGCACGGACCTATGCCTCTCCAGGTCATGCGAAAGAGGCCAGTCCAGGATCGTACTGTTCCTCTACAGACAGAGACAACAAACGCACGGATTTGTACCTCTACGCGCAAGCAAGCTAATCTCATTAGAGAGAAGCGTAGCTCAGGTTATCACTTACCTGAGTTATCACTCATATTTATTCCCCTCAAATCTTGAGCATAGCAATACCTTTACAGATCTGGTTTTACTTCTTGAGTGGTGTTTTTCTTTTTATATTCTAGATCTTGGGTGGTTCGGTTTCGAGCCAAATCTCACATGGTATCAAAGCCTTGGACATTCTAAATAGAAGTGTTTCGTTGCAGTGAAAAATCAGATTCTGGGGGGCTCATTGTGCTCGATTTTGCTGGTGCGCAACTGCATATTGTTTTAATGAATATTTCCATTGAGTCTTATTTCCAATAGTAGCATGGTTCAACTATTACTTTACTTTCCCACATATTATTTCTTTTTGATAGTTAGAGTTGTTTCTAGTTTTTTCTTTCAATAAAGTAAGCTATGATAAATTTGTTTGGAATTTTATGTGAAGGTAATATCTTTGATGTACATAGTACATATCAACTATTTGGTACCATATTTCATCTAACTAGTACCCAAAATGTTGGTACTAATTCGCTATTTTGCAAGACAATGCAGGATTCAAGGATCTTGTTCATTTGGGGACGCTTAAATACTGGAAGAATGTTTTCAAAAGCAAAAAAGACATTTTCATCAACGAATGGAACACTTAGGGGTATTTGATGATATCTTTATTTTTCCTTATGTTATTAAAAAGGATGCATTCATGCTTTATCGTTAAGACCACTATATCATGAAGATGATTGAATACACAATATTTTTCAAAAAAGTTTAATTGAATGATAATTCCAAACTATTCATAGCTGATATACATTTTCTTTTTTTAGAATTTCATTTCTCTTATTCATATATATTTTTTATTATTAATACAAAATAATTGCTCAAAATATAGTTACCTAAACATACTAAGGGGATTATAACAAAATCAAAATGTACATACAGTCATACCAATGAGAAAATAAATTTGAATACTATAACCAAAACACCAAAGCATGATATCTGAGCATCTTTATTAAGACTTGCAAAAGAGTTGATGAAATCTCTACTCATAGTGAAACACTACTTTAAAAGTGAAAGCATACATGAAATCTATGATTAGTAGGAATTTAGGTGTATTTTAGTTATTCTTTGGAAACCTCATCCATCTCACATTAAAATGGCTCATTCATGCTATGTCCTTTGAGTACCTATAAGTACCTTATGTGTCTAAGAAATTATGCAGATAATCTAAGTCACTCTGAAAGGTGTCATCCTATTCCTTTAAGGGGATTTCTGAAGCTGCTCCCCCATCTACCAATTGCAAAAGAAATATCCATAATATAAAATTAAAATGGTAGGAAACATGGGACTATAGCCTTCAATGTGAAATAGGTTTAAGAGGTTAACCTGTCAAGACTATGGATGCCTACTGGTAGTGGGTACTAACCTGTGATATCACTAGGCAAACCCATTAGGGTTATGGATGCTCTCGAGAAATGGGGCATTCTTCCTAAAGAAGTGTCAACCAAACCAAGGCATTTTGTCTACATGTATGATGGTTACTCTATAGTGTTACAATCAAAAGGAAGCATGTGTGGATGAAGTCAAGGGAAAAACAAACTCCATAAATTTGCTGCTAAAGAATGTTTTCAAGGTAACCTTGAATCATTTATCATTGGTTTTTAATAATATATCTAAGATTTAATTATCATAGAAGTGAGATCTATGATCATTGATAATTAAGAAAACTCAATTGTAAAGCTTATTTGTAATACTTGGATGACTATGAGACTTTGGGATTTGGTTAGTAATGACTATTTTTTCATTGGTTCATCATTTGTTGTGATCATAAAAAAGCCTCCTACCTACAAAGAAAGAGAGCCCCTTAAATTTATTTTCTTGAGCATAAGACTGTTAAGGATTGATGAAATCATATGTAATGAGTGATTTGGAATTTATTTTATGATTAGTGTTAGTTTTACATCATTTTAATAACTCTAAGATGACTTATTTTTGTTCAATATTCATCTCATTAGCTCCATTATTTTTTTCAGGTCCCTTTGTACTAGAGCCATCTCAACAACCCTCCTCACTAACCTTGTTTGCATGAGGACATGCAAAACCTCAGGCACGGGTGAGTGGTTTTTGGTACCTTTTCAACATCTTTGGTTCATTCTCTTCAACTTCCTTTAGTAGATCAGATTAGCACTCATCAACTCCAACTCTTCCAAATCATTCTAGACTCTCATCCTTACTCTTCCTGTTATAGACATTTTTGTGCCTTACAACATTGAGCATGAAATGTCCATAATCAAGGGATCCAAAGTCCCTAAACATGTTGTTCCTACCCCTAGAGGAACAAGGCCAGCTAACCACAGCAATTCACAGAAGTTCTCCACCTGAAAACACTCAAAAACAAGCCAATTCTGGATCATGTCAACTGCTCCACTGAGCATCTGCGCTGAATGTCAACTGCTCCACTATCTACCTGCGTTGAATGTCAACTCCAACAAAGGCTACCTGCGCTGAGCATAATTGGACAAGTGGCAGGCTCATTCCTCAATGTGTCAATGCCCAGGAAGCTTCCAAAATGACACTTGTATCAGGGAATTCGACTGGTGATGAGTAAGAGGCTCCAAATCTCCAAGTGGAAGCAAGAACCTCCAAGTGGACTCAAGAACTGACAGAGGGAGAGGACACTAGTCAGATCTCAAGCTGACTCATCCTCTCTCCAAAATAACTATATATAAATCTCTCCTCCATGAGATCTAGAGGCTGGAATTTTGTTATTGTAAAGAATTGTTGTTGGTTTGAGACTGGAAACATTGGGTGCTTAATGCTTTGAAGGGAGCTGAAGAAGGAATTCCATTCTGCTGGGAAGGAGATGCTGGATTGGAGCCCTCTGGGTTGTATCTCTTCCTGAACCTTGTTATCAATCAATAAAGCTATCTTGGTTTTCTCCTATATACTGGTGTATTTGTATGATTGCATTAGTGTATTTGATTTACTTCTAATCCTGAATGATTTATGAATATGAATATTTGCCTTTGTGTTGTGTTCTTCTCTTGTCGCAAGTAGCTGTTCTCTTGTCACAGGTAGCTGTTCTCTTGTGATCTCGTGGGAATCAAGTAGCTGTTCTCTTGAGCAAGCGAGGAGGCGAGTAGCTGTGAGCACCCAAAGAGAAGAGGATCTAGATCGAGGGACAAACGGAAGACAACGGTAAGTCTATCGATCTCCCCTCTTTCACATTTCATAAAGGAAGAAACCAGAATAGCTGTATCTGTTTGTTGCTAAGGCTCTGTCACACCTTAGGTGGATAGGATCGTCCTGCATAGGCATTTTTCCCCACAACACTTCCTCACCTTCAACTTCATACAAATTCCATTGCATCCTATGGTACAGATCATAATTCAAAGGTATACTTGAGATAAAACATGTTTAAAGGCTCTTTAACTAATTAAAATTTAAGGAATCTTGATGATTAACCACTTCCTATTGCATAAATCTTCACCTTTCCAAATCCATTAATGCATATTCTAGTAAGACCATAAGAATGATTGTGGTACATGAATAGCTATAGTGTCTTATTCTTGTACATCATAAAGAATTCAAAAAATCATCATATGAATTCTCTCAATAAGAGGATGAAGTCATTGTTTCTTATTTGAGAAAAAGAACCACAAAATGGGTAATGGTCTTACAAGTTTCCAAGTCCATATTTATTTAGCTATTATCTTCATCATTACCTTATATCATCCACCATCTCTTCGTAGTCCATATTTTGTTTGCATGAGGGAATGCAAAGTTTTAGGCATGGGGGGATGTTGGGTCCTAGATATGTTATCGTATTGGCTATCCAAACCATTCATTTACAAGCCATATTCGTACCTTTATAACATATTACATAACTATTATATTACCAATTTTCACTAAATGAATTCATTTTACCTTGTGGTTAATTATTAATGATTTCTTGTATTTTTAATGATTAAATGAGTTTTTAACATAATTTTCCAACGATGGTTTACTAATATGTTTATGTGCCCAAACAACAAGTTCTAGTACTAGAATTTGATAATTCAATACTTATATCAGTTTTAGTACTAAGTAAAGGTTCACACATTGGCACTTGTCGAGAGGATATGGGTTGCAACTACATGTTTCTGGATGGATTTATGTTCACACTTAGCTCACATGTGAAGCTCAAGACGTTATTCAAAGTTACAGTGAAACCTAAATTCCACATACAAAAATTCGGTACTTAGTTCGGTACTAGTTTGGCATTTTCCAGAAATCCAGTACTTAATTCGGTACTTGATTCTACACCTGTTCACAACCAACTACAGGCACCTACATCTAGATTTGCAGTTACATCCAAACTTGGAAAAAAAGTCAAAATAATGCCAAGTGGCATTGTTTGCACCTCCAACAAATAAATTAATATACTCCTAAATCATAATAAGACCATTTTTTTATATTATTTGTTATTTTAATTATAGTATGGAAGTGATATTTTCATGGAAGTCGATATGATCCTCTTTGATCAATTGCTTCCCTATGTACTATAAATAATAGATCTGTGCAGCGTGAAAAACAGAGGATGCAGAGAGGAATTCTGGGGTCATTTTTTGAGTTGGTTTTTGTAATCAAATTTGAAGTTTCACTTGTAAATAGAAGTTGACGTTTTTGGTAATGAATATTTGATTATTGAAATTTGAGCATCGTACTAGTTTGAATTAGTTGTTGGGAACGTTGCCAAGTCGGGAAGGGCCCCTCAACTCAGGTAACGCCCTGATTTTTATTTGTAGAGTAGGTTGATATCTCTCTCTCTCTCTCTATATATATATATATATATATATATATATATATATATATATAGATATATATATATATATATATATATATATATATATATATATATATATATATATATATATATATATATATATATATATATATATATATATATATATATATATATATATATATATATATATATATATTTATATTTATATGTATGTATAGCCAATGCAAAATTTAACTTAATAATAAGGAACATTTTTGAAATATGAAAAATAGGATAATTAATATCTTACCTATGTCAAAAACCTACAATTTGATGCCTATCAAGTAAAAAATAATGGTCTAGGAGAAGGAAAATGAGTAAAGAAGAGTGTCAAGATGAAGCATTCATGAGGCTCTACAATAATGCCTTTTACTTAGCAGATACGAAGGTAGAAGAATAAATATAAGAATGTGTGAAATACAAATCTACTGAAAAACTGAAAATACCATCAGATTTTATTTGATGATATTTTCAGTTTTTCAGTAGATTTGTATTTCACACATTCTTAGATCTATTGTTCTACCTTCATATCTGCTAAGTAAAAGGAATTATTGTAGAGCCTAATGAATGCTTCATCTTGACACTCTTCTTTACTCATTTTCCTTCTCCTAGACCATTATTTTTGACTTGATAGGCATCAAATTGCAGGTTTTTGACATAGGTAAGATACTAATTACCCTATTTTTAATATTCCAAAAATGTTCCTTATTATTAAGTTAAATTTTGCATTGGCTACCAGATTCGTGCAATTATGTAGCTAACTTCCGTTTCTGTATCCAACTCCATTGTTGAACAGGGTCCGAGGTGCCATTCAAGGAAAGAAAGATATGGGAAAAAAGAGGTTGATTCCCTTAATAATATACTCCTGTTTATCTACACAAAATCATTAGAAGAAAGCCTAAATCATGTGGTCAAAGGAAAAAGTCAACACATAACTAGAGCAAGCAAGCAAGAGTCCAAGATGAAAACACCTCATGATTTGATTTGCCAAATAGAAAATTGTCAGTGACTCTCTATCTGTTAGAAGCTAAATTTAGGAATCTCAGTTTGTTAGTTTGAATTAGAACTCTGTTAGCCGAAAGTAGGCATGAAAGCCTCAAACATTTATTGAATGGCTTTTATAAATATCGTAAGGCAGGAAAAAACAGGGGATGACAGTGAATAAATATTTTGTGACTGTAATCATTTTGAAACTCTATGTTTTTATTTAATGGAAGCGCCTTTGAAGACTTGTTGCACAGTTAACTGTTAGTTGAAGCTTGAGACCACTTGTTTGTGGAGGGGTCCTGCAAACAGTGAGGGCTTTTAACTTGTAGGTTTTCCTTTTAGTTATTATTTGTTGCAGCATTTTCACGTATGTTCATTTCATAATTCATAGATTTCTTTCTTATATTAGTTTGATCTTAACTCTCTTTTATAGTTTCTGAAGCTGATTTGAATCATCAAAATACCAGTGACTTCTTTGGAATTTCATTAAAAAACATTTCAACTTCATAGCATAAGATGTTTCTCTCTATAGATTTGGGTATATAGATTTCTTTTAGCTTTATGTTCAGAGCATTTTTATTCAAAAGTATTCTTAGTTTAATTTCAGAAGAAGAGTGGTTTGTTTGCAGTTACTTTCTTGAACTTTCAATTTTGAAGCAAGTGTGAGTTAATATAGTTTTCATTCTGCAAGTGTGAGTTAATATAGTTTTCATTCTGCAAGTGTGAGTTAATATAGTTTTCATTCTGCAAGTGTGAGTTAATATAGTTTTCATTATGCAAGTGTGAGTTTATTTTTTGCAAGTGTGAGTTCTTTATGGTTTCATTTTTCAAGTAAGAAATATTTCTTTAAATTCACAATCATTTTATTTTCACTAGATAGCAATGTTAATTTCATTTTGAAATAGGAATACAAAACTTAAAGACACATTTCCAATAACTCAATCAATTAATAAATTCAACTTAATAAAAAGGATTCTAGCATATATTGTGAATTTTCACTTCACAAGTTCACCAACTCCTGTTGATATTTAATGTAATCAATTTAAGACAATTAAGTTGATAAACATTTTGGTGCTGTTGTCAGGGAAGTGTAAATAGACGTCCTTTTTTCTTTTGGATAATAATAATAAAAAAAACAAACAAACAACAAAAACAAAAATATGATATGCATAGGGAAAGAGACTCTAGGGGTATATTTGTAGGTAGAGGAAAGAGTTTAATTCCAACAACATCACTTACCCCATCACAACCTTGTAGTGCCACACCACCCATACAAACTTGAATTCCATTAATAGAAGGAAAACACAAACTCCCTAAGGTATTAATATCTGAAATCCAACCTAGAGATTCACCAACTTCATCAGCAAAAGCCCTAATAGAAGAAGAAGATCTCATATCCCCAACAACAAAAGTAATTTTCCTATCTTCAACTAGAGAACAACTTCTAGCTCAAGAGCTGGAAGTTCCTACTGAATAAGAGGAAAAAGAAGCCTAATTTAACAAACCATTGATAGAAGAACCAGAGGAACTAGAGGATGTTGAGAACCCAATCTTGGAACCATAACCCTATATTAGTTCTGAAGAATATACAATGGTTGGAGAAGGGGAAGGAGAGGTACGCAATTTTAATGGTGAACAACCTAGGATTGGAGGAGGAAGAGGAGGAATAAGGGAGGTGGAAAAGGTGGAGGAAGAGGAAGAGGAAGAGGAGAAGATATAAATCTAGAACCCTTTGGATTTCCTATCCTCGATGAATATACAAATACGACAATGAAAAATATCTCACCCTCTATCTTTCCAAACTTTCATGGACTAAGGAGTGAAGATCATGAAACATTTCTCTTTGAATTTGAAGTCTTGTGTAGATCATATGATTATCTGCATGATGCTCAAAAGTTGAAATTATTCCTTGCAACCCTTAAAGATGCAGCATTAAAATGGTTTATGAGTTTAGGAATAAACTCCATAAGAACATGGGAACAAATGAAAACTACATTATTAGAGAAATATAAGGAATATTGTATGCCCCATAATATTAAAGATGAAAATATTGAAGACTTAGTTGAAAGATTTGCTTATAATGTTAAAAGGGAAAAAATTAATAATCTAGATGAGGAAACTTTGAAAGCTTTGTTATTGAAATTTTTTAGAGATGAGTGGATTGATCTTCTCAATCTAATGGGTAAGGGAGACATTTATCAGTTGTCACTAGGAGAAATTTGTGATTTATGTATACACATTTCAAGAGGCAAAGAAAGAACCCGGAAAAATCCAAGTGATCCTCTTTTATCAAGGATTAATAAATCTGCAGCTCGGACAATAAGTAGAGCAGAATTAGAAAATTTGCTTGATAATTTTAAAACAGATATTTTAGGGAGTCTTAGTGAAAAAATTGACACCCTTAAAATACAAAACAAGAAAAAAGTTGAAAATGTTGCGTTGTCCATTTTTTTCCTTAAGTGCAGAAAGAAAGATGCCTTGAGAGAATGTCCTCTTGATTTAAAGAGTGTAGAAACTTGTGTTATATGTGCAAAAAATCATGATACAAAAGAATGTCCCTCAATACTAGGTCTTAAAGTTGTCTATCAAGAATAAGGAGTACCAAATCAGGTAGATCCTCTTTGTTTTATTGCTAAAAGACCTTGGCAGAATCCACAACCAAATACAACTCAAGGCTTTAACACTCAACCATTTGCACAATCATCACAAAGTAATTGGACTGCCCCAATGCCTTGGCAATCTTGGCCACAACCTTGGTCACAAGGATGGAAAAATCCTTATGGAAAGTACCCTCAATATCCTTAATATCCTCAATTTCCACAATTTCAACAATCATATCCTACTTTTCCTCCACAATATTATCCTCAGTCCGTTCAACAAACTCAACCTCACAATTTGAATCCACAACTTTCATTACCATTTCCTCAAAGACCAAACCAATTGCCTGCCCAACCACTCCCAAATCCGAACAATAATAAAAACTCACAACTTGTTTAGAATATGGAAGGACAAAATTTTCAAACTTACATGATAACTCCACTAGATCTAAACAATGTTCAACTTAGATTTGGTAGAATATTAGAAAAAAAGTCTCCATCAGTTGTTATTCAAGAAAGTGAAAATGAAAAGATCCCTGAAGAAGAGAAGTCTCTTAATGAAAAAGAAAAAACTCAAAAACAAGTTACTCCAACACATTCAAATAACTCAACTCCTATTATGGAACAACCTTTAGTATCTGTTTCAAACCCACCTTTTCTTGAGAGATTAAATATTGATGAAGGGGTAGAAAATCAATTTTTATTACTTAATTATGACATGTTAGAAGAACTGAAGAATGTTTGCATAAAGGTTCCTTTGTTACAAGACATTAAGGAAATACCAATTTTCGCAAAGACAATTAGCGAATTGAGCATAAAAAGACCAACAAGAAAAAGAAAAGAAATCAAAAGAATCCAACTAGTTGGAAAAATTGCAGATATCATGATGGGTAAGACAACAATTCAAAAATATCTTGATCTAAGAAGTCCCATTGTGAAAACACACATCAATGGTGTAGATATCCAAAATACATTGATTGATCTAGGAGAAACTATAAACATCATGAGTAAACAAACTATGAATCAATTAAAACTTTCTAATCTTCAATATACACCTACACTATTACAATTGGCAGATAGATCTGTAATCAAACCTGATGGTGTATTAGAGGATATGTTAGGTCCTTATAATACTAGTGTATTCCCTTATTATTATTGTCATTGTAGCCCCTTATTGTTATTGTTGTGCCAATGTTGTCCCCATATTGTTATTATTGTGCCCCATAGAAGCTCTCTATTCTTATTGTTGTACCCTTACATTATTATTGTTATGTCGGCTCTGATTATATTGTGACCCCTTAGACTCCTATATATAGAAAGGAAGTCTTGTCATTTGTATCATCCAAGAATTGTTTATTTGTGTAATGTAAAGGAGGTTTCACCCTTGAAGAGGCTTATTTTGAAGTCGTTGATCTATATTTTCTTCTATTTTGTGAGTTGGTTGCATAACAATTGGTATTAGAGCTTTGTATTCTAGGGTTTCGCTACTTCAAACAGGTCATCGTGGAATTTTCGCTATAACGTTTTTTTTACGATGTTTTATAATCTAAAATTAAAACCCATTTGAGATGAAATCTTGATGAAACTTTGTTATGAAACCAGCTCACAAAAAGATAGAAAAGATAGATCAAATCCTTAGAAATCAGCCTCTTCGAGGGGGAAACCTCCTTTATATTACACAAATGAACAATTCTTGGATGATTCAAATGAAAAAACCTCCTTTCTATACATAGGAGTCTAAGGGGTCACAATATAACCAAGCTGACCTACAATAATAATACAAAGGCACAAAAATGACAATAGAGGGATTCTATGGGTCACAATAATAACAATATGGGGACAATAGGGGCACAACAATAGCAATAAGGGATACAACGACAATAGTAATGAGGGAATCACTAGTATTATAGGGACCTAACATGCCCCTCTCCTTCAAAAAAGTGTTGTCCTCAACACTTGAGTAGTTCTGGATGCTTCTGTATAAAATTCTCATCCTCCCATGTGGAATCTTCAACGGGTAAGTTCTTCCACTTGATGAGATAATGTGAAATTGATCGATTTCGTAGCTATCGAGTTCTTGTTTCTTTGACTTCTTCAGGTTCCAATATGATTTTTCCTTCCTCATCAAGTTCTGGCAATATTGTTTGAACTGGAACCTTGTCACCTATAACCTTCTTTAAGCATGAAACATGGAAAACTGGGTGCACTTGAGAAGATGCAAGAAGCTCCAATTTGTACGCCATAATACCTATCTTTTGCAACAGCTTGTACGGACCATAATACTTTGGTGATAATTTATTATCCTTCTTAGCTTGCTTGAGGGACATTTATTAATATGGTTGTAGCCGTAGGAATACCCAATGACCTACATCAAAACTTCTTTCCCTGCGATGTTGATCTGCCCACTGTTGCATTCTATTCTGTGCTAAGGTGAGGTTATCCTTTAAGATTTGGAGAACTTGTTGTTGATGCTCGATGTGATCTTCCACTGCTTGAACCTTAGAATTTTCTCTTAAATATGATGTGATGGATGGTGGATGATATCCATAAAGTGACATAAATGGGGTCATTTTTGTTGTGGTATGGAAGGAAGTGTTATACCATCATTCAGCTAGATGAAACCATTTGACCCATTGTGTCTATTTGTTAGATACAAAGCAACGAAGATATCCTTCCAAACATTTGTTTACTATCTCAATTTGCCCATCAGATTGAGGATGATAAGATGAGCTATGAGTTAACTAAGTACCAAGACAAGAAAATAGTTTTGTCCAAAAATTTCCAGTGAAAATGGGATCCCTGTCACTTACAATAATCTTTGGGTTTCCATGTAGCTTTTGAATTGTTTCCATAAATGCATTAGAAACTATATTCACTTTAAATGGATGGGATAATGTACAAAAGTGTGCATACTTGGTAAGTCTATCAACTACCACCATGATAACACTCTTTCCTTCGGACTTGGGTAAACCTGTGATAAAATCCATTGAAACCTCCTCCCAACGTTGGCTTGGAACGGATAAAGGTTGTAATAGTCCTAAGGTCTTAATTGTTCAACTTTATTTTGTTGGCAAACCAAAAGTTCCACCACAAACTTTTGAATATCCGATTTAAGGCCATCCCAAAAAAAATCCTTCTTAACCCTGTGGTAGGTTTTTAGAAATCCTGAGTGCCCTGCTAAGGGAGAGGTGTGCAATTCCCTAAGAATATTTTGTTTGAGTTGGGAATTCTTACATAGGTATAACTGATCCTTGTACCATAACGAATCATTTTTCCAGGTAAATGTATCATATGTACTGGGATCTTGTTGTATCTTTTGAATGAGTGCCAAAAATTCCTCATCATTCTTCCATTCATCCCTTGCTTTGTTTATCCAATCCGGTTGAATAATAGAAATGGCACAAAGAAATGCTTCCACATCCTCATCCTTTCTTGAGAGTGCATTTGCGACAACATTTTGCTTCCCTTTTTTGTAGACGATTTCAAAGTCATAACCCAACATCTTTGTGACCCATTTTTGTTGCTCTTCTAAAGATAATCTTTGTTCTAAAAAGTATTTAAGACTATCATGATTTGTTTTTACCTTGAAGTGTCTTTCCATTATGTAGGGTCGCCATTTCTTAAGTGCATGTAGTATTGCCAACATTTCCTTCTCATAAATAGCTTTGTGTAAATGCTTTCCTTTGATTGGACGACTTTCAAAAGCAATGGGTCTTTCTTTTTGCATTAAAACAACACCAATTCCATTCCCTGAGGCATCACATTCCACAATAAAGGTTTTTGTGAAGCGTGGTGTAGCTAAGACTAGTGCTTGGCACATTGCCTCTTTAAGATGTTCAAAGGCCTTTGTTGCTTCTGGAGTCCATGAAAATGCATCTTTCTTCAATAATGTTGTTAGAGGTGCTATTAGAAATCCTCATAGATGTTTTATAGATGTGGGGATTTTCCATTCCTTAATGGTTTTATTTTTGCTAGGGTCTACCTTAACACCTTCATGAGATATAATATGACCCAGATATTCCACCTCATGTACTCCAAAGAAACATGTGGAGATTTTTGCATATATTTGTTTCTCCTCCAATAGTTTGAGCACCATGTCAACACGTTGGACATAATCCTTCCAAGACTTGCTGTAGATTAGTATATCATCAAAAAATACTAACACAAATTTTCTAAGGAAGGGTTTGAAAATGTAATTCATCAAACCTTGAAATGTAGAAGGTGCATTAGTAAGGCCAAAAGGCATGACCAAAAATTCGTAATGAACCTCATGAGTTCTAAATGTTGTTTTTGGAATGTCTTCAGTCTTCATTCTGATTTGATGATATCTTGAACAAATATTCAACTTTATGAAGTAAATTGATCCATGCAATTCATCCAATAATTCATCAATGACAGGAATGGGAAATTTATCTTTAATAGTGAGCTTGTTGAGCTCCCTATAATCTGGACACATGCGCCATGATCCATCCTTCTTTTGAACCAATACCACTGGAGCAGAGAAAGAGCTTTGACTAGGTTGAATTATACCAACCTCTAGCATTTCTGCAACCATACGTTCAATTTCACTCTTTTGGACATAGGGATATCTTTAAGGCTTGATTTTTGGAGGAACACTTCCTGGAATCAAATTAATAGCATGATCATGATCACGAATAGGTGGGAGGCCTTTGGTAGTCTCAAATACCTTGGAATGATTGTCCAAGACTTTTTGGAGATCTGGAGAAATGGATGATTTCAATGTGGGAACCTCTAGTGAACATAATTGTGCAATTATGCCTCATTGTTCTTTCTTTAGAAGCTTTGTCATTCCATTAGAGTTGATTATCTTTCCCAATTTGCCTGCGACACCCCTTAATTCAACTTCCTTTGCTTCTGAAGAGAGTTTCATGAAAAGTTCTTGAAAATTAAAAGCTATTGTACCCAAGGATTGTAGCCATTGGACTCCTAGTAAAGCATCAGCACCACCCATTGGAATGGAAAGCATTGGGCTATTCAGTACATAATCTCCCATGGATAGCTTGATATTATGGCACTTTCCTGAGCAATTTATGGCTCCTCCACTTGCAACCATCACTTGACACTCTGATGCTAGATATAGGAATCAATTCAATTCCTTGGCTATCTTACAATGAATAAAATTATGGGTACTTCCCGAATCAATCAACACTATTACCTTTTTCTTCTTGATATGCCCTTCTATCTTGATATTTTGAGGAGTGGTAATTCTAGCCAATGCATTACAAGATATGGTTGGATTCATTTCTTCTTTTTCAAAGGTTTGTTCTTGGTGTATATCCTCCTCTTTTGACGTTTCTTGTTCCTTTTCTTCCTCTTCTTCACAATATATGTAAAATAATTTCTTCTCGGCACACTTATGACCTTTAGTGTATTTGCTATCACAACTGTAACAAAGCCTTTTTTCTCTTTTTTCTTCCAATTGTTGTGGTGTCAACCTTGTAGGTTGTGGATGGCTAGGGGTAGTAACACTTCCATCTTT
Source organism: Pinus tabuliformis (assembly GCA_031772625.1). Taxonomy (NCBI): domain Eukaryota; kingdom Viridiplantae; phylum Streptophyta; class Pinopsida; order Pinales; family Pinaceae; genus Pinus; species Pinus tabuliformis. The sequence continues at coordinate 564,001,021 of CM062807.1, forward strand.
ATGATTGTGAGTGGTAGGCTTGCTTGTTGCCATAATTTTGCTTTCCATTTTTCTTTCCAACATGAATGCCTTCTCCAATGAATCTGGTTCCCAAAGGTGAACCTCATGTTGGATGTTATCTTTTAAAGTCCCTATGAACACATCAATCCTATGCTCCTCTGGAATATCTTTTACCCTTATATTCAATTTTTGGAAGTCCTCAATGTGCCCCATCATTGAACCGTTTTGTTTGAGATTTATCAATTGGCTAAAAAAAGTGTTGCTTTTTGTATCCTCATAATGTGCTATCATTTCATATTTAAAAATAGTCCAAGTGACAATTTGTTTAAGATAGCAAAGCCATCGATACCATACAAACTGATTTGGTTCCAAATATAAAGTTGCAATGCGTACCTTTTGTGTGTTTTGGACATCATGGAGATCGAAAAATTGCTCCATTTGTAGTATCCATGTTCCGGGATCCTTGCCATCAAACTTTCTCATATCGATCTTTGGAACATGCTGGTTCTTTGATCCAATGTTAGAGTCTATGAAATCATGATTAACATTTATTTTTTTCTCATCATGAGTTTCCTTTACTACCCTTTCGCCATTAGTAAGCATTTCTTGTAGAAACTTTGTCAAATCTGTCTTCAATTCTATCTTCAAATCTTCCATGTCTATCTTCAAATTTGTCCATCTTAGCTTCCACGCCTTCCATCTTAGCTTCCATGCCATTCATCTTAGCTTCTATGTCTTTCTTTAAACCATCCATCTTAGCTTCTACGTCTTTCTTTAAACCATCCATCTTAGCTTCTACGTATTTCTTTAAACCATCCATCTTAGCTTCTACGTCTTTCGTTAAACCATCCATCTTTGATTCTGTTACTTTTTGTGCGAGTGACATTTATTCCACTTGGTCTTGTAATTTTGATATATCATGTTGCATTTCTTCATCTTCTTCATGAGTCATGCTAGAGCTTTCAGGTTGCTTACTATGTGTTTCCATTTTCTTTCTTTGGGGCATCAATTATCGATAATAATGCTTCACTATGCCCTTTGAATTCCTTCAAACTAATTTTTCAAACCAAGCTTATGCAAAAAAAACAAAAAAAAGAACTACACACCTTTTTTTTTTCACTTTATAGGAGCTTGCTATTAAATCTGATGTATTTTTGAAATTTTAGATTTCCAAGGTCTGAAATTTCTTCCTGCAGTAACCCTCTGAGTAATATTTCTAACTCTACAAGTCTGATCAAGATTGGATTCTCCAATGAAGAGTTATTCCAAATCTCCCACGATGACCTGAGTATAGACTTTTTCAGTAGAGCGAACTTGTACAATGTGCTGCAGGTCACTGTTTCAACCTTAGGATCTAAAAATGGTACCCAAAAACCTACAGTCCATCCTCTTTCTATAACTTCTTACGAAAATTCAATCCAATGCTCAACGCGAAAATTATGACGATTTTCCTATGGTGATCTGTTTGGAATGTAATTCGGGGGTCTTCAAAAGCCCTAACTTCCTCAGATTATATCTATGATAATATAGTGAGATAGGATCTAAAATTCAAAGCCATAGTTCAAACCAATTTCTTCTCAAATGGTTTTTTTTTTAGCTTCTGAAACTTTGTAGTGAAAGAGTTATAGCGCAAATTCTACAATGACCTGTTTTAAATGAAATTGTGGAGCTTGCAAAATCCCTAACTTCCTCAAATCATATCTTCGAAAATATAGTGAGAAAAGATATGAAATTCAGACAGAAAAAATTTATAGCGAAAATTCCACAATGACCTATTTGGAGTAGCAAAACCCTAGAATCCAAAGCTCTGATACCAAATGTTATGAAACCAACTCACAAAAAGATACAAAAGATAGATCAACGCCTTAGAAATAAGCCTATTCGAGGGGGAAATCTCCTTTATATTACACAAATGAAAAATTCTTGGATGATTCAAATGAAAAAACCTCCTTTCTATAGATAGGAGTCTAAGGGGTCACAATATAACCAAGCTGACCTAAAATAATAATTTAAAGGCACAAAAATAACAATAGAGGGATTCTATGGGGCACAATAATAACAATATGCGGACAATAGGGGCACAACAATAACAATATGGGGACAATAGGGGCACAACAATAACAATAAGGGATACAACAACAATAGTAATGGGGGAATCACTAGTATTATAGGGACCTAACAACCTCGGGTACGAATTTTAGATATTGTCTCACTATATTTTCAGAGATATGATCCAAGGAAGTTAGGGTTTTTGCAGACTCCCAAATTAAATCTCAAACAAGAGACTTGGGGAAAATCGTCATAACTTTCTCTTTGAGCATAAGAGTGAAATTTCATAAAAATGTATAGAAATAGGATAGACTGTGATTTTTGTGTATCGCTTTTAGGTTTGAAGGTCAAAATAGTGACATGTGACACTTCGTACAAGTTCTCTCTATTGAACTAGTCTATAATTAGGTCATCATGGGATATTTGAAATACCTCTTTCTTGGAGAATCCAATCTTGATCATACTTGTGAGGTTGGAACGAGGAATCAAAGGGATACCACAAGACACAATTTTAGACCTTGGAGATCTGAAATTATAGAGATACAATAAATTCAATATTGAGCTCCTACAAAGCGAAAAAAGGTGTGTAGTCTTTTTAAAATTTTTCATAAGTTTGGTTTGAAAAATTAGTTTGAAGGAATTCAAAGGACATAGTGAAGCATAATTATTGTTAATTGATGTGCCGAAAAAAGAAAATGGAAACACCTAGTAAGAAATATGAAAGCTCTACCATGACTCATAAAGAAGAGGATGAAATTCAACATGATATATCAATTAAATTATGAGACCAAATGCGACAATCTTCACTCTCACAAAAAGTAACAGAAGCTAAGATGGATGGCATGGAAGTTAAGATGGATGGTATAGAAGCAAAACTTAAAGGGAACATGGAAGAATTGAAGATAGATTTGAAAAAGTTGCTACAAGAAATGCTTACTAATGGTGAAAGGGTAGTAAAGGAAACTAATGATGAGAACAAAATAAATGTTAGTCATGATTTCATAGACTCTAACATTGGATTGAAGACCCACCATTTTCCAAAGATCGATATGAGGAAGTTTGATGGCAAGGATCCTGTAACATGGATACTACAAATGTAGCAATATTCAGATCTCCATAATGTGCAAAACACACAAAAAGCACGCATTACAACTTTATATTTGGAACCCAATCAGTTTATATGGTATCGATGGATTCTATCTCGTAAACAAATTGTCACTTGGGAAAGTTTTACAGAAGAAATGATAACACATTATGAGGATACAAAAAGAAACACTTTTTTTAGCCAATAGATAAATCTCAAACAAAAGGGTTCAATGGTGGAGCACATTGAGGACTTCCAAAAATTGAATATAAGGGTAAAAGATATTCTAGAGGAGCATAGGATTGATGTATTCATAGGGACATTAAAGGATAATGTCCAACATGAGGTTTGCTTTTGGGAACCCGATTCATTGGAGAAGGCATTCAAGTTGGCAAGAAAAATTGAAAGTAAAATTATGGCAACAAGGAAACTTACCACTCACAACTATAAAGATGGAAGTGTTGTTTCCCCTAGCCTTCCACAACATACAAGGTTGACACCACAACAATTGGAAGAAAAAAGAGCAAAAGGGCTTTGTTACAGTTGTGATAGAAAATACACTAAATGTCATAAGTGTGTTGAGAAGAAATTAATTTACATAGATTGTGAAGAGGAGGAAGAAAAGGAACAAGAAATGTCAAAAGAAGAGGATATACACCAAGAACAAACCCTAGAGAAAGAAGAAATGAATCTGCCACATCTTGTAATGCATTGGCCGAAATTACCACTAAACCTCTCAAGATAGAAGGACATATCCAGAAGAAAAAGGTAATAGTGTTGATTGATTCAGGCAATACCAATAATTTTATTCATTGTAAGATAACCAAGGAATTGAATTTCTTCCTATATCCAGCACTAGAGTGTCAAGTGATAGTTGCAAATGAAGGCACCATAAATTTCTCTGGAAAGTGTCATAATATCAAGCTATCCATGGGAGAATATGTATTGAATAGTCCAATGCTTTCCATTGCAATGAGTGGTGCTGATGTTGTACTAGGATTCCAATGGCTACAATCTTTGGGTACAATAGCTTTCAATTTTCAAGAACCTTTCTTGAAAAAAAATTCGGAAAGAAAGGAAGTTGAATTAAGGGGTATCATAGGGAAATAGAGAAAGATAATTAGCTCTAACGACATGACAAAGACTCTAAAGCAAGAACAACAAGGCATAACTGCACAATTATGTTCGTTAGAGGTTCCCACATCAAAATCATCTATTTCTCCAGATCTCCAAAAAGTCTTGGACAATCATTCCAAGGTATTTGAGACTCTCAAAGGCCTCCCACCTATCTGTGATCATGATTATGATATTCATTTGATTCCAGGAAGTGTTGCTCCAAATGTCGAGCCTTACAAATATCCATATTCCCAAAAGAGTGAAATTGAACGTATGGTTGCAAAAATACTAGAGGCTGGTATAATTCAACCTAGTCAAAGTTATTTCTCTACTCCATTAGTATTGGTGCATAAGAAGGATGGATCATGGTGCATGTGTCTGGATTATAGGGAGCTCAACAAGCTCACTATTAAAGATAAATTTCCCATTCCTGTCATTGAGGAATTATTGGATGAATTTCATGGATCAATTTACTTCACATATCATCAAATCAAAATGAACACTGAAGACATTCCGAAAAAAACATTTAGAACTCATGAGGGTCATTATAAATTTTTGGTCATTCATTTTGGCCTTACTAATGCACCTTCTACATTTCAAGGTTTGATGAATTCCATTTTCAAACCGTTCCTTAGAAAATTTGTGTTAGTATTTTTTGATGATATACTAATCTACAACAAGTCTTAAAAGGATCATGTTCAATATGTTGACAAGGTGCTCAAACTATTGGAGGAGAAACAATTATATGACAAAACCTCCAAATGTTTCTTTGGAGTACAAGAGGTGGAATATCTGGGTCATATTGTATCTCATGAAGGTGTTAGGGTAAAACCTAGCAAAATTAAAGCCATTAAGGAATGGAAAATACCAACATCCATAAAACATCTGTGAGGATTTCTTGGGTTGACAGGGTATTATCACAAGTTTGTTAAAAACTATGGGAGAATAACAACACCTCTAACAACATTATTGAAGAAAGATGCATTTTCCTGGACTCCAGAAGCAATGAAGGTCTTTGAACATATCAAAGAGGCTATGTGCCAAGCACCAGTCTTAGCTGTGCCAGAATTCACAAAAACCTTTATTGTGGAATGTGATGCCTCAGGAAATGGGATTGGTGTTGTTTTAATGCAAGAAGAAAGACCCATTACTTTCGAAATTTGTCCAATCAAAGGAAAGTATTTACATAAAGCTATTTATGAGAGGTGAGAAGGAAAGCTTGGAAATACCACACGCACTTAAGAAATGGAGACCTTACCTAATGGGAAGACACTTCAAGGTAAAAATGGATCATGATAGTCTTAAATACTTTTTAGAACAAATATTATCTTCATAAGAGCAGCAAAAATGGGTCACAAAGATGTCGGGTTATGACTTTGAAATCATCTACAAAAAAGGGAAGCAAAATGTTGTTGCAGATGCACTCTCAAGAAAGGATGATGATGTGGAAGCATTGCTTTGCGCCATTTATATTATCCAACTAGATTGGATAAAAAAAGCAAGGGATGAATGGAAGAATGAAGAAGAAGTGTGGGCACTCATTCAAAATTTACAACAAGATCCCAGTACATCTGATACATTTAGCTGGAAAAATAATTTGTTATGGTAAAAAGATCGCTTATACCTCTGTAAGAATTCCTAACTCAAACAAATGATTCTTATGGAATTGCACCCCTCTCCCTTAGGAGGGAACTCAAGATTTTCAAAAACTTACCACAGGGTTAAGAAGGAATATTTTTGGGATGGAATTCAATCTGATATTCAAAAGTTTGTGGCGGAATGTTTGGTTTTCCAACAACATAAAGTTGAAACAATTAAGACCCTAGGTGTTGAAAAGTGTGCAACAAGAAATGATTGTTGAGAATGCAACAAGATGATGGAGCTTAATGGAAAGGAGTCGCCTTCACTAAGTGGGCCCGCAGGAAAATTATGGTGCAAAGTCTATTTTTGGATCATAGCAAGAGTGATCACAGCAGGAGTGAGCAGAGTCTATTTTTAGACTGCTAGTCAAAAATAGAAAAGTCAAATATTATTGTCTCATAATAATATTTAGACTATAAACTTTATCTCATCCTCTTGGAGCACTTTAGTTTGAGCTGCAGATGTGGCACATGCAGCTGTCAGAAGGAAATATGCTTTCTTTATGAGTCAGTTGAGCTATTGCATGTAGGATATCAGTTAGAACTCATGTGGTTGAGTTCTGTGGAGTTGGATGAGCAGTTAATGGAGTTGTGTTCAGTTTGACTTAGTTGAACTAGTTGTATTTAGTCTAACTGATCAATAGACTAAGTGATGAGCTATGTGAATTAGTTATTAATTAATTCACTAATTATTAACTCATAATGCAACTGAAGAATACATCAGTTAACTCAGTGCATGTATAGTTCACTGGAGACATGTGTTAGAGGTTGAGATTGCTATCAGTTGTGACTATAGTTGTGCATGAGACTTTGCACAAGAAATGTATTGAGTATACCCATGAAAATGCCCAGTAATATAGCCTGTGCTCACGTGATTTCCAGTGTGGGTGACTTTCTCCAAGGTAAAAACGAGTTTGGTTCAACCATTCTCATTCATTATCAGCAGGTATTGTGCAGTGGAGGCAAGGCAAGCAGCGGAGGAGATTTGGAGATCAGATCTGAGCTATATTGTGTGTAACAGGTGGAGATAGTACTGAGATACTTGAGAGGAGTATTGTACTATGTTTATTACATGTTCTCAATCAATATAATTTACAGATAGTTGGGGTTATTAGCGAGATGCTTTCCCCGGGAAAATACTGTGTTGATATGTGCGATTGATGCTTCTATGTGCGCATGTTATTGTTTCTGCTTCTTTAAATTGATGATCAACGTAGAGGATGTTATGTATTATGCATGTATTTTGCAATAGTGTATAATCGGAATAATCTCTGTGAATAATTTTCATATTATTCAAAATTTCTACATGGTATCAGAGCTGGTTGATTTATAGAAAAAGTTCTACAGGATATCAAAGCGGGAATGATCATCAGATCTATTATTCAGAAAGTGTTTACATTTTATTTCTTCAGGCATAGTCTGTGATTGGGCCAGGTAGCTTATGGATTCATCCTTCTTTTGGAAGGTGAGATATCCAGTGAATGCCCATACAGTCGATCTCTATACAAGAAATACTTTGTTCTCACGAATTTTAGATTAGAAGCGGTTGAGTTTTGAGCTGGTGGAATGGCGTTCAAGGATAAACTCAGAAACATCAAAGCTGAGAATGGAGACAGTATGCCCCAGTATCTCATGAAGTTAACCCAATGCCGGGATGAGCTGGGAAGTGTGGGGGTAACTGTTGAGGATGAGGATATGGTGAGTCTAGCACTCCTTGGCCTTCCTAAGAGTTGGCATAGCTACCAGGACTCGGTGAATGGAAGGGAGAAATTGCTAGGATGGGAGAGACTTTGGTCAGATCTTGTGCAAGAGGGGATTAGACGGTGCACCAGAGAAAGTTCTTCATCTATGCATGATGAGGAGAACTGTGCCTTAGCGAGTAAGGCGAAGAAGGGGAAGGGGAAGGTTTCTCTTTTCGAATCTAGTTCTTCCAATGATGGGAAGAAGGTTGACAAGTCGAAGGTGCGATGCTTTCGTTGTCGTGAGTTGGGCCATTATGCTACTAATTGCCCAAAGAAGAAGTCCAAGAAGGGATCCGTGGAAGGATCTGAAGGTGAGGCAACCTCACTTGCTTCACAGTTTGAGTTGGACTTCACACCCTTCGCATGCATGGTTTCATCCATGATGGGAAGTGGTTGGTTTCTTGACAGTGGAGCTTCTTTTCACATGACCGGTGACAAAAGTTTGTTCAATACTTTGGAGGAGAAAGATCTCCAGATACTCATAAGGATGGGTAATGATGAGAAGTATAGTGTCTCAGGTGTAGGCACAATTATTTTTCAGAGGGAGCATGGAGCTCGCCTTACCTTGACCGATGTCAAGTATGTACCAAGACTGAAGAGAAACTTGGTGTCGATCCCGATGCTGGAAGACAGAGGCTATGATGTAGTCTTCAGTAAGGGAAAGGTTTTCCTTAGACACATCATCATTAGACAGGTGAAGTAGATTGGTTCACGGGTCAAGAACCTGTATGCTCTTGAGGTTCAAGATGCATGCAAAGCCTTGAGCAGCAAGGAAACTGATGGAGACTTGGTGGTTGAGAGGGAGCATATATTACCTCTCAACATGCAGAGCCAGAAGAAGTCTCAGACGATTATGGAGGAGCCACGATTGGTGCAACAGCTTCAGGAGGTTATGGAGTAGCCACAACAAGGGAAGCTGAAAGGAGATCGAGTAGAGACATCTACTCATGCAGAGACCTCTAGTAGGGGAAAACTTCGAGCCAGGTGGGCCGAGGGATCACATGCAACCATACCTCCAGGTAGGAGGTGGGGTGATGTGCATTGATCATCCCAAGGAGGAGGGGCAGGATCCTTGAGGTACCCAACCTCTTGGATGAGACCTTGCTACAGGAGCCCCGATGTGTAGTAGCAGGAACTGACTGATTGGGTAGAGACAGATGCGGATGGAGCGGCAGAGAGACTGATAGTGCAGGGAATCCCAGGACAACGCATAGCATGCAGGCTGCAGCAATGCGAGAGGCACGAGTGTTTTGCACAGTGCCAGGTGGCACAGAGAGGTGTGCAATGGTGCGAGATGCATGGGGATGTTGCAGTAGCGCAGATGTCAGAGAGGGAGCACTTGTCAGCAGCAGGTAGAGCTTCAGCATCAGATTATGTTCCTAGCCCAACAGAGTGGTTAGTTGGGAGTGTTTTGTGTTCCAAGTGTTGTTGGAGCAAAGTGGACCGGGCAGATGTGTTGCATGCGGAACATTCTAGAGTTACAGGGTCGGGTTTGAGAGGAAGCCTTTCTTATTGAGAGGGAGTGTTGAAAAGTGTGCAACAAGAAATGCTTGTTGAGAATGCAACAAGATGATGGAGCTTAGTGGAAAGGAGTCGCCTTCACTAAGTGGGCCCATAGGAAAATTATGGCGCAAAGTCTATTTTTGGATCACAACAGGAGTGATCATAGCAGGAGTGATCAGAGTCTATTTTTAGACTGCTAGTCAAAAATAGAAAAGTCAAATATTATTGTCTCATAATAATATTTAGACTATAAACTTTATCTTATCCTCTTGGAGCACTTCAGTTTGAGCTACAGATGTGGCACATGTAGCCGTCAGAAGGAAATACACTTTCTTTATGAGTCAGTTGAGCTATTGCATGTAGGACATCAGTTAGAACTCATGTGGTTGAGTTCTGTGGAGTTGGATGAGCAGTTAATGGAGTCGTGTTCAGTTTGAATTAGTTGAACTAGTTGTATTTAGTCTAACTGATCAATAGACTAAGTGATGAGTTGTGTGAATTAGTTATTAATTAATTCACTAATTATTAACTCATAATGCAACTAAAGAATACATTAGTTAACTCAGTGCATGTACAATTCAGTGGAGACAGGTGTTAGAGGTTGAGATTGCTATCAGTTGTGACTATAGTTGTGCATGAGACTTTGCACAAGAAATGTATTGAGTATGCCCATGAGAATGCCCAGTAATATAGCCTGTGCTCACATGATTTCTAGTGTGGGTGACTTTCTCCAAGGTAAAAACGAGTTTGGTTCAACCATTCTCATTCATTCTCAGCAGGTATTGTGTAGTGGAGGCAAGGCAAGCAGCGGAGGAGATTTGGAGATCAGATCTGAGCTGTATTGTGTGTAACAGGTGGAGATAGTACTGAGATACTTGAGAGGAGTATTGTACTATGTTTGTTACATGTTCTCAATCAATATAATATACAGATAGTTGGGGTTTTTAGCGAGATGCTTTCTCTGGGAAAATACTGTGTTGATGTGTGTGATTGATGCTTCTATGTGCGCATGTTATTGTTTCTGGTTCTGTAAATTGATGATCAACCTAGAGGAGGTTATGTATTATGTATGTATTCTGCAATAGTGTATAATTGGGATAATCTTTGTGAATAAGTGTAATATTATTCAAAATTTCTACACTAGGTCTGTTACAACCTTTATCCATTCCAAGTCAATGTTGGGAGGAGGTTTCAATGGATTTTATCATAGGATTACCCAAGTTCGAAGGAAAGAGTGTCATCATGGCGGTAGTTGATATACTTACTAAGCATGCACACTTTTGTGCATTATCTCATCCCTTTAAAGCTGGTATAGTTGCTACTGCATTTATGGAAACAGTTCAAAAGCTACATGGAAACCAAAAGATTATTGTAAGCGACAGAGATCCCATTTTCACTGGAAATTTTTGGACAGAATTATATTCTTATCTGGGTACTCAGTTAGCTCATAGCTCATCTTATCATCCTAAATCTCATGGGCAAACTGAGATAGTGAAAAAATGTTTGGAAGGATATCTTCTTTGCTTTGTATATGATAAAAAGACACAATGGGTCAAATGGTTGCCTCTGGCTGAATGGTGGTATAACACTTCCTTCCATACTGCAACAAAAATGACCCCGTTTATGGCACTTTATGGATATCATCCACCATCCATCACATCATATTTAAGAGAAAATTCTTAGGTTCAAGCAGTGGAAGATCACATTGAGCATCAAAAAGAAGTTCTCCAACTCTTAGAGGATAACCTCACTTTGGTGCATAATAGAATGAAACAATAGGCAGATCAACATCGCAGCGAAAGAAGTTTTGATGTAGGTGACTAGGTATTTCTATGGCTATAACCATATAACCAAATGTCCCTCAATCAAGCTAAGAAGGATAATAAATTATCACCAAATTATTATGGTCCGTACAAGGTCTTGCAAAACGTTGGTACTTTGGCATACAAATTGGAGCTTCCTACAGCTTCCCGAGTGCACCCAGTTTTCCATGTTTCATGCTTAAAGAAGGTTATAGGTGACAAGCTCCCATTTCAAACAATATTGCCATAACTTGATGAGAAAGGAAAAATCATATTGGAGCTTGAAGCAATCACAGAAACAAGAACTCGACAACTATGAAATCGATCAATTCCATAGTATCTCATCAAGTGGAAGAACTTACCCACTGAAGATTCCACATGGGAGGATGAAAATTTTATACAGAAGCATCCATAACTACTCAAGCATTGAGGATAACACTTTTTTGAAGGAGAGGGACATGTTAGGTCCCTGTTGGGTGATTTAATGGTATGTTAAATCCCTTGTTATTTTAATATGTAACCTAGGGGTTTCGTAAACTTAGAAGAAAACCAAAATATATGGGACCTCAGATGAAACTGTTGTAGAAGTTTTTTTTAAGATGGAAAGAAAGAAAGGAAATGCATATTACAAATAACCTCTAAAACTAAAAAGTTTCTAGTTCAAGATGCAACAAGGAAGAGAAGAGGCTCCTAACTTAGGAGGTCTTGGTTGTCCTTTCTCGCAGTACTGTACCCAAGAAAAGAAACTAAAGTGCAATGGTTGATGATGTGTATATAGCAAGGGAAGAGGCCCCTAACTTAGGAGATCCAAGTTGTCCTTCCTTACAATTCTATTTAATCATTGTTACCATTTCATTAAAACTAGAGATTCAGAAATAACTCAAACAAGGAAAAGAGGATGAATTTCAGTTATTTTTCGTGATTATATAGAAAGAGAATTTAACTTAAACCCTTGTTTGTCCCTTCATATTTAGATTAGAATTAAACCAAGAATCATCCAGTAAGCATAAGAAATATTCACACATCCAACTTAACACATGGCCATAAAATGAATTCACATTAAAGATATTTACAAATATTTACAACAAATGAACATAATAAACATGAAGAACTAGACTAGTATATGCACAAATATAAAAATCATACAACAAAGTGTACTTGGCTTGGTATGGGGGCCCTCCATTCCTTAACGAGCACACCTGAACAACTATCACATCTTAAGAATCAAACAACACTCATAACTCATGATTTGGAGAAAATGATATTATTCATGCTAAATGAACAATCATAAATCTGATGCTAATGATTATTTGACAACTATTAGCTTCCTTTGAAGGGCGCTCCTATTTATACATGAATTAGGGATATCTACTCAATAAATGTAGATCTCTTAAATATCTACTAGATCCATACTTGTCTCAACTTATCCCTAAATGCTAGATACAAATCCTATGACACATCAATATCTTCAAGATCCTTCTCCTTGGAATATGGTCCACCTCTTGAGTTGAAATTCGAATTTGATCTTGGGAGGCCAAGTAAGACCCTTCTAAAACCTCCAAATAAGCCTATACATGTCACAAAACTCATAACACATATACAGATATATGAAACCATGTTAATTTCCTAGTTTTTAATCATAAATTCACTTTAAATACATAAAATAAATCATTTTGGAAAACAAGGATCTTAACCCATATAATCATGAAGATGGTCACTTGATGTAGGGTTTTAGGCTATATAGTTATGAAATGAGGGCTAAATAGTTATGAAATGATGGAAATTTGGATGATAATTTTAAGACTCAATAGTCCCTATAATACTAGTGTATTCCATTATTATTATTGTCATTGTAGCCCCTTATTGTTATTGTTGTGCCCATGTTGTCTCCATATTGTTATTATTGCGCCCCATAGAAGCCCACTATTGTTATTGTTGTGCCCTTACATTATTATTGTTATGTTGGCTTTGATTATATTGTGACCGCTTAGACTCTTATATATAGAAAGGAGGTCTTGTCATTTGTATCATCCAAGAATTGTTCATTTGTGTAATGTAAAGGAGGTTTCCCCCTCAAAGAGGCTGATTTTGAAGTCGTTGATCTATATTTTCTTCTATTTTGCGAGCTAGTTACATAACATTATATATATGTATCCTTAGATTCTTGGGAATACCCTATCGATTTTATGATTTTAACACACACAAATAACTTAGGAGGACATCCATTGATTCTAGGAAGACCATGGCTAGCTACAATCAATGCTTTTATAATTTGTAGATATGGTGATATGCTCATTTTTGATGGGATCTCAACAAAGAAATTCACACTGTATCCACCTACAAAAACAATAATAGAGTTTGAAAATGAAGAACGGATAGATGATGACATTTATATAAGACTAATCTTTGCTACTTCACAAATAGATGAGGAAGATCAAATTTTGAATTTAATAGAAAATAATGAATCTTCATCATATTGTGAATCTAGTCAGGGTTTTCAAGAACAATACAATATTGAATATTTATCATCTTGTCAACTATCCTTTCATTCTATGGAAAAAATTGGCAATTCTACAATTGAAATCTTTCAAGGAAAAACTTTGAATATCAACAATAATTTGCGAAAATTTCAAAAGAAAGAATTAATAAATATGTTAGAAGAACATTCCTCTGACTATGCATGGGAATATACTGACATGAAGGGAATTGATCATAATAATTGTATAAATCATATTTGCATTGAAGAAAATTCCAAATCAATTTGACAACCTCAAAGAAGAATGAATCCAAATCTAAGGGAAATTGTTAAGGAGGAACTACAAAAACTGTTGAATGTCAATTTCATCTATCCAATATCAGACAGCCAATGGGTTTCACCCTTAGTAATTCTTCCTAAAAAGAATGGAAAATGGAGAGTGTGTATTGACTATAGGGAATTGAATAAAATCACTTTAAAATATCAGTTTCCACTTCCTTTCATAGATCAAGTCTTAGATACATTGGCAGGAAACAAATATTTTTCATTCTTAGATGGTTTTAGTGGGTATAGTCAAATCCACGTAGCCCCAGAAAACCAAGATAAAACCACCTTTACCTTCCCATGGGGAACTTATGCTTGCCAAGTACTTACTTTTGGATTATCTAATGCACCCGCAACATTCCAAAGAGCAGTATTAGGAATTTTTTCTGATCTAATTCATGATTGTGTGGAAGTGTATATGGACGATTTTATAGTTTATTTAAATTATTTTGTAGAAGCTCTTAAAAATTTGGAAAAAGTTATCATTACATGTAAATAGGCAAATCTCTCATTAAGCCATGAAAAATGTTTTATGATGTTTACAGAGGGAATTATTTTAGGACACCATATTTCAGGAAATGGAATTAGAGTGGACATATCTAAAGTATAAGTTATTTCTAAATTATCAATTCCAACCTGTCAACGAGATGTTAGAAGTTTTCTTGGTTTCACTAGTTATTATAGAAGATTCATAGAAAACTTTACAAAAATTGCATCTCCACTTTTCAAACTGCTCAAAAAAGACTGTGAATTCAATTGGAATTTTGATTGCCAAAAGGCCTTTGAAACATTAAAAGAGAAAATATTTGAAGCACCCATTCTTAGAGGACCAAATTGGAAATTACCTTTTCACATTTCAACTGATGCTTCAGACACAACTTTAGGAGCTATACTAAGACAAAAGGATTTAACTCCTTGTGCCATTTATTACACTAGTAAAAATTTGACTCCTGCAGAGTCAAATTATACTGTAACTGAAAAGGGGTTTTTAGCTATTGTCCATGCTATCAATAAATTCATACATTACATTACAGGTTATGAAACTTTTGTACATATAGATCATTCTGCAATTAGATACTTAATGAATAAACCAATCACTAATGGCATATTCACTAGATGGTTGTTGTTGTTGCAAGAGTTTCACATTACTATTTCGGATTGACCTGGAAAACAAAATATAGTTGCTAACTTTTTATCAAGGATTCAAAATGATAACAATGACATGCATGTAGAAGATAATTTTCCTAATGAATACCTTTTTGCAGTATCTACTAAATCTCCATGGTTTGCAGATATTGATAACTATTTAGCTACAGGTAAATTACCATCATATTTGTCTCCTTGAGAAAAAGGAAAGATAATTAAAATTAGTGCATCTTACTCATGGATAAATGAAGAATTGTATAAAAGAGGACCAGATCTAATCATCCTGAGCTGTGTTAGAGAAGATGAAGTACTAGAGATATTGAAAGCTTGTCATGATGAGCCATGTGGAGGACACTTTGTCGAAAAAATAACTTCTTACAAATTCCTTCTCTTAGGATACTATTGGCCTTCCCTTTTTAAGGATGCCAAGGAGTATGTCAAGAGATGTGATAGTTGTTAAAGGATGGCGAAACCTGTTCCGTCTGATGAAATGCCTCTACAGCCTCAGGCACTTATTGAGCCTTTTGAAAAATGGGCTCTAGATTTTATTGGTCCAATCAATCCACCATCGAGATAGAAAAGGTCATTCTTGTTTGCACTAATTATGTTAAAAAATGGGTAGAAGCTAAAGCACATCATTTTTCTACTGAAAATGTTGTAGTTTCATTTCTTTTCGAGGATATATTTACTTTTTTTGGTGTCCCAAGGGAAATTGTAAGAGATAAAGGTACTCAATTCAAATCCAAGTTGGTACATAAGATAATGGAGGAGTACAAAATCAAACATCAGAAGTCCACTCCATACCATCCATAAAAAAATGGACAAGTGGAGTCCACCAATAAAGTAATTGAAGCAATTCTCACCAAAACTGTGCATCTTCATAGAAGAGACTAGGCAAAAAAGCTTCCAGAAGCTTTATGGGCATACCGTACCACATGGAGAAACACTACAGGGCACACTCCCTATGAACTTGTTTATGGGAAGAAAGTCTTGTTTCTTATTGAGTTTTAGGTCAAAACTTTCAAGACAACAGTTAAATTGGGTCTTGACCTTTCAGAAGCACAAAGACAAAGGATGGAGCAATTAAATGAACTTGATGAAATAAGACAAGATGCAATCCAAAGAACCAGTCTAGTTCAACAACAGAGATCCAGATGGCATGACAAATATATCAAAGAAAGAAAGTTCCAGCCAAGAGATTGGGCATTACTTTTTGATTCAAAGTTCAAATATTTCCAAGGGAAATTTCAAACTCATTGGCTTGGGCCCTATGAGATTGAAACAATCTTTGATAATGGTGCAATTAGGATCAGAACTATTGATGAATAAAGAACCACTTTTCTTGTGAATGGTCATCGATTAAGAATCTATCATAAGCCATTGAAAAAGGAGGAGTTTATCAAACATTTGCAAGACAACACTGATTTCTAGTTGGTTAAGAAGGATTTTCCTTCTCCTCCAACTTGACTTATAAGGCCTTTTCTTTTCTAAAAATAAAATAAAATTGATATATATATCTATATATATATATATATATATATATATATATATAAACATGAAAACCAACACTGTTGGCATGTTTATACAGAAAATTTAGGGTGAAAACCAAGTAATTTTGGCATTCTAAATTTTCTTTCCCATTCCCATTTTCTTTTTGTCCCTCTTTTCTTTTCAGAAATAAAATAGCTACAGAATAGCAAGAAAACTGCAACCGATGTTTAACAGGAATAACCAATTAGAGCAATTAAAGCAGTGATCAAATTCATTTTTGAAAGCACCTGAAGACAATGAAGAAAGGAGAAAAAAAAGGTCAGAAATATCAATGTAAGGGTATGCAAACATTTAATTTAGTAATAAGGATAAAGAAAAACATTAAGTATATGAATTTTATGATGATTGTACCACTGGTTAAAAACCATCATTGCATAAGGTTGAAATATATTTTGGTCATATCACCATAACACCACCATTTGTCTCCAATCATTTCATAACACTCCCAAATCAAATTCGAATTCATTGAAGAGATTGCCGAAATCACCAACTCACATTCATTAAATACTCTAGAACGATCACTTCACTCATTCATCTCTCGTCCTCATTTTCGTTTATACCCTTGTCGAAACCCCTCATTCTGAAACCTTGATCCATTTTTTGTTAAGAAGCAAGTCATAGACAAAACTTTCTGTTCATGGGGTTCATTATGAGGTCTAAATCAAATGGAAGAAAGTTCATGGAAGGTTACCCACAAGTGAAAGATATGCAACAGAAAGTGCAGTGGCTACATTTCATGGAGAAATTTGATGGTTTCAACAAAGAGGTGACCAAATCCTTCGCTAGAGCTTTTGATGGAGTAGAAGTTGAGATTGGAGATATTAAATTCACAGTGACAGAGTCCCTTATTGCTGAAGCTACTGGCCTATCCAGAGAAGGAGAACGATGGTTTAAAAATAGAGGCATAGAAAGTGAAGAATGGAAAATTTTCTTAAAGAATATAGGTACGGACACATCCATTTTTATTAAAGGAATCCTAAGCACTGCACTTAAAAGTAAATGGAGAAATATATTACTGGTTATTCAAAAATTTATCTCTTGTGAAGGAAGGTTTGGTTGCATGTTCTTTTATCACATTCACCTAATGATGCATTTTCTGGAAGGAAATGAGATCAATCTCCCATACTTTTTGTTGAATAGCTTAAGAAAAATGTCAGGAAATGTACAGAAAAAGATTCAATTTATAGAAACCACTATGTATCATCATGGCCTCATCAAAATTCTTATTGAATTCCACCTTAAGGGTTTAGGAGATGATTGGGAAAACTTCTTACTTAGAAACCATTTTAAGGAAGAAGAAGAAGAACATGCCAGTAGTAGTAAAGGAAAAAGAGGGAGAAAAAGAGTATCTGAAAGCCCTATTCAAAAGTTACCTCAACAACAGTCCCAGGAACAATCAGAGGATGAAATTCCTATTGCAAAAAATTTAGGAAGCATAAAAAAGAAAGTTGTTAGAAGAAACAAATTTAGTAGAGAATAAAAAAACGCATCCAAGGAGATAATGGAGATCAAAGAAGAAGAGAAAAGAATTCAAATAAAAAACCCTTCTCCATCAAATGTGAGAAGAAGTGCCAAGATTAATCAAGCACTGAGGGAACCATCTCTAAAATTCATGGCATATGAGGAAACAGAGAAACAGAGGACTCCCTCACCTACTATCTTTTCACCCATTCAAATCCCATGCCGAGGAACACTAGAGATAGATCTAGTACAATAACAGTTATACGATTATATTGAATCTTTGAAAAATAAAGTTGCAGAAAAGACATCTAGTTCAACAATGCATGAAAAAGAAGATCAGTGTAGTAGGCCACAAGAAGCTCGAGTCATAAATATTTTAAGACAAGAGATATTTGAGCTAGAGACACTAAATAGAGACATACAAAAGGAACATGAAGCCTTGAAGATGCATAATGAAATCCAAAGAACCCAAAACAACAATATTCTCTTACATTTGAACCTATGGTATAAGAAAAATAAGAAGCTGAAACAAAAGAATAAGGTCCTTAAAATAAAAGTGATAAATCTGAAATACAAAATTCTGATGAAGAAGCCAAGGATGACAGTGGCAAGGAAAAAGGTGAAAAAGACAAATTTAGATGTGCTAGCTCGAGTTTCAAAGGAGATGCAGTAGTTGACAAGGGCACTAATTTTTGCATTTTTGCATGAGGACATGCAATGACCTCCATGTGGGGGAATGTAGAGCCTCATGAATGCTTCATCTTGACACTCTTCTTTACTCATTTTCCTTCTCCTTGACCATTATTTTTGACTTGATAGGCATCAAATTGCAGGTTTTTGACATAGGTAAGGTACTAATTATCCTATTTTTCATATTTCAAAAAATGTTCCTTATTATTAAGTTAAATTTTGCATTGTCTACCAGATTCGTGAAATTCTGAAGCTAACATCCATTTCTGCAACCAACTCCGTTGTTGAACAAGGTCTAAGGTGCCATTCAAGGAAAGAAAGATATGGGTAGAAAGAGGTTGATCCCCTCAACGATCTCCTCCTATTTATCCACACCAAATCATTAGAAGAAAGCCTGAATCACGTGGTCAAAGGAAAAAGTCAACACGTAGCTGGAGCAAGCGAGCAAGAGTCTAACAATGTTGAGTGTAACAATGTCATTGGGACCATGTTAGTACTACATTTTGATAGACATTTTTTTTATATAGTTTTTTGTCTTGTTTGGCCTTAGGAACACCTATCTAAGTCATTTATTATGAAAATTTCTCATATTTTTCTCACATAATAATTAGATAAAGGTATTTTATTTTTATTTTTAATTTTTTAAAATTTATGTAAATAATTGCATTATAAAACAATTTTTCAAGATGCAGTAAAATTCGTAAACCATCCTTCGTTATGGTAGTTGCAAGTGGTCTAGGGAAATTTTGAAACATGGGTTTTGTTCATTCATGTCTCAAGATGGTGATATTCCTATTCTCTTGACTTGAAACAACCTCAATATAACCAGTCAACACGTGGTCATCACAATAACTCCAATAGGAAAAATGCATAACAAGTTGGGAAATCCACCCATATCTAATTTTTTGAGATCTAGTCTACGATTTGAGCACCCAAGGATGTCAAAATGGTCATATTTATTTAGAATAGGCTGAAATTAATAATTAGGATGATTTTTGGGCATTTGGTTATGCTTTTTCCTATAAAGGCAAACAAACCTTACTTACCAAAACAAGTTTGTATTGTTGAGACAAAGAATTTTGATTTGAGACCTTAACTTTCTTTTTTTTGTTAGGTAAGCACCCATGGGGGATTTGAACCAATGACCTATCACAAGGAGTGCCTTAATAATGCACCCATTCACCATCAATCCAAAGCCCTGTGGGCTATTTGAGATATTAACTTTAATTTTCATACTTGTTTCTAGTTTATTTTAATAAATATATGTAGCAACTTTGAGTTCCAATCATTGGTAGAGGCTAAGTGTCCTTGGTGATTTGTGGAAGCCCCCCACCACTCAATCTAGTGCACTATATTTCATTGTTGTTCATAAGTATGGTATACATTTCCTTTTAGTTATTTTTATTCCCGCATTTTACTTGTTTATATGCTCAAATCATATTCTATATACTCATGTGCAAAACTATCCATATACTAGTTTCCTAGTTTGTTGTATATTCATGTCCATAAACTAATTCTTAGCTTATTTTTTTTAAGAGTTATTTTATGTTTACCGACTTAACTTTTTAGTCATTTTGGTTCTTATTTGTTTGATTTATTTATATCAATTTTTCTATATAATCTAAGAGTAAGCTCACTATTATATCACAAACACATTCACTAGTATATTACTATCTCATTTAATAGCACATTATTGGAATTATATTGTTGTTTTTGTTTTATAGATTTAAGTGTTGTTTATGAGCTTTATTTATCATAGGATAATTGTTTCTTATGAGAATAATCTAATTGAAATGGCTGAGCAAGGCACCGGGAGTGCCATTCACCACTTTTCTCAGTAAAGAAGCCCCCAACCAACCTTTCCACTTAGCATTGGGCTAACAAGCACCACAGTTCCCTGTATTAATTTCTTCCTTTTCTTAGATTAAATCTATTCTTTGGGAAAACAATTGTTAAGAGGATGAGTAGTAGACTATGAGTGACCACCCATTTTCAATCTCATAAATGGGAAAGGTCGTAGTGCATTCTTAGCTTTTCAGTTAGTACTAAGTTAAAATCTATTAGAATGACAAAAGGAATACCATAGTGTCCACTTGCCTTCAATCAAAAGAAATACCTTAGTGAATTAATCAATCCCTTGGATTAAAACCCCTTTGATAATCGTCATTTCCAAGCATTTGAGTGTGAAACTTGATATCTTTTAACATGATTGCATAGAGGAATCTGACTTGTGTGAGAAGTCTTAGTGAATTTCCAATCCAGAGTGTTCATAGTTCAAGTAGATTTGCTTTACATTCTAAACATGTGTGATTAGAATAGAGTTTTGATCCATGCTTTCTTAGTATCTTCATTAAATCATGAACCTAGAGCTTAACTTCAACACTTAATAATAGAAGGTGATAACCAATATAGCTTATCTCTCTACATATTTTAATGTTCTTATAAGCTTACAAACACCAATATTGATGTAAATATTATGTCTCAATTTAGGTATCTAAATTATCTTGACAATCCATACAACCTAAATGTTGCTCCATTGGCTCTAATGCACTCAACTTGCTTCTAGACTTGTTATAATTATGGTCCATGTTGATATTGAGGTAGATAATTGCATTCTTTATTAGTTATTATATGTCTATAATAATGTATTGCATGATGTTAAAATTATTTTGGAACTCTTACATCAATGTGAATTAGTAGTCATGATTTTGGGCTAGGCTAGTCATGTGATTAACTACATAGAAATCATATAGTTTAGGAACATTACTATAATAGATGGAGGTGGGATATTTACCACATGGTTCATGCCAATATAAAGTGTAACATCCTCCATCTCCTCATCTCTTTTTTGTTCACTTGTCCTATACTCCTCTTGCTTTTAATATTTTCCCTCTCCCTGCTACTCATCTTTCTCTTCTAGCTAACTCACCCTAGTAGTTGGGACTTTCAGGGGTTCTTTTCCATCCCCTATTACTATAGTTTGTTACTTATTTTCTTAGATATGTGAGCCCTCCTACATATATTATCCTAAGTTGTAGCCTCTAATTAGGTCATAACCCTCTTCTCTTCTCTTAATCCTTTATGTCTATTAATCCTCAACTATGTCTAGATCATCCATATTAATCTCTATCCCACCCATGGGAGATAAGGGTTTCTCTCCTTGAGTGAGGGAAACCATAACCTATGAAGGCTTATATATCTTAACCTATAATAGGGTCACTATACTAATAGGAGGTTTTCTGTTTATTACCAGTGAGGGATGTTGTGAATTCATGGTTGTGATCTCCTTTAATATGGAGTTTGTTTCCTACATTTCTTTTGTCATATGGGTTTTGCTTGGTGGTGAGTGATTTTGAGGATTCTTTATGATAGGGGTTTGTATCATATCTATAAAATCTCAATAATCTCTTTTGAAACCTCTTCCCTCTTCTAACTATCCTTGTATGTGGTGACAACCTGGGGCATGTGAAAGGTATATTTTGTTGTGGTGGATGCCCTAGATGTTTATCCCTCTTACAAAACTTGGATAGAAAAGGTCCCTACCTCCATTTCCTTTCTCTTTCCTTACCCTTGTGTTGTTGGGATAGGTAACAAGTTGTTTCTCAATTTTCCAGGGACATTATCAAATTTCTAGGCACCTTATCAAATTGTTATTCCCCTCATGTTTCTTTTTTCTCAGGAAGGATAAATATTCTCCTTAGTCTATGGTGTTTTTTACATTCCTAGAAAACTCTATACTTATTCCTTAATGGGTTTTGTTGGGGTTTTGTTGTTAGGGTATAGGGTAAAGGATTTAATTTTATCCATTTTTCACCTTTCTTGATGAGCTTCACATAATAATTGTGATATATATTGGATCAACGTAGAATTTTTCATCTATCTTGATACGTTTTAGGTGGAAAATTTTGGAAAAAACAATGAGTGGGCTCGTTTGAGTAGTAGGTCCTAGTTTGGAGAGGGGTCGAAAATCATTTAAAACCTTCCAGTGCCATTTTTAAGCCTCAAATATAAATTTTTAGTAAAAAATTCCCTAAATCTCACTAATAGTAATGTATACATTGAGACCTTTAAAATGGTGCAATAATTGCCTCAATTAAATATCATGTGTGAATGTTATTCCTTCTGTAATTCACCTAACTAGTGGACCACACTAGAACAAATGGAAACCTAAAAATCCCCCATTACTCAAATGTGTGTGGTTAGCCACATGTGGAATTTAAAGAATATTCAAGAAGGCACAAAACCCTATCACTAATTGGGATCTTAGGAAATCAAAACCCTAACATTAGACAACTATTAAGCTATGTTAAAAACTAGGTTGATAGGAAGAGAGGGTGTTCCCTTCCTTAGCATTATACATGTTCCATATAAGAGAAGAGGAATATAAGAGTGGTATTTTGAGAGAATAATGGAGGAAGAGAGGAAGAGAAGGTTTTTGTATCAGCCATTCAAGCCATAGTGTCAATAGGTAACTCCATAACAAGTGCTCATTCCTTTGTATGTGCATTTTTATAACTGAAGCAAAGAAAGAAACGCTTAGGCCTCACCTTCTAATTATTTTTTTTCCATATATTTGGCTTCTTAGGATAAATTTTGTGATAATTTGTGTGGATTGTGTGAATTTTTTTCTTGTTCTATTGTTTTCATTTTTTAGTTATTGCTTATATTCAAGTCGTAAACTAGAGATAAATAATTCGAGATCTAAAGAAATAAACATGCATAATTTAAGATTTTAGGATATTATAATATTTTATGGGATGAATATTCTAGTTGAATATCCATGGTATTTTATGGATCATGTTGTTACTTATGGCATGAAATCTTTACCATTTTTGGTATTGTTTAATTAGCTTGTTGGGAAATCAGGTCTAATGTTAGGTTACCTCCAACATTATTTTATAATAGGCCATGAAGGATTTTCCATTATATTATATTTGGTCTAATTTTTGTGCCCTCCAAGGTGTAAATTCTATTGAGATGAACCATTTCTTCAGTGGAAGGATCTATCATCATTGTGGTGGATCCTAATTAAACATATAAAATATGAGTAGGAAATATCCATAGTTGAAGAGTGGCATTGTTGCATAGTCTTCAATGGATTCCTTAATGAACTTATTTAGGAGGAAGTGGCTGAGCTCCAGTATTGTAGCAATAATGCTACAAATCCTGGGGCTTCCTGTCTCTTAATTTTATCAACCCGGTAGTTCGTACAAACTTGGAAGCGGTGGTGCTATATGCACAAGTACTAGCTCTTGTCGCAGCTGTCACTTGGTCAGCTGGCACAAGTCCGCTAGGGCTCAAGCCAACTTCTATAGGCTCTCAGAAGAAGCTTGCTAATTGATGGACGAAAGCTAATCTCAAAGGAAAGCTACTTTACTTGACAAAAATGAACTGAAAGCAAATCAAAGCATGTAAACCTAGGAAACCCTAATTTAACTAGTCTGACCTCTACAATGCAAGGAATGTAAATGCAACTTCTACCAATGCTGTCATTACCTCTAATAAATGAAAATGCATGGATCTAAACTACTTGCATCATGAAAGTTATGTTTTTGTATTTTTCCTTTAAGTGTGTGGAATGATTGTGATCTTGTGCTAACTAGGGTTTGGTTGTGCAGATGGGATGGAGAAGGAAGGAAAGCGTGGGACAGGTTAGGGAGGCTAGGAGAGGTCCCTAGGGATCCTTAGCATCCATCCACAGAGGTTCCTCGCATTCAGATGCTCAGCAACCGAGAGAGTGGCCTCCTACAGGATGCCTGCAAAGGATTCTACAGGATACTCTGTTTTCTACAGGATGTCTACAACTGGCTACAGGATGACCTACCGTGAGCGTTTGGAGTGATGGAGGAGTGATGAAATGGTAGGGGGAGATAGGTAAGGTAGGAATAAGGCTGGTGATGGCTTTAGAAGTGAAAGAATAGGATGGGAAGTGAGTGTAGGGAGTAGGTTGGAAGGTAAAGGGCTATGTCAACGAAAGTTGAAGGAGATGGAGCTAGGTGGGAAATGAGAGGTTTGGAGGGTAAATGAGTGAGACAGAGGTTAAATAGGACTTGAGGAGGTGATGAAGATGATAGAGATGCCCTGCACAATGCTCATTTAAACGAATCAATGAATTCTTGCAAACAAACCAAGTCCTAGCTAACTTAATCTAATTGTCAATGAAATAAATGAACAGCAGCTTTGTTTGGAAAGAGAACCATGTACTTCACGTGAGAAATAGCATTCCAAAAGATCTAAATGCATAACAAACTCCTACCAATCGATTCTAAGCATAAAAAGCTAAGTTACCCATCAAAACCAACTACCATAACAAAGCAAGATCTAAAGAGCAGATTTTTATTTCAAGAACGCAGCAAAGACACATAAACATAAACAAGGGAGGTACTGGGCGCTTGAGATGGGCCCAACCCCAAGAGCTACAGCCTCCCATGAACGATTTAGAGCTGGTGCAAAGCTGGATCCATCTTTATTAATCAAGAAATGAAAAGTACATCAAAACTGTCCATAAGGAGAGCTTGAGAATGAGCTGAAAGCAAAGCTAATCCATGGCCTAAAAATTGAACTACAAGCTAGCTAACTAATGGCTAAAACAAAATGACTAACTAGCTAAACGAATTGACTACCAACTAGCTAACAAAAATGACCAACCACTAGCTAACAAAAGTGACTACCAACTAGCTAACCAAAATGAGGCCCCAAGCCTTCTTATTTATACAATTTGAGGACCCAACAATCCTCCTAAAAGTTAGGGACTTGGCTGCCCAAGACTTGGAGTTAACAGCAGTCCAACTTGACTTGCTTGGCTGCCCTTGTGCTCATTAATTTGGTGGCCTTTGAACTCCGAGCTGATGGTGGAGAATTCGAGGTAAGGGTCCATAAATGAGGGGGACACCTTCCTACAAATCCTCTAGCTTGTTCTCCCACGAATTTGGCTGCCAAGTGCTCATTAAGACCTTCAATTTTGTCTCCAAGTTCACCAACAAGGCTACACAAAGCACCCATTAGACTTGTTGGCATAATGACTAACCAAATTCACTCTATTAACATAAAAATAATCAAAAACATGCAATAAACAAATGAGAATGGTGGATTAAGTCAAATTAGGAAGTTGAATGAGCCCAAATAATTGTACATTGTTGGGGCTCATCATCACCCCCCTACTGAAAGTGTTGCTCATCCTCTGAGCAACCAAATCTCCCCCCTTGTCCTTGATGGCCTTGGTGACTTCCTTGGCTAGCATTTCGGCCGATTTCTCCTTTGGCTTCCCTCTTTTCAAACTTTCCTGTAGAAACTGTTCTGTCTTCCTGTAGAAACAGACTCTGTCTTCCTGTAGAAACAGACTCTGTCTTCCTGTAGAAATCGTTTCAACTGTTTTGGTCTGCTTGGTTGGGGGTTCCTTCTCCTTCCAGCTTTGCTGTGGCAACCTTTATCTTCTCCCCCTTGCTGCTCTATTTCCAGACTTCCTGTAGGAAGTCTTGTAGCTTCCTGTAGAAGTCTGCCCCATGACCGGATTGTGTCCATCCTTGAAATTTAAACGACCCCTCTGAAAAATGGTAGCTGCATGCAGAGCCTCAGTCAATCTTCACTGATAAGTATATTGTGCGCACAAACCAAAGGCATGCATAGAAACCCATTATACCGGTCAGAGCAAAGAAATGAGTATGACATGATGGGCATGTAGCCAAAATATAAAATTCTAGAAACAAGTTTTGTCATCTCCAGCTTGGTGAAGAACTAGAATGTGGCATAGAGAAACAAGTAAAATGCTGAGGAGCCTGCGATCAAATAAGATCTCCACCACCAGTTGTAATCTTCACTGCACATTTCAACGTAGCACAAGATAACAGTGATTTCTGCACATGTAACCATGAGGATCACAAAGACAATGAACAGGAACCCAAATATACAGTAGAACTGATGCAGCCATATTGAAGTTAATCTGAAGAACAGTCCAATGGATACAACTCCAAACCATAAAAGGACTGAGGCAAACATAGTCTCGAAAGGAACTACACCAACTGATTTTTTCCATAGCAGTGCATTGAGAATAAAGAAAATGCAAAAGGAAATGCCTGGAAACAAGAATGTGGCCTTCAGCATGTTCCTCCTCTGTTCTGTGCCCCTGAACATCTTAGGTAGACGTGACAATGCATACCCTGCAAAGAAACCCGTAAACATCCATAATAGCAGCATAGCGGTCATTAAACTTCCATGGTTCAATGTTCGCATCATGATCATTACAACCATTTCGGAGAGAAATAAATCAACCATCAATGAGTTGATGATAGAGAACCAATTAACTGATTGTGCACACTTCAGTTGAGGACGTGGAAAGTGCAGATGAACAGCAGTTCATGAGTTTCAGCCAAGCCGCCTTGAATTGCTGCGTGATTTGGTGATGAGGTGGCAAAAACATGTGCGCTAGATTTTTCAAACTGCAGTGATGTTATGAACTGCATGTCTTCTTCTCTCTGTTAATTATTGGACGTCCTGTGCACTAGAGTTCAACAGATCTGCCACTAACTGTGCTTTCCAACTTCCACGTGAATGACTATCCACGCATGCTGCGTGATTTTCAACTGAGTGCTAGGGAAGAAAATCGGTTGAGCCTTGCTAATCCGTGGCTTAATCTCACCATTTCATTCATTCATGCAGTTTCCAAATTAATTTTATGCAATAGAAGAATGGGTTTGTCACATACCTCGAAGTTGAATGGCTGCCGTGAGCTGCTGTGGGCTGTCATTGCTGCATGCATTTGATTTTATGGTTGCATGAGGCTGGGCTGCTAATCTTTGATTGTGTTTTTCATGTGCAGGTGTCCTCTTGCCGGATCCAAGCTCCAGACGATTGTTTCCACGTTCAAGTCTGCACATCCAAGCTGCTGTTGCTGCATCTTCACCAAACCAGAACTTGTTTTTGACATCTCTCCCAAACGCCAAAGCGGATCAAGCTGAAACTCGGTGGGCATGTTCCTACCATCATGATGCATCTCCCATAGCAAATTCGTGATCAATGGATGCACGGATTTCGAGAAAATTGGAAAATGGCTGAAGATTTCAGAGCTCGATTTCTCGGAAACCGTGCATCGGAATTGGCTGAAACTTCTTGGGTAGGCTACTATCACCCACGTGCATCTCCCCATGAAACAGGTTTTGAAACGGATGCACGGTTATGGAGAAAATGCAAAAATGGCTGATGCTGATGGAGGCTGATTTCTTGGAAACCGTGCACTGGAATTGCATGAAACTGCTCAGGCATGTTGTCATCGACCTTGTACAATCCCCCATAAAATGGTTTGTCAAATGGATGCATGGTTCTCAAGTTATGGCAAAAACAAATTCTGCTCTATGTGTTTTTGGCTTCAAGGCATTTTGCATGCGTTTGCATGGTATGACAAAATGAATTTTTTTGCTGTGATGCAGGTATGGAGATGATGGAGGATGAGTTGGCAGACGGCAGGAGGACTCTTGAACCTTTGAGGAAGCTACCATGCTTGCAAAACCACTTTTTGAAATGCATGCCTAGTTTCCCACAATTTCTACAGGAAGATCCTGTAGAAGCACAATGAGAGGCACAAGGAGGTGGAAAAAATGATGGATGAAGGCAAGGGATGGACACACAAGTGCTTGTAGGCCTAATCAACAGATTCCCACCATTAGATTCATTTTTGAGATTGAATTTGGCTCGTCCAAAGGTTCTACAGGATGTTTCCTGTAGAAATATAGAACATCCTGTAGAAAACACAGTTTTGAGGAAAGAAGCATAATGACATGAAAAGAATGATGGAAAAGGGGTGAGGAGTGGAAACATAGATGAGTGTAGGCCTCATGGACATATTCCAAGCCTTCAGGTCCTCTTTGGAGATCAATTTGGCTTTTTTGTAAGCTTCCTGTAGAAGATACGAAACTTCCTGTAGAAGGCACAAAAACTCCTTTGTCTTTGATTTGAATGCTCCTCCTATCATGAAACATCCTCCTTTAACCTGCAATGTCATTGCTGCAACATGAAATGGAGATTAGCTTTATTTTTCTTTTTCCTTTTTCTCTTTTTTTTTTGAAAAACAACTAGGGCGCCTCATGGAGGTTTTCACCCTAATTGCCTGCCTTGGGCGCCTCCAAGGGAGGTTTTCACCCAAAGATCTTTTTCTCTTTTCTCTTTTTTTTTTCAACCCATTGACCGCCTCATGGAGGTTTTCAATCAATGAGCCAACCTAAGGGGCCTCCGAGGAGGTTTTCACCTTAGATTTCTATTTTCCTTTTTTTCCTTTTTCTTTTTTCTCTTTTTTTCTTTTTTCTTTTTTTTTCTCTACCCTACCCTACTTGAAAAACAAAATCATTCTCAAGTATAAGAATACTTCCAATGGAGCCATGTGCACATCGAGATTAGAGACAAAACGATGTGAAGGCTCGAAATGCATGCTTGGACAAGTATCCAGATCTCAGAGACAAAATGATATGACTTTGAAGGGATCAAACAAAACTGAGGAAGAAAGTACTGCTGCAACTTAGTGACCTTCTGAAACCATATCTCAATATAGCTTTGATATCCTTGGTTCTTTTGCTGCTCTGGATCATTCTTCATGTCACCTTCTAACATGACTTTCTCATCTTCCTCTTTTTGCTGATCTTTCTCTTGAATACATGGAAGATCTGATGGTAACCATGAAGGAACTCTCTCGATCTCTGATTCTGATCTCTTCTCTTCATTAAGTGCAGCCCATGGTTCTTTGATCTCCTCTTTGGAATCTTCTTTTGCTTTTGGTCCTTCAATGTTGTCAATAGATTCTCTCTTTTGCAACACTCTTCTTGAGCTTTGGTGAACATCACTGAGCTCAAAAGGAGTCATTTGGATATGTTGTGCCTCAGCTTTGCAATTGGGTTGAGCTACTCCATTGTATGGTTTTGGAAATGGAGGTACGGGTAGCTGAGTGGGGGTGTGAAATTGAGATGGAGATGGATGGCATTGTGGTTGGGTAGGCATTTGGGGTTGCCTTGGTGGAGGAGGAGGCGATGGTTGTGGATGAGTAGGTGGTGGAGGAAAATGAGCAGGATGAGAGTTGTACTGGGGCCTCCACTCCTGATAAGGTGCATTCCACTGAGGCTGTGGCTGAGCATAAGAGTGAAATGAATGAGCAACTGGTTGGGCATAATATGGATCTATGAAGGAACAATGAGGATATGACCAAGGAGGAGGTGTAGACCAGAAAGGATGAGCAGGGGGATCCCAAGAAGACATGAAAGTGGCTTGATAAGGGTCATAATAGGTCTCGGGTATCCCTTGTAGTTCCTGCTGGTAGGGTACGGGCCCATGTGGCCTCCTTTGGTTCATATAACAGAGTGATTCAGTGGCTCCCTTGGCTCTTTGATATGTAGCTTTGATTCTGGGCAAGGAAGGGCACTGATCTGTAGGATGGTGTTCTTCATAGATGAAATGCACTTCTAGAGAGTGCCTTGGACATTCGTTCCTAGGATGCTTTTTAAGGCACCTAGGACAAAAAATGACCAAAGCCCTCTTGGCTTCCTCTTGCTTCTTTTGGATCCGCAAGGTATCCAGTTGCATGGCAAGAAATTGCCTCATATCGCTCTTGAAATCTTTGATCTGATTTTCAAATTCATCTTTGGACAAGATGTTGCTCCCAACATCTCTACTGGTAGCCATTTGCTTCAGAGGAATGTTTTCTTCTTCTTCTCCCCTATAGGTTCTTCAGATATGTCTTGATGTCCACCCAAGGGTTCTTTCATCACAGGCATCGAAGAAGAACGTTGGCTGTGTGAAGCAGTGGGGGTGTTGTGCAATCATTTTTCTAACTTATCTCTACTCCTACAAAGCATGAAATGAAATGCTAATCTACGCTTGCAGAAATGAAATTGCGGAATTGAAATGCTAATCTAGGAAAGCAAGAAATGCTAATCTAGGAAAGCAGGAAATGCTAATCTATGAAAGCAGGAAATGCTAATCTATGAAAGCAGGAAATGCTAATCTATGAAAGCAGGAAATACTAATCTATGAAAGCAAGAAATGCTAATCTACTTTTGCATAAATGAAATTGCATAAGGGAAATGAAATAAACTACTTAGCAGAAGGTTGTAAAGGAAAATAGAAGAATAGCAACAATCACCAATACTCTGCCGCTTCCCCGGCAACGGCGCCAAAAAGATGGTGAGCTCCAGTATTGTAGCAATAATGCTACAACTCCTGGGGCTTCCTGTCTCTTAATTTTATCAACCCGGTAGTTCGTACAAACTTGGAAGCGGCGGTGCTATATGCACAAGTACTAGCTCTTGTCGCAGCTGTCACTTGGTCAGCTGGCACAAGTCCGCTAGGGCTCAAGCCAACTTCTATAGGCTCTCAGAAGAAGCTTGCTAATTGATGGACGAAAGCTAATCTCAAAGGAAAGCTACTTTACTTGACAAAAATGAACTGAAAGCAAATCAAAGCATGTAAACCTAGGAAACCCTAATTTAACTAGTCTGACCTCTACAATGCAAGGAATGTAAATGCAACTTCTACCAATGCTGTCATTACCTCTAATAAATGAAAATGCATGGATCTAAACTACTTGCATCATGAAAGTTATGTTTTTGTATTTTTCCTTTAAGTGTGTGGAATGATTGTGATCTTGTGCTAACTAGGGTTTGGTTGTGCAGATGGGATGGAGAAGGAAGGAAAGCGTGGGACAGGTTAGGGAGGCTAGGAGAGGTCCCTAGGGATCCTTAGCATCCATCCACAGAGGTTCCTCGCATTCAGATGCTCAGCAACCGAGAGAGTGGCCTCCTACAGGATGCCTGCAAAGGATTCTACAGGATACTCTGTTTTCTACAGGATGTCTACAACTGGCTACAGGATGACCTACCGTGAGCATTTGGAGTGATGGAGGAGTGATGAAATGGTAGGGGGAGATAGGTAAGGTAGGAATAAGGCTGGTGATGGCTTTAGAAGTGAAAGAATAGGATGGGAAGTGAGTGTAGGGAGTAGGTTGGAAGGTAAAGGGCTATGTCAACGAAAGTTGAAGGAGATGGAGCTAGGTGGGAAATGAGAGGTTTGGAGGGTAAATGAGTGAGACAGAGGTTAAATAGGACTTGAGGAGGTGATGAAGATGATAGAGATGCCCTGCACAATGCTCATTTAAACGAATCAATGAATTCTTGCAAACAAACCAAGTCCTAGCTAACTTAATCTAATTGTCAATGAAATAAATGAACAGCAGCTTTGTTTGGAAAGAGAACCATGTACTTCACGTGAGAAATAGCATTCCAAAAGATCTAAATGCATAACAAACTCCTACCAATCGATTCTAAGCATAAAAAGCTACGTTACCCATCAAAACCAACTACCATAACAAAGCAAGATCTAAAGAGCAGATTTTTATTTCAAGAACGCAGCAAAGACACATAAACATAAACAAGGGAGGTACTGGGCGCTTGAGATGGGCCCAACCCCAAGAGCTACAGCCTCCCATGAACGATTTAGAGCTGGTGCAAAGCTGGATCCATCTTTATTAATCAAGAAATGAAAAGTACATCAAAACTGTCCATAAGGAGAGCTTGAGAATGAGCTGAAAGCAAAGCTAATCCATGGCCTAAAAATCGAACTACAAGCTAGCTAACTAATGGCTAAAACAAAATGACTAACTAGCTAAACGAATTGACTACCAACTAGCTAACAAAAATGACCAACCACTAGCTAACAAAAGTGACTACCAACTAGCTAACCAAAATGAGGCCCCAAGCCTTCTTATTTATACAATTTGAGGACCCAACAGTCCTCCTAAAAGTTAGGGACTTGGCTGCCCAATACTTGGAGTTAACAGCAGTCCAACTTGACTTGCTTGGCTGCCCTTGTGCTCATTAATTTGGTGACCTTTGAACTCCGAGCTGATGGTGGAGAATTCGAGGTAAGGGTCCATAAATGAGGGGGACACCTTCCTACAAATCCTCTAGCTTGTTCTCCCACGAATTTGGCTGCCAAGTGCTCATTAAGACCTTCAATTTTGTCTCCAAGTTCACCAACAAGGCTACACAAAGCACCCATTAGACTTGTTGGCATAATGACTAACCAAATTCACTCTATTAACATAAAAATAATCAAAAACATGCAATAAACAAATGAGAATGGTGGATTAAGTCAAATTAGGAAGTTGAATGAGCCCAAATAATTGTACATTGTTGGGGCTCATCAGTGGCATCAATTTAGGTGCCAATTTTTTTAGCACACCTCTACTTTTAAGAGAATATCTAAGTTAAATTCTCCCTTTCTTTGTTTCCTCATCACATGGAAGGAAAAATCCTAGCTACCATTCACACTACAATCATGTTGATGGAAGCAATGTCAGCCCCCTTATGGCATATATGAATTATATAGCATGTATAGAGGTCTCATTTTTCAACTTTCTTGGCCTTTTTGTTTGTTTTTTGGAATGCTATGTTACAACCATCCATATATAGACATGTTTTGGTGAGAATGCCTATGGCTTATCCAACCATAACTTCCCTTGATGTATTATGCTTAATAGATACATTGTTGCATTGGTGCTAATGATCCAAATTTTGTTACTCACAACACGTTAAGGAGCGAGGATATTTGAAGTGGTTGCACTTCATTGACCACTTTCACCCTTATTTCTCCCTAGCTCAATTGAACTTCATGTGTATATTATATAGGCTATAATTTTGAGAGTTTTTTAGCATCCATGAAGTCATGCTCCATAATGGGGGTATACTCTATATTTCCTTTAAACTCCCCCTCTATAGGATTATAGGGTTGATGGGCTCATCAAGGATATATTCCATTATCTTTGGTGTTCTCCTAATATTAGGCTTTTCCTATACTTTTTGTCACAAGCTCCGTCATTGTATACATTACTATTAGTCTTTTGATTTTCTCTAGGTTTCTTATATCTAATCATCAATTTGACACATAAATAAAATACCTCTTCCACAATGCTTAGGTTCTTTTATTCTTATTTAATCTCTCAATATGCTAAATGCATTAAAATGCTTGCAATTTTGTCTTACATAAATCATGCATTTAATGATCAAATTGTAGTTACCATTAATTTGAAAAGAGATAATATATTTTCATAAATTTGAAAAGTGATCATATATTTCCTTAAAAATTGAAAAGGAAACCATATTGGGTGGAAAAATGACATTATTTGGTTAGATGTACTAACATATTACCATATTGGAAGGAATCATGGGATGATGTAATCTGCCAAACTTTAATTCAACCCTATATTTACTCCTTAACCTCAAATTTCCTCTTTTATGACACCATGAATTTATTAAATACATTGGCCTATTAATAACAAATCCACATCTATTGACATTACACTTTGGTTTGTGGTTGCCACAATAGTGCTATAGTGTGACAATATGACTCAAGAATGTTATCTTGGCATGACTCGAACAATTTGGATGAGACTTTCCCCATAACTACAATAGTGGTCCTAACTTTCGAAGAAGCCTAAAAGTAAATTTAAAACTCAATTTTTTTTCTCTTATTCGAAAATAAACTTGACTAACTAATGACTCTTTCAACCAGATGATTAAGATTTATTTGACGGACACAAACTCACTTGTAAGCTTAATCTTTATTAACTTAACTGAGAAATCATAATTAGCAATTCTCCTTTCTTAGAGTGTTAGAACTAAAATTTGAGAGGGAGTAAAAGGTTTTAGATTAGAAATACCCACTCAACCATTTTGAAGTGTTGAATCAAGCTAAGTGAAATTTACACTCCTAAATCTTCTATGGTTGTGACTAGGAAAGGTTCTAGCTAGTGCTTATGTAACTTACGAGGGTACTTGAGTTACCTACTATTGTAAATCAATATCAAATCACTAGCCTAATTTTTTTTTATTCTTGATACAACAATCGTGCCACGACTAGTATTCCATACTTTTCCTCACTTGATTGAAAATGCATGGATTGGACGAAACAAACATTTTTTTTCTAAAAAACGATTTGAAAAACATAAGTTTATTTCACATACACCCTTCTTGTTTTTGCATAACACGTATGCAAATAATACTCCCATAAATAAAGCATGTATATGCATAAATCTCCTCCAAGAAATAATGTATTCCTTTAGAATGCACTAATTTTTTTTAGATATGTGCATTATGGCATGTTTTGGGGTGGGGTATATATAGGTTTAATTGGGAGCCACCTGCTATAGCATGTATACCAATGCCCCTAACAACTTTTTGAGGCTATTTATACATGCCTATGGTGGAGGAAAACATAAGTTTTGATTAAGTATCATTATGGTGATAATTCCCCTATTGATTCTTGTCTTAAAATCCCTTGGCTTTTAAGTCCCTTTTCCCAAAAAGGAAGCCCTTGTTTCCTAATATTTCTGTTACTTTTAGTATTTGAGAAGGGCCTCTCTCTATATCTAATTCATAAGAAAATGCTACATTGTATAACACCTTTAATGGCCTAGGGTGGAGGGATATAGAGGAAAATTTTGAGCAATTCCTTCATAAAATACCAAGTGATATCTACACTTTGTATTGCTATAAGTTCCCATTAAGAATAAACTCTTTCCTCTTGTTTCCAATTTAATGTTATTGTAATATAATTTGTGATTTTGATTTATTATAATGATTTTCTTCATTTAAGTCATTTTAATTTTCTTGGAATATACTATTGTACCAAGTGATATCTACACTTTGTATTGCTATAAGTTCTCATTAAGAAGAAACTCTTTCCTCTTGTTTCCAATTTAATGTTATTGTAATATAATTTGTGATTTTGATTTATTATAATGATTTTCTTCATTTAAATCATTTTAATTTTCTTGGAATATACTATTGTGCTTTGTTTTTATTTGATTGTATCTATGCTCTCAAGTGATGGTTTGAAGGAGGAGTTTTTCTCAATGGATCTTCACCGACCTTCATTATCACACGTAAGTCATTTTCCCTTACTTGGGAGTTCTTTAATATTTCTCATTATTTTTCAATTATATTGTGTCTTTTTAAGTCACTTTATTGTGGTCTTCAACTTATACCATAGAAAATAAATTTATGCAAAAATGTTTTTTTCCATGACTTTTGAACCCTTGGTGACATTGTGCTAAGAAGTGATCTTGCTTTAATTCCGTCACCTCTACCTTTGTATGTTGAATGAATATTGGATTGATCTAGTTGGAATCTCTACTACGAAGCATAATATAACCACAAACATCCTATTTATATTCTCTATTACCCTTTCTTTGACTCTTAGGTTCTACATATAGGGTCTTTTCTTATGGTTGTGGCATCTGACTTAAACTTTGTTCACATCTCACTTGTTTCCCCTTTGATCCATTTCATTTAGTGAAAATTCATGGGAATAGATTTGCATACTCTATGAGTAATATGAAACCTTATATAACATTGCATCATCCAAATTGTCCCCATTGTTCCATAATCAAGGTTGATTCTCTACACCAATGTACAACTACTTTATCTTTAATGCTTCCCTGTAGGTTTTCCTTGTAGAATCCTCCATCATTTCCTTCACTTCTCTTTCTCCTTCCAATTATTGTAATTAAAGTTGCTACAACTTATCCAAATCATGTTATTCTTTTGATACATTTGTTATCTTATGAAAACACTTCAAATCTCAATGTTCATCCCCCTAGTTGCAAACTATTTATTGTATGGATGCTTGTGCTAATGCACCTTACATACATTTCTTCAATATCTACACACTCTAATATTAAACAAAAAATACATGATGGACATTAGAGTACAAGTTATATTGATGAGGAGAATGTTGACTAAAAGCTCTCTTTGAGAATCTTCTGCTTGTTCCATGTTTTTAGGCTTCCTCATATAGGTAGAGAGCCTTGGGTATAGGCCTCAAAGTGTGGACAAAGTTATGAACCCATATCTATTTAAAAAGTCTTCTATAGAACAAATTTTGAATAGACCCATTTGCATGTAAGATGGATTCTATCTTTCCTTCAAAGACTTTAAGGAATTTGGCTAGATCTTCTTCCACCCTTGGAATGTTAATCCATCGGTACTTTGGTGGTAGAGTAAAATAATGTCTCAAGGCTAGCTATAATTCATCCCAACTATTGATGTCATCCCTATCGACAATCCGACACTTTTTTTTGGGACCACTAGGCTCACATCTTCCATTAAATCCTCAACATTCCATGTTATATCAAAGTTAGGGGCTATTGTAGCTTCACTCTAGTATAAAACATATCTAATCATGGAACAATGATGAGATGACATATCATGGTTCTACTATTTCTAATGTGATAGCACTTATTGGCTATCCAATTCATAAGAACAAATTATCCTCCAAATTTTTAGTCCCTTAGTAAGAGGATTGATGTAATCATCCCTCATTCCTACCATTATATTATACAACTAGTCCATTTCCATAACATCCATGATGACATCTACTATGTTTGTATATAGTTGCTACTTAACAGATTCAATAGAATGCATCACTTTATTCCCATTAGCTCTAAAGGAAACCACTCCCCTCTTCAAATCAATTATGGCTTCATTGTCATTGGACAATTTAAATCCTAGCAACGAAAGGTGCATCTTCTTCTTGTTGAAAATTTTGATGACCTCCAAATCTACCATTTTCTCATTGTCTTGATGGTAACCTTAACATCCTCTAAGAAAAAAATTGGATATAAATTGTATTTATTATCCAACTACAAGTGAATGGGTGAATATAATAATTATGGTATTCCTATCATTTCCCATGATTTTTTTAAAAGGATGTTCATGACAAACCCAAAATCTAGCATGAGATATTGCATTTCATGTCAATGGATCTAAACTTCTATATTGAATTCTAAATTAGTCGGAGGATTATTCTTTCAACTAATCCATTGAATTTTTCTCTCAAGCAATGTAGCATAGATGGGATCTTCTTCCCAATTCTTAGTTAGCTTGCCAAAGGTGAAACACACCTTCCTTATTCTTCATCATCCAATATTATAGCAAGGGTCTCAAAAAACTCATGAGTAAGCCTTGTTGAGGATATCTCTCCTTTACCTCCTTGTTATCCCAAAATATTTCTTTCTAGCCACAGATGTAAATGAGGGTTCTAAGATGTTGAGTTGTTACTTGCACCATGGCCTACTATAGTGATTTCTTTTTGTAGTGTTTCCAATAATTCCTTATAATAATATTTTACTTTACCACATCAAAAATAGGGTTGCAAGAACTACCTTTCTTATATGGGGAACCTCTAATTATTAGCTTCTATGTGATTCCCTCCTCTAGTCACCACGTTAATATTGGGTTTGCAAACCTTTGTAAGGGTTCAAAATTTACCAAGTTCACATTTTACTACCTTGCCTTAGTCTCCCACTTGGCTCTTAGGTCAATATATTCATTACTTGCATCAACCATGGTCGTATAATGTATACATTAAACCCTCCTCAATCTTGGGAAATATTAGGAGATATGTTCCACTTCATCATAATTATAACACTTGATGGTTTTTAGGGCAACTTAATTCCAACCACCTATGTATCCTCCTGCATATCCGCCTCTAAAATTTCCACCATATCCTCCTCATTCCCCTCCTTTTATTGTAACTCTGTAGTTCAACTCCTCTATATGGAAGGATCTCCTATCAAAATACTCCACAAATTCATATAAGGCATGGTATATCTCTATGGTGAAAGTGTTCCTTATAAAAATTATAGAAAAAGGTGGTTGGGATAGAAGTGTGTTTTTGTAACATTGGAAAGGGCTTGGTTATAGGTCCTACAAATTTCATAATTCTCACCTACTATGTTCTCAGGGGCATTGTCCATTTAGGTGCACAACTTTGTTTCTCAATGAAGGAAAATCATTTTTTGTGTGACCTTATATATTACAAGGAATGCACCAAACTTTTTCTCTACTTGTCTTGGCTTAGTCCACTTCCTAGATTTGATTGGTCAAGGTTGATATTTGCAACTATAATTGCAAAAGGTTAGGAATTGTACTAGTTAAAGGAATAACCACAATGCATGATATCTTTGCACCTAGATACACATTCATTTATTCTATGTTTGGATATTATGTCAAGGCTTGACTCTGAGTGGTCCATTTCTATTACATCAATGGTATTCAGGTTAGGAAGTTGTAGGCCCTAGATGAACCACTACTTACACTACATTTCATGTATTAGGAATGAAATTATGTTGATTAAGTCACAAAAGAATTAATCATACTCCTAACTTCCCTCGTCATTCACATGGTTTATCTCTTTCAACTTAATGCAACTTTGTTTATCCAAGTTAAATTTTTGAAATTCAACCACAAATACTACTTTCATTTCATTTGGAGTCTTAAGTGTGCCTTGACGGTCCACCATATATCCCTCCTCCTCAAAATTTGTTTGGAACTCTACCAATTAGGTATCTAGGGTTGTGAATCATTTCATCCTCTCTATTGATTCATAGAGGAACCAATGCCACTTTACATCACTATCACCTTTTCCTATCCAATAAGGTAGGTGCATTGTCATATTCTTGTATACTATAGACATGATATCTTTTGTACTTATCACTAAAACAAAACTCTCAGGTCTTGTTTTACTAACTATACTAGTCCCTCTCCTTGGAATACAATTAAAATTTAGTACTATACTTCCACTGCTACCAATATTTCTACCTGCACTTGGTTGTCTGCCACCACTATTCTTCACTCCAATATTTGAAGGTGATTTTAAACTAGAACTAGAAAAAGGATTAATGATTACCTCATTATTCTCAATATGGATGGGGTGTGGTGATTGTAATGGGATATATCCACTATATATAGGTCATACCATGTTTTTTGTTTTTTTCCTTCTATTTCAAACAACTATAACATGTTTATGAGTGCCTCTCCCTTTTGTAGTTAAAACCTTATGTTTTTTCTTATGATGTAATCTGCATTTTCCTTAGATGTGACTTCCTATTATATTATCCATGATCATTTTTATTAAATAGGATTTTATTCTTGCTTCACTCCATCCATTAGATCCTCTCACTCTCCTAGACCTTTCCTTTTACCAATCCATGCTTTTTTAACCCTGCATTGACGTTTTCTCCTAATTTCCCACTCCTTGTAATCCCTTAAGGTGTTGTCATTTCTTTGTTCTCTATCCATTTTCTTCTTCATTTCTCTTTGGTACACCTCCCACATTTTATTTAGCCATGAAATATAGGCTATCACATTCCTCTTCAATACCCAATCCACTCCCTCTAAATCCTTTGTTGCCTCCATCTTCCCTTAAGTCACTCACTTTCATCAGCTCCATCCCAGGTTATCACCATGCACAAAATCTTATATGACCATGGTTAGTGGGTTGAAGGACATGCAATGCTCATTTTTTAATAACAATTTTGCCTAAGTCACAAGCTCATTTTCTAGCCTTTTATGAACACCACTCTTGAACCACCCTTTCACGCTCTAGAAATGCTAGTTTAGATCCACTACAAATTATCATTATCCTTCTATTATGGTATTGACCTATATATTGGAAACCTTTGAAACCTATTGATTGAGCCATTGTAGTGAAAACAAATTATGTATGTTCCATTATATATCTCCACTCTTATAGGCTAGACATGGGTGTTCTCCTAATCTCTTCAACCACTCAAATAGTATCAATAGGAATTATACCCCAAATATTTAACAATTGTCATGGTCATCATGCATCCATCAGGATGGATATTGAACAACCAATATTATACATAGTTCTATGTTAACTTGTAATTCATATTGCTAAAGTTTCATGCTTGAAAAACCAATATTGTAGATAGCTATAGGTTAGCGTGTATGTCATATTGCTATAATGTCAAACATATTATGAAGTTTTCTAAAAATGGAATAATTTGTTGGCTCAATTTTAGATCAAGATCGACATTGATTTCGAAAAAACATGGTCCAACATAGATTGAACATTGACATTTTCAATTTCCATGAAGAGGAAGGTATCACTTGAAGTATTGAGCTAAGAATAAATGTAGTATAGGGATCATGCATTCTAACTATCATGATTATCACTCAAATTATTTCCCATGCTTTCAATTTAACTCTTGTGCAAGAATAGAACCAACATACCAAAACTCATATCAATATATTGTTATGGAACCAACTCACAAAAAGATAGAAAAGACAGATCAACGCCTTAGAAATAAGGCTCTTCGAGGGGGCAACCTCCTTTACATTACACAAATGAACAATTCTTGGATGATACAAATGACAAGAGCTCCTTTCTATATATAAGAGTCTAAGGGGTCATAATATAATCAGAGCCGACATAACAATAATAATGTAAGGGTACAATAATAACAATAGTGGGCTTCTATGGGGCACACTAATAACAATATGGGGACTACATGGGTACAACAATATAATAAGGGGGTTGTACTAATAACAATAAGGGGTTACACTAGTAGTATAGGGGCCTAACATGCCCCTCTCCTTCAAAAAGTGTTGTCCTCAACGCTTGAGTAGTTCTTGATGCTTCTGTATAAAATTCTTGTCCTCCCATGTGGAATATTCAGTGGGTAAGTTCTTCCACTTGATGAGATACTCTGAAATTGATCAATTTCGTAGCTGTCAGGTTCTTGTTTTTGTGACTGCTCCATGTTCCAATATGATTTTTCCTTCCTCTTCAAGTTATGGAAATATTGTTTGAATTGGGATATTCTGCAACTTTTGAATGAGTGGCTACACTTCTTTGTCCTTATTCCATTCATCCCTTGCTTCGTTTATCCAATCTGGTTGGATAATAGAAATAGCACAAAACAATGCTTCCGTATCCTCATCCTTTCTTGAGAGTGCATATGCAACAAAAATTTTCTTCCCTTTTATGTAGATGATGTCAAAGTCATAACCCAACATATTTGTGACCCATTTTTTTTGTTCTTCTAAAGATAGTATTTGTTCTAAGAAGTATATAAGACTATCATGATCCATTTTTACCTTGAAGTATCTTCCCATTGGGTAATGTTGCCATTTCTTAATTGCATGTAGTATTGCCAACATTTCCTTCTCATAAATAGCTTGCTTGAGATGTAGCCATAAAAATACCCAATCACCTACATCAATTTTTTTTCACTGCAACGTTGATCTACCTGTTGTTTCATTGGATTCTGGATTCTGCACCAAAGTGGTGTTATCCTTTAAAAGTTGGAGAACTTGTTGTTGATGCTTGATGTGATCTTTCATTCCTTGAACCTTTTTCTTTTTGATATGTCCTTCTATCTTGAGAGTTTGAGGAGTGGTAATTTCTTCCAATGCTTTACAAGATATGGTCGGATTCATTCCTTGATGCTCGATGTGTTCTTTCACTTCTTGAACATTTTTCTTCTTGACATGTCCTTCTATGTTGATAGTTTGAGGAGTGGTAATTCCGGCCAATGCATTAAAATATATGGTTGGATTCATTTCTTCTTTCTTGATGTGATCTTTCACTTCTTGAACCTTTTTCTTCTTGATATGTCCTTCTATCTTGAGAGTTTGAGGAGTGGTATTCTTACCAATGCTTTACAAGATATGGTCGGATTCATTTCTTCTTTCTCTAAGGTTGGGTCCTGGCGTATATCCTCTTCTTTTGATGTTTCTTGATCCTTTTCTTCCTTCTCTTCATACTCTATGTAAAATAATTTCTTCTCAGCACACTTATGACCTTTAGTGCATTTTTTATCACAATTGTAACAAAGCCCTTTTGCTCTTTTTTCTTCCAATTGTTGTGGTGTAACCCTTGTAGGTTGTGGAAGGCTAGGAGAAACAACACTTCCATCTTAATAGTTGTGAGGGGTAGACTTTCTTGTTGCCATAATTTTTCTTTCCACTTTGTAACAAAGCCCTTTTTCTCTTTTTTCTTCCAATTGTTGCGATGTTGCTCTAAAGAAGGTGTTTCTCTTTATATCCTCATAATGTGTTATCATTTCCTCTGTGAAAATTGGCCACGTAACAAGTTGCTTACGAGAACAAAGCCCTTTATACCATAAAAATTGATACGGTTCTAAATATGAAGATGCAATACATACCTTTTGTAACAATGGTACACTGTGTAGATCAAAATATTGCTCCATCTGTAGTATCCAATTTACTGGATCCTTTCCATCAAACTTCCTCATATTGCCTTTTCTTGATTTCGGGAGCTCAATCTTGAAATGACTGTAACTCTGTACTTTTAGATCTCAAAGTTCTGAAATTGTCTCCTGCAGTAGCCCTCTGAGTCCTCTTTCTCACCCCACAAGTCTGATTAGAATTTGATTCTCCAAGAAAGAGTTATGCCCAATCTCCTAAGATGACATGATTATATAATGTTTCAGTAGAGAGAAATTGTATGACATGCCACGTGTCACTGTTTCGACCTTCAGATCTAAAAACTATGCACAAAAAACTATAGTCCATCCTCTTTCTGTAACTTCTTATGAAATTTCAATTGGATGCTCAGAGAGACAGTTATGATGATTTTCCCAAGGTGACCTGTTTGGAATGTAATTCGAGGGTTTGCAAAAACCCTAATTTCCTCAGACTATATCTCTGAAACTACAACGATACAGGATTTGAAGTTTGGACGTGTGGTTCAACAAGATTTCTTCTGAAATGGGTTTTTTTTTATCTTTTGAAACTTCGTAGTGAAAGAGTTATAGCGAAAATTCCATGATGACCTATTTTAGTTGAAATTCTGGAGCTAGCAAAAACCCTAAATTCCTCAGATCATATCTCCAAAAATATAGTGATACAAGCTCTAAAATTTGGATGCAAGCTTCACTGCGGTTTTGGTTGAAATGAGTTTTTTTTTTAGCTTCTAAAATGTCACAGAAAAAATGTTATAGCGAAAATACCACGATGGTCTGTTTGGAGCAGCGAAACCCTAGAATCCAAAGCTCTGATACCAAATGTTATGGAACCAGCTCAGAAAAAGATTAAAAAGATAGATCAACGCCTTAGAAATAAGCCTCTTCGAGGGGGAAACCTCCTTTACATTACACAAATGAAAAATTCTTGGATGATACAAATGACAAGACCTCCTTTCTATATATAAGAGTCGAAGGGGTCATAATATAATCAGAGCTGACATAGCAATAATAATGTAAGGGAACAATAATAACAATAGTGGGCTTCTATGGGGCACAATAATAACAATATGGGGACTAC
This sequence comes from Pinus tabuliformis, assembly GCA_031772625.1. Taxonomy (NCBI): domain Eukaryota; kingdom Viridiplantae; phylum Streptophyta; class Pinopsida; order Pinales; family Pinaceae; genus Pinus; species Pinus tabuliformis. The sequence continues at coordinate 564,044,732 of CM062807.1, forward strand.
ATGGGTACAAAAATATAATAAGGGGGTTGTACTAATAACAATAAGGGGCTATGCCCATAGGGGTTTGGTCTCGTGGCGAGCTAACAGTCTGCTAAGTCGTTCGTGCTGCTGTGCAGGTCACGGGTTCAAGTCTCGTCTTAATCAGAGGGCCGTTCTTGCGGGATGGGCAATTCCTCCTAGCGGTTATAGTGGTAGCCGGTGGGATTCGACCCTGTGTAACATGAGTACAATACCACCGCCATTGCCGATTTTGCTAGATATAAAAAAAAAAAAAACAATAAGGGGTTACACTAGTAGTATAGGGGCCTAACATATATTCAATAAAAAATAAACCAACCTATGCGATACCACCTTCTTGCCCAAGAGTGAAACATAGATTCAAGAATATTATATTCATTTAACAAAATAGATAAGGAGTGGTAATAGAATACATCATAACTATATGAAATAAATACAATAACAATTTTAAACAGGGTCCTCATTCCATTTATATTTAACATCAATGAATACATTTATGATTATCTAGTCAACACACAACCATATACAATGTTTTGTATAGGATAAAACCAACATTAACCCAAAAGCCATTGCAATAGTTGTGATATTGTGGTAAAATAAACCCAATAATAGACACCCCAATAATATCTAAAATATAATGAAGTAATAGCCAACCCCCATTTGGGCCTAGGCCTTTACCATATACAATGTTGCACCTAGGGGTGGGAAGGTGCATTGAAAACATGTAAGGCCATTAGAATTATTCTAATCATGATTTGATAAAATCACTTTTATTTTATTTTTATCTATCTAGGTGCCTTCATTCTAATTCCACTCCATCCTTCACTTGGAATCTCACTTTTTCATTTGTCTCTAGTCTCCCTTTAGTGTTGAGGATCCTTAACGCTACTAATAGTCATTGTTTCACATGGCATGGATCCCATCTATTGTATTTGTTATATTTGCACCATTCTATTGTTTCCCTCTATTGCAACATACCTATCTCTAAAATTCAAAATGAGGGGCACAATAATGTTTGACTAAAATTATTAGCATAATCTAAATTATATGTGATGCACAATATGAACACATTATTTTTTCATGTAGTGGACATAGGATCAATTTTTTTTCACATTCTCAAATATAGGTTTCCTTTGACTATAGTATTACATTAGAAACCGTAGCCTTTTCCTTCTCACAAGATGAACAATCCCTTGCCAACATGAGGGTTTTCTTAGTAAGTGATGATTTCCTATTATTTAAATGAAATTTTTGTTTGATTTGAAGTCCATAACTTCAATAATTGACTACTCCAATGAATGTATGCCTATAGGATTGATGAAGGAAGAGATAAAGATTGACGTGGGAGAAAAATTTCTTCTAAGAATAAACAAAGAAATATGCAGGGAGGATATTGATGAGATGGACTAATGGCACCAAGTTGAACTTGATAGTATGAAAATAAATTGTTGGAATCATATTACTTTCAAAAAATCGTAGTCCTTTAGTGAATTTTAAAAAATTAAAATAGTAGACATCATTAGCTAAGGCATGCAGTGTTAGTGTTAGAGAATAAGAATTTAATGAGACATGTCAATGATCTATTGTTTTGAAAGTGAATACGGCTCTTCTCGAAATGTTTCAGTGATAATATGGTGAAGAGAAAACCTAAACCAAAACTTAATATAATGGCTTCAAAAATGGTGGATTGATATCAATGCATGAAACATTATGCATGTCGATTGTAATATTCCCTATAGGGAAAGAAATAATAAGATTTAAAGAGAGATGTTGGGATGGGGTCCTTGGGGTTAAATTTTGTAATTCATTTTTGTAAAAATGTAAACTCTCCTCAATTTGTGGAAGTGGAGCACAAAGATAAGAGTCAAAGCGGCTTTAGTCCCTTAGGTTGTTAGGTGTTACGAAGGTTTTGAGATCACCCATGGTCCGTGGACCATGGTAAGAATCATAATATAAAAGATCATTGTTGGGGTAAGTAAGCTAAGGAAGGAAATTTTTTTTCCTGTACTTAGGTGGAGGGGAAGGATCCTACAACTGAGTGCGCGGAGACCTTGGTAAGTCCGCAAGGTGAGTGCGTGGGCCCCTACAGCTGAGTGTGCAAGGAAGGAGAGTCTATACTTTGAAGATCACATCTAATAAAGACATTTTTGATCCATACTTTGTGTATATGTTCAATTGTATTTACTTTTGCTATTTATGTGGTTTCGATTTGCATATGAAAGTATATGAATCAATGTTTATATAATGTGTGAAAGAGGTATATCAATATAATCTATGCATGCCATGACTAGTTAATAACCTTTGCAAAGATATAATTGTTGTGTATAATATTTATTGTTGTTAACTGTTCTAGAAGGGTTAGGGTTCGCGAAGACATAGATAAGCCCTAGAAGCCGCAAGAACCCATCACACAGACCTCTAGATGCAGAAACCTAGTTATGTCATCCCTCAATCCTGCTTCGGGTGAGACTGCAGTCTGTGCTACGCGGGTTGTTTCTGAAAGGGCCAACAGTTTAGGGTTTTGTTGGTTGGCGCATCTAACGTTGAACTTGGGTCAGGCCCTATCAATCCAACAAATGGTTACATTTCTGGGACAGGAATCTTTCTGAGGAAGGTGTGATAAGTGGTTCCCCACTAAGAAAGAAATTGAAAAGTGGATCGATCAAAAGTTGCACACGTTTGTATCTTAGGAGAACAAAAATCCACGCTTGTCGAAGGAAGAGTGGTTGAATAAATACCTATTCAAAGATGAACATGAAATATTCTTTTGCTCTTTCCCTTGTGATCTGCATGAGTGGCTATCCAAATTGGATGATAGGTCTCAAAACCTTCTTAACACTTAACAACCTAAGGGACTAAAGCCCCTTTGACTCTTACTATCTTCGTGCTCCGCTTCCAAAAATCGCAAGAATTTACATTTTTACAAAAAGGAATCACAAAATTTAACCCTAGGGACCCCATCCCAATATGCCCTCAACACAATTTGGTGACTCGTCCTCGAGTCACTGAGTTGGCGCTTCAATCTTCTATTGGAGTTCACAGAACTCCAACTTCAGAACCTGCAGATCTAGACTTGGAGACCTAGAAAGTGATGCTTTAGTAATAATGGTATTCTTTTGTAAATATGGACCTCTTCTTTATCTAAATATTCAAATTTCTCTTTCCATACATATGTGTAACACATGTGGTTTATATTTTTTATCCACTTCATGAATGTAGGGAACAAGAGTCATGATTTTCCTTTTGAACTATTAGTAAATTTGGTTTTGATGTAGGTTTTTGCCAAGGTTTTTAGTATTAATATATGTGTCAAAATTTTAAGAACCCTTCTATTCAAAATTTTGTTGTTTGAATAAGAAGTGTTTTTTGGTATTTTTGTGAAGGTTTCTATGGAGTTTTTTCTTAATAGATATATCATTTTATATAGTTTTATTATTTATTTATTTATTTTATTAATGTTCTTATATAAATTTAGCATTTGTTACACTATTGATAGGGGAGAAACACTAAGAATGGGTCATATAGTGGTGTAATCTTGCATATAAATTAATGCTTTAGGGTAACACTACGTACCAATCAAATTTGTTAAAATTGGTGCACCATAAGGAAAATGGATGTGATTGTTGTGGTACCCTTTGTGTAAGTGATGTTTCTTTATAGCATACATAAAGCACTAATGTCCCCAAATGGAGGAAAAAAATTGGTGCCTCCATACATACATGAAATATTGATGTTGATCTAGATTGGATAATTATATACTTTTTCATATATCTAAATGCTTTCAAAGTAGAAAAATTAGAGGAATTGTCTTGTAGGAGTAGTTATATAGGTGGTACCTAGTTTGGAGAATTGGGGTATGAAACCTTTTGGGTCCATTTTGAGGCCTTAAATGACATTTTTGGGGGATAAAATTTTCCAATTAAGTGAAAGGACCTTGTGATTTTTTTCTACACTCAGAGACCTTTACAATAGTGCAAGAATCAAATTAATTAGAGGTTACATGCAAAAGTTTATTTAACATATTTTTTGTAATGAATTGTCTAGTGGAATATTGATGGTATTTTATAGTTCATATTGTATTAGAGTAATTTTATTTGGAAAACCTTGTGGGAAGTTGCATGGGATCCAGGAAGTGACGTAAGTATAAAGTTGTAGAATCCTAACCATGGTTAATGAGTTTGTTCATAGTAACCATGGCTTGATATAGGAGAGACACTCAAGGATAAAAACATATGTTAAGGATATGAGTTGCAAAATTAACCTCCTTATGGTAGCTTTACTGACAAGCTTGGAATCGAATAAGATGGAAGGTCCAAATCAAAATTTAGATCAGAGTGAAAATTGGGTGATCATGAAGACCCATAAAAGGAGTTAAGGAAATAACTTGAGAAAGAGTAGCTAAGTTCGAGTGTCATTACTCATTCATAGTCCTTGTTTAAGATGGAAGCAAAGGTCAACATAAAGTTGTACCAAAATGATATTGATACCTTAAAATTGAATCACTGGTTGCAACAATTAGAGGTATATTTTAGCATCTACCACATAGATGGAGAGCATAAAGTATCATTTGTTAGAATGAAGTTAGAGGGCCATTCTCTAATCTAGTGGGAAATCCTTATGGAGACACTTAGGCTAGACGGTGATACCTTAGTAACTAAGTGGGAAGACTTTAAAATCTTCATAAATTCCTAATTATACCTTATCATGTGTGTAGAGAACCACTAGATCTGATGGCATTACTTCAAGAAAAGGTAGGGTAGAGTGTACATGTGTACAACATTGAATTTAGGAAGATGTAAATTACATTGTGTATCTCTCCTAAGAGCCCAGATATACTCCTCAGGTATCTTGAGGGTCTATAAAGGCATTTATGAAAGCAGGTGATGTTGTTCAAGCCAAGAATATTGAATGAGGCTTATGGATAGGCACAATTATTTGAAAACATCATCAAAAAAAGTGGAATAAAGTAGTTTGAAACAAAATAGCACCATGAATCTTATAATGAAGGGAAGAAGAGGTGGGAAGGGGAAAGAATAAGAATATAGTAGCCATTTCCCATTAGTGCGGGGATCTTAATAATGATTGCAACCATTGCAACATTGATGGTCACATTGAGGAGAAGTGATGGAAAATAAATCCATACATAACCTCAAAGAAATTGAATAGGGGTGGGAACAAAAATATATTTTTCACTAAATATTCAATCATTTAGGTGGAAATTAGCTTCGATGTGGATGAGAATATATCCTACACCTCAATAAAAAATGAGGTGAATCTAAATAACCTTCATCATTGGGGAAAAAATAAGATATGACCGAGATCTTCCACATTAAGATACAGGTCAAGAAGACCACAATTGATGCTTTTCTTAACTTAGGTTCATAGGAAAATCTCATAGTAGTGTATTTGGTCAACAAAACTGGATTGGTGGTTAGAGATTATCCTGTCCCATTTCCATTTGGATGGGTAAATAAGGATGCAAAATTCAAGGAAATGAAACAATGTAGAATAATGTTTTCTATCAACGTTGATTATATTGATGAATTAGAATTGGATGTAGTCCCACTTGATGTATGTGGAATCATGATCGGGAGTCTCTACATGTATATTTGGGATGCAATATTCATGTGGAGATCCAACAAGTACCACCTCATCAATGATGGAAAATCATTCATCATCAACATGCACAAAGGAAAGTCCAAGATTTCATTAGTATGTGCCAAAAAAATCAAGACATTGATTAGTTCTAGCAGGAAATGTGTTTTACTATTTTTAAGAGAAAACCAGTCTAGTGAGGAGTCCATAACGAAAAATGCATCCTTGGAGGGGTGTATTGAAGAACATAAACAAAAATTGGCTAAAAGAGCATAGGGGAGTGTTCCAAAATCCTAAAGGGATATCACCTAAGAGGGAGGTGGAGCATGAAATCTAATTATTTCCAAACTCTCCCTTGCTAAATATTGGGTTGTATAGATATTTCATCCTATAAGTAAGTGAGGTGAAGAAGAAGTTGTAGAAACTACTAGAGTTGGGTGTGATTCCACCACGTACCTCACCTTGTGATCCACCCATCATAAGTGTTCCAAAGAATAATGGGGCATGGTGAATGGGAATTGCTTATAGAGGATTAAACAAGATTATGATAAAGAACATGTACCCCTTGCCTAGGATTGGTGATATATTATATCATTTGTACCAAGAAAAACACTTCACCATGCAGAATTTAAAATCATGGTATCACCAAGTTTGATTCAAAGAATAAGGCACCTAGAAAATCACCTTCAAAAAAAAAAGTTTGTATGAGTGGTTAGTCATGCCATTTTATCTATACAATGCACCAACTATGTTCATGAGGTTAATGAATGATGTACCAAACACTTGTTTAGATTCATTTGTTATTGTTTATTTTGATGATATACTGGTTAATAATACTACTTGGTAGGAGCACATATCAAACTTTATGTAGGTGATAGACACATTGAAGGAGCACATCTCACACTTGATGCAAGTGATACACACTTTGAAGGAGCACTAGAAATTAGAAAATATCAAGAAATGTGAGTTTGAAAAGTAGTCATTGGTATATTTATTCTATGTGATTAGTGGAGTTGGGCTTAAGATAGATCCTGCAAATATGGATGCCATCATGAAGTGGGAAATGCATACAAATGTCTCTGAAGTTAGTAGTTTTGTTGGAGTAGCACAATACCTAAGGAAATTCATATATAATTTCACTTTCAACTCTAGTTTCACCATTCTATGCCATAACAATGAGTGGAAAGAGTTTCCATTGGGGGAAGGGTAAGTAGAAGGCCTTTGAAGAGTTGAAAAAGAAAATTAGTTAGACACTAATTATCACAATACCAAACTTGAAACAACTCTTTGAAGTGGACATGGATGTGAGTAGGCATGCCATGGAATAATTCTTGATGTAAGGATGAAGGAATGTATGCTACTATTTTGAAGTATTTTATTTTTGTATTCCTCTACCCTACCTACAAAAAGGATCTCTATGCCTTGGTACAAGCTATCAAAAGGTGGAAACACTATCTGATGCGAAATGATATTATCATCCACATAAATCATCAACCACTACAATACTTATAAGCCTAGAGTAAGCTACAACAAAACAAACACTACAAGATGATTGGGTACTTACATAATTTTCATTTAGTCATAAAGTATAAGAAGGGAAACACAAAAAATTAGGTAAACATGCTTACAAATCCACCCACACTAAAAATTACAACTTTTGTAACTCTACTACATGTGGATCCTTTCACCCATGATGCATATAGAGAAGCATATATAGAGGATGAAGACTTCAAGGACATGTTTTAGCAATTATAGTTCCAGGGTCATGTAGACAATGGGGAAAACATAGTTGGATATCACCTCTAAAATGGGTAACTTTATAGGTTGGAGAAGCTTTGTTTCTAAAGGTGAACAAATACAACTAATTAGAGAGGCTCACTTCTCCAAGGTTGCAGGGAATTTTAGTGTAGGGAAGACAATGGCCAGCTTACATAGGTATGTGTAGTAGCCCAACATGCAAGAAGATAGCAAGGATCATGAGAGGATGTATGCATTGTTGTACTATAAATACTAGTAACATGAAACATGGTATATACCATCTATACCTAAACCTACTTGTCCTTGTGAAATCATTTCCAAGTAATTTGTGTAAAGTTTACCAACAACTAGGAGGGGATATGATTAATTGTTCATGGTAGTTGACAAGTTCAACAAGATTTGCATTCTCATGCCATATAAAATACTATCAAAGGGCAAGAAGTAAAAAATTGTTCTTTGAACAAGTTTAGGTCCACTTTAGGATACTAAGAAGCATCATTTTAGATAGAAAAACTATATTTCTCAAAGTATTTTGAGCTACATTATGGGAGAAGATGGATACAAACTTGAAGAAGTCAACAAAATTCTATCCACATATAGATGGGAAAATAAAAGTAGTAAACAAGAATTTGGTGTAACTTTTAAATGTTATATCAGAAGAATCTAAAGGCCTAGGATGAAAGTCTAGTCTATATACAATATTCTTATGACATAGTAATCAACATTTATACTCATAAGTTCACATTTGAAACTTGTTTTGGATCTTAGATATCTTAGTGCTCTTATTTTGTGATCCAATAAGTGATTTGGCCATGATATATTCTATATATAAAAATGTTGTCCTTGTACCACTCATGGTGTCGTATGTTGAAAATACAGCAAGAAAATCTCAGTTTGACTTTGTCTGTGTTAAGCTAGAGAAAGTTCAAATTTCCACATCAACATAAAACTTGGATGATGTTAACTTGTGTGACATGGCTTGTGTCACCCAATTTACTCAATAAATTTGAGTTGGGGGAGTTAAATTTCAGTTATGCATGATTAATTGCTAACTTGTAGCAATATATTACAGTTAATTTCAGTTATTGTCAGTTTAACTAGTTCTAAGTGTCCGAAGAACTAGTGGAGGTCAAGTTGTGGAAGTGGAATTTCAACCACACTTAGTGATCAACCAATTAACTGATCAATAAGCAAAAAATAATTGTTTCATTCAAGGAATTACAGTTATCCAGTTGAGATGGATATTCCAAGGCAGTGTACTATCCATTGTAGCATATTCCAATGTGTACAGGTGGTGCATGTAGTCAAAGAAAGACCTAGGGAAATTGCGCAATTACATGGTGGGAAATTCCTAAAAAAATAGGGGCAATTTCCCAATGGAAAAACGCAAGGAAATTGGCTAAGTGTTAGCCAAAGTCAGTCAAGCAGGTAGAGGGATAGATTATACACTTGCAAGGTGTGCTCAAGCTTGAGAAAGCCTATGTATTTCTTCTCTATTATCTGATTAATGCAATGTATATGGTAAGGGGTTTTGAGCAGTTGATTTCCCCTAGATAAATATTTTTTCATGTGTGATGTTTCCCTTTGCATGTCTATCATTCTTGTTCTAGATGGCGAATCAACTTCCACAGATTAGTAGAGTAGCTTCAAGTCTTGTGATTTAGTAAATATCATGAGCATTTTTAAATCTACACATTAATTTCTACATGTTGTAAGTTTTCAAGAAATTCCAAAGTCGTCTCTAGATCTAGTTTTCTTCCAAGATCTAAAATTGTCTCATTTCATTGTATTAACATGCTAGCCGATTCTTTGGTTTTTACTAATTTAGTTGGCCTAGTTTCCAAATTAGACTCTTTAATTCTATATATACACTTTCCAGCAATACCCAAACATTCCTATGAATATAATATATCCTCTATGACTAGATGAGGAATAAAGGCTCATATCTTGGAGTGTTGCACTCAATCTTTGAAGTTCCTTAATTCTTGGACTAGGACATAAGTTTTAGTCCCTATGATAGCGTATTTGAATTAAATTACTCTAAGTCCTTTGATCATATAAGTTATAGGTTTATCCAAGTTTTTATCATTTCTTTGTAAGAGTATAAATATGATTGTGTCTTCTAAGGAAAACAAACAAAATATAAAATGCTTTTGAATACTCAATACTTACCAACACTAGTGCTACTACAATAGCTTCCTTGATCTTTTAGAATACTTCTATGCTTTCCTTCCTCCTTTAAATTCTTGATTCCTCAACATTTTTTAAATAGGATTGATGATTTAGGTTAAGTTAGATATGAACTTCTTGATGAAATTTTTTTGGTCAAAGAAATATTGTAATGCTTATTTGCTAGAGGGTAATAGTACTTGCTAGATTCTTTCTATTATTATTGGATAAATTTGTTGTCTTCTTTAGACATTGTGGCTAAGAAGTTCCCTTTTATCCACTATAAAAAATAACCTCTTGTGGCTCAAATATATCATTATATTCGACATATTTGAAAAACTTGTTTGAGATGGTGAACATGTGCATTCCTTCCCTAGAGAAAAAACTAGATATTAATAAATCATAGCAATCAAGTTACCAATGATATAGTTGAATGCATATTCCATGATATATCTTTGAAATGTGGATCTCACAATCAATAAGACAAATGACATCCCTCCCTAAGAATTGTAAAGGTTTCTTTATGTTAGTCCCCACTCTTTAGAAGCACCCAAATATAATTTGACAAACATCTAATATAGACATCAGACCCCATTTAATAACTTTCTATGTCAGTTGCTCTATATTTAAAAATCATTTAATTGGTTTTGAAAGTATACAATTAGTTCAAATTTTTTAGGTCAATACATAGACTATTTTTTCTAGTTTTACTTATAACTATCACCAACTCAACTAACCATGTTGAATTCCTTATAGAAGTGATAATTTTAGGTCTCGGCATTTTATATAGCTCCTTTCATATTATTGATGTTAATTTTGGTTTCATGTGTCTTTGGTTCTATCGAAAGAGCTTGGATCCATCATTTAGTGGAATAGCATGATGATTCTATATCACTTATACATCTTGAAACCATGGTAAGTTCATGAAAATTTATATTTGTACTATGAGATGGGAACTTCAATTTCTCCTCTGCCTTAAACAAAATAACATTTTCCAATTTATATGAGAATTGGGATTTCATTAATCTAATATTTATTTCCATACTATCTTTAGGCTTACTTGTCTCCCTTAGTTTCTTAAACATGTCATGTTTATTAAAAATATTATCTAATAGGATAAGTCCCTTGGGAAACTTTTGTACTGATCAACAACCCCCATTTTAATATATTATAAATTTCGTATGAAATTTATTATATTAAAATAGGGACCCTTTAAAAAAAACACAAAAAACAAAAATATTTTTACTTTTGTTAATAAAACATTTTTTTAATACTTTAGTTTTAAAAATCCTTTGATTTTATTTCTTAAAAAGCAAAAAAATGAAAAATAAAATAAATTGAAAATCAACACAAAAACTATTAATAAAACCCCATAACCAAAGTTTAATACTTAGGATTTTTAATTAAAACCCAAGTATTAAACCTTGGTTATCGAAATCATTTCCAAAAGTTAAAACCACATGATAAAAACCACAGCCTATAAAAAATATAATTGTAATAAGAACAAACCCGACAACATTATTAATTGAAAAACATAAAAAATCGCGTCCGAAACATCCTTAGATCCGGTAAATGAAACTATGGTTATGTTCTAATCTAGGGTTAATGGATTGGTTTTGTGGATGGTTCAACATGTAATTAATGTATTGTAAGATTGAAAGGAATATAATGAAAAATCAATATAGTTTTCCCAGTTTTGGTTCCAAGAGAAAATATCTGTGCATAATTTATGTTCTTGCCATTATTATTATTTTTTCTTTAATAATTCGTTTGCAGGTAATTTCTATATAGGGTTAAAACCTACATTTGGTGTCAAATCTAGGTTTCAGCTTTAAGGGTATGCCTTTGCTACTAAGGGTTTTGCTCAAGCTTGTGGTAGATCCTGTTATATAGGGAGATCTACATGATTGATTCTTATGGTGAAAGAAGATGGCGAACAATGGAAAGATAAAGATCAATAAATTCAATGGACAGAGTTTTGAGTCATGGAAGCTCAAGATGGAGGATCTATTGGTGGACAAAGATCAATGGATCATTGTAGATCTAGGCATGACACTAACATGTATGTCGGCAAAAGACTGGGCAAAGTTAGATCGGAAGGCGAAGAGCATAATACGATTGTCTCTCAGATTTAGTATTATTTAATGTATTAAGGGAATCTATGACAAGGTATTTGTGGGACAAGTTAGGTACTTTGTATCAATCTAATTCCTTGGTGAACAAATTGTTCCCGCATAAAAAGTTGTATACCTGAGGATGAAGCATGGAGACTTGATGACAAAGAATTTAAATGCCTTCGATACTTAGGTAAGTTAGTTGTTATCTATTAATATTAATATTTTAGATGAAGATAATTTCATCAGTCTGTTTTTGTATATACCAGACTCATGGGATAGTATGGTTGTTGCTATAGGTAGTAATACAACTACCTTAAATTTCGATAAAATAGTCTCATCCTTGTCAAAGGAGATGAGACGGAAAAATATGGAGAGATGCAATGGAGATGCATTGTCTATAAGAGGATGGTCCCAGAACAAAAATAGAAATAAGTCCTTAAGTGGGAGATCTAAATCTAGAGAGATATCTAAATCTCCAGGAAAGCTTATAAAGGTATGCTGGAAATGTGGAAAAGAAGGGCACTACAAAAAGGACTGTAGTTATAAAACTCCTGAGAAAGGAAAGGGATCTAATGATGCTCCTTCTACAGAATAAAAAACTACCTAAGATGAAGGTGGTGATTTGTACTTGGCTTCTTCTTCAAGTACATATGTAGATCAGGAGGCATGGTTGATGGACTTGGGTGCATCCTTTCACTTTACTCCCCACAGGGAGTGGTTCTGCAAGTACGAGAAATATGATGGTGGTGTTATCTTCCTAGGGGATGAAAGGAAGGAGAAAATCACAGGACATGCAAAATTCAAGTTAAAGTTACAAGGTGGAAGGATTAGAACACTTCTTGGTGTTCTACATGTTCTTACATTGGCCAAAAATATGATTTTTGTAAGCAAGATGGATGACACAACTGTAAAAATAGTGTTCGAGAAAGACACCTGCAAGATGGTTTGGGGAGCACTGGTATTATTGCAAGGAGTTCATATTGGAACTCTATACAAGATTCTAGATAGCATTGTATTGATGGGTGCAATAGTTTTGTGGTCCCTGAAAGTGGAACAAAAAATTTAGTGGTCTCTGGAGAAAAGACTATGTTGTGGCATCAAAGACTTGGACATATTAGAGAGAAGGGCCTTTGAATATTGCATAGTAATGGTAGGGTAGAAGGTATGTCTAATTTTTCTTTGGGTTTTGATTTTTGTGGATATTGTGTATATGGGAATCAGAATCGAGTGAGTTTCCTATCTAGTGTTAAGAGGGTGAAAGGAATATTAGAGCTTGTTCATAATGATGTGTTTGGACCCGTGTCAGTTCCATCACTTGGTAATTCTATGTACTATGTCCCATTTATAGATTACTTCTTGAGGAATACATGGATATATTTCCTCAGGAATAAATATGAAGTCTTTGACAGGTTTAAAGAATTTAAGGCTCTGGTGGAAAATTAGGCAGATAAGAAGATTAAGGTGTTAAGGACAAATAATGGTGGACAATTTTTCAAGAAGGAATTCAAACAATTCTATAAGAAGTGTGGTATAACATGACAAAGACTACTCCATACACACCTCAACAAAATGGAGTTTCATAAAGAATGAACAAGATATTAATGGAAAGGGAAAGAAGCATGCTCAGTGGTGCTAGGTTAGGACAAGAATTCTAGGTAGAGGAAATGGATATTGCATGTTACTTGTTTAATAGATCACCTTCATCGGTGTTGGATGATAAGACTCCACATGAGGTATGGACTGGTAAGAAACCATCTCTCTCACATCTTAGGGTATTTGTCTGCGATGCATATGTACATGTTCCAAAGGAGTAAATAACCAAGTTGGATAGTAAATCTGAAAGGTGCATCCTTATTGGGTATAAGCATGGTTTAAAAGTTTATAAGCTTTAGAACCCAGAAACAAGGAAGGTTATGTATAGCTGAGATGTGGTGTTTAGAGAGATGAAATATGTTATTAAACATGAATTCCTATCAAAGGAACTTGATAAGATAGAGTTTGAACTAAATGAGGAAGAATCAAACTCTACAATAGAACAAGAATCAGAAGAGGAAGAGACACACACTTTAGTTTTTAGGAGATCAGTTCGAGAAAGAAGGTAACTAGAGAGGTACAGTACATCTACTTTTTGCTCAAATATTTCTATATCTATTACTGATGGTGATCCCAAAAATTTTAGGGAGGTAGTGGATTCAAAGGATAGAAAACTCTAGAAGGAGGCCATGGTCAAAGAAATGGCATGTTTAGATAAAAATGAGGCTTGGGATTTGGTGGTGTTGTTGGGTGGAAGGAAACCCATTGGAAGAAAATGGGTGTTTAAGAAGAAGATGAATATGGAAGGAAAGATGGAGAAATACAAAGCTTTGTCGGTAGGAAAAGGTTATTCCAAGGTGCCGATAAAGGTGAAGATAAATGTGAAGGGAACATTTATTCATGGGGATCTAGAAGAAGAAATCTACATGAAGAAACCATAAGGATTTGTTGTGAAGGGTAAGAAAAAACTTGTATGCAAGTTAAAAAAGTCTTTGTATGTGTTAAAATAGTCACCAAGGATGTGGTATCAAAAAATTGATACATATATACAGGGACTTGGCTTCACAAGGAGCAAAGTGAATCACTGTGTGTATTTCAAAATAATTGGTGACTGTTTTATTTATTTGGTATTGTATGTGGATGATATGTTGCTAGTTGGAAATGACAAAGAAATTATCCAAGATTTGAAGAACCAATTGTCCTCAAATTTTGACATGAAGGATCTTGGTGATGCAAACTATATTTTGGGCATGGAAATTAAATGAGATTAGGAAAAGAGAAAGCTTTGGTTAAACCAGAGGAATTATGTCAAGACAATATTGCAGATATTTAATATGCAGGATAGAAAACCGATGAAGATTCTTATTCCTGTAGGTGTAAATTTATCTATTGAACAGTGTCCCAAGACATAAAAAGAGGAAGAGGAAATGTCTTGTGTTCCATATGTGAGAGTAGTTGGTAGCCTGATGTGTGCAATGGTATGTACTAGACTAGACATTGCACATGTAGTTGGAGTATTGAGAGAGTTTATGTTAAAACCAAGGAAGGAGAATTGGACAATAGTGAAGCAGGTTTTTAGGTATTTGTGTGGCACTAGTGATTATGGTTTGTGCTACTAAGGAAGACCAGGGTTGGAAAGAGTGTTGGACATACATGGCTTTGTTGATGCAAATTGGGCTGGAGATTTGGATCATAGAAGATCTACAAGTGGGTATGTGTTTAACATATTTGGAGGAGCAGTCAATCGGATGAGCAAGAGACAATCTATAGTGACACTTTCAACTATATAGGTTGAATACATCGCAACCACTCCTACAAGAACTGAAGCAGTTTGGTTGTAGATATTGTGTTCAAGTATGGGGTTGGTACAAAAAGCTATAAGGATATACTGTGACAACCAAAGTGAAATTTTCTTGGCAAAGAACCTTGCTTATCATTTGAAGACAAAGAACATTGATGTTTAATATCACTTTGTGAGAGATATGGTTGAAGAAAAAAAAGTGTTCTTGGTAAAGGTTGACACTCTGAAGAATGTTGCAAATGCATTGACAAAGCCTGTGAGCACTGAGAAGTTTTCTTGTTGTGTAGAAACGTTGGACATTGCAGCTTGAGACCAATGATTGTGCACTCATGTGGCCCCTGTGTGGAAAGAAAATATCAAGTGGGAGAATATTGAGAATGTGTTATATTATTTCCACGACTAACCCTGGGCATTGTTACTTTGCACTGGGTGTAGTAAGGCAATCGTGGGGGGGGCGAAAGCCCCCTTGTATAGGGTTCGGGGCAATGCCCTGAGATATTTTTTTTTTATGCAGACCCAAGGATGCCCTTTCCTTGATGTGTCACCTTAGCTCTGAAGCCATGTTGAAGAATCTAGGGCAATTGTGTGTAGTGTGATTCTTCTTGACTTGATAAAAATTTGTGATGTCTTTTTACTTTTCTTGTTAGCTTAATCTTCTTCTTCTTATTAATGCATGTGTGTGTACTTCATCAAACTTCTACCAAAAACATAGGAACAAGAACACAAGATGTTCACTCTCTGATAGGGCCAAAAATTCTCTTCTCTTCAGAGGAAAACCCTTTAGTAAGTTTCTCTTATTGAAGCTTCTTATTTCTCACTGCCAAACCCTGGACCCTTGACAAGAATATCCTCCAAGCACAAGTCAAGTCCTTCCTTCTACCTACACTTTTTTTCTCATCACTTTGTTCTCCTTCTTCTGACACTTCGTTCCCCGACACTTTGTTCCCCTGGAACTTCATCCTCCTACTTCTTTCAAAAATCGATGATAGATCTTGTTATGCATAGTTCTAGAAGAAATATTTTTCCTTGATCCTTAGTGAAATCTTTCATATAATATAATGTCTTCCTTATCTTAACCAAATGAGCTTCTTCCTTGAGATGTAAGTACAAACTTAGTATGATTGTCCTACAGCCTTAATTCCTCACAGTGTGGTGGTTTGCTTGATGTTTTAGGTCATTTTCTCCTTCGCTTGAGTTCCCTTCTTCTTTGTTGCACTTAGGGATCCTTTCTTGTCCTTTATTCACCCTTTTCTTCCTCCTTTTCTTCGCTAATTTCAAAGATATGAGTGTATTCTATTTGGAGAAGTGGACAATCTCTATATATAGAGGATTGTCCCTCCTTTAGGCTGACTAGAGGACAATAGGCCGACTTGACATATTTAATTGTGATTTTGTTGTTTGAAGGATGTCATTGCAAGGAGGAGACTTTGAATTTTCTTGGAGGTATTGCTTTTGACTCTTATACACAATGTAACATACCCTTAAGGTCTTTAACATAATTCTTTTGACCTTTTGACTTCCATATAGCACTTTAACATGTACTAGACCTACTTCAATGAGAAAGAAACTCATTGAAATATATCATAAAAATAATAATTATTTTCTTGGATAAATACAAATATCAAAAGTACATTTATAAAGACTGAAGCTAGTTACATTTCCTTCAATAGGTAGATTTATCAAAAGATGAATCACCCAAACAAGAATCACTAGGATTCAATATTTCTAGTCATGAAAAGGTTAGTAATAGATCATCAAATGAATAATCAATCAATGAATTCAAAGCATACCTTTGTTTCTTAACTAGCCTTGTCTTGAGAGATACTCCTCCTTGCGGATCTTTTCCCTGATCAAGACAATATAGGGAGAATGGTGATTAGTATTTAACATAATCAAAACTAAATGAATGCATGAGCCCAAAAATGAAAATACATGAGATACTTATATTTTTCTAGAACAATCTCATTAATGGCCAAGAGATCATCCTTGAGTCTAGATATCTTCACAAAGAAGGTTTCCTTAATATATTCTTTAGTCATCTTCATAGTCCTCAACTCATTCTTCAAACTTGTTACTTGACCAATGTTATGAATGGTGAACAACTTCGACAAGGCTTCCTACATTTCCTGAGCATGATCAATGTTAGCTATGAATGGGACAATATTGTCTTTTATCCCTTCTACCATCAGAGTCATAGCTGCCAATTTTAGATCCCTAAATTTCTCTTTGTCGACATCACTAGCTTCTTTTGTAGGCTTCTCTACATTTCCTTTTACCAAATCCAATACCATGTTCTTCTCAAGCATTAGGTCAATACTCTTCTTCTAGGATCTAAACTTAGATGCTCCTTCAAGTTTGTTCTCACCCTTGATTTAGTTAGACATTTTTGTTGATCTAAAGATGATTTGAGGTTGTCATTGATGTCAACCCAAGCAGCACCAAGGGCTACCCTGATCTTGCAAGAGAATTTTGACTTGAAAATTTACTCTATTTTGAGTCAAGGATCTTCTAGATAGATTCTACTCATCGAGATGTTTCCGTTGATATATGGCATGCCAAGTAATTCTTCACGGTTTGAGAGAAATTCATGTTTGAAGTTAGTAACCCTAGTTAGTGGGATAAAACACTATGGGGTTGTGGCATGGCACTCATAATTAGTTTTGGTAATTTAATAGTCAATAATTAATAATTTTTTAAGCTCCTAAAATCCCTCCGACATTATCTATAGAAGCCCCTCTCAACTCTATAAAAAGAAATCTCATATATCCTCCAAATGTAGTGATCGTGAAATTTTCACTATAACTTCATTTCTGTGAAGTCTTAGATTCTGAAATTAAAACCCATTTTATTTGCAATCCCGATGAACGTCATGATAGAATTTTAGATCTTGGTTCGCTATATTTTCAGAGATATGATCTGTGGAAGTTAGGGTTTTTGCAGGTTGCCAAATTTCATCTCAAAGAAGTGACCTTGGGAAAATCATCATAACTCTCTCGCAGAGAAGAGGATTAGAATTTTGTAAAAAGTGGTGGATAGTGTACAGAATTTAGTTTTCTGTATATCAATTTCAGTGCCAAAGGAGGAAAAAGTGACACGTGGTACGTCATACAAGTTCGCTCTACTGAACTAGCCCATAATTAGGTCATTGTGAGAGATTGGGCGTAACTTTATCTTGAAGAGTCCAAATCAGGTCAGACCTATGGCATTGGAAATAAGACTCAGAGGGATTCTACAAGGCTGAAGGTCACATGTTGGGGATTTGAAATCACAGAGATACATCAAATTAAATAACGTACTTGTAGAAGGCAAGAAAAACTAGATCAAGTGTTGTCAAGGGGTCCAAAGGACCAGACTTTCTAGGGCAACAAAGAGCAAGGTGCAACAAAATGATGTAGAAGAGGTAAGCTACAGGTAAGTATATTATATATATGCATGTTCATCTCTTAATTTCATTAGTTTCTTTGTATTCTAATTTGTTGTTTTTTTTAGCACTGACATATGTTCTGCAAGATGAGGTAAGTTTTGCTATTATTAAGTCATGGGTGTTTCTTTGAAGACTTTTGCAGGTATTATATATTCATCAAGAGAAGACTCAATGCATAATCTAATGTTATGAAGAGTGAGAAAGGGTAGCATGACAAAAGAAGCAATCAAGGTGCAGAACAGCAACAAGAAGTTCACCACATGAAGTATTCAAGAGGGAAGCACTACATACAATCATTGTAAAAGTATCGTTCTATAGAGTCTTTGTAAAAGCATCATTGTAAAAGTTGTACAAATGTCTATCTGCCAAGAGTTGAAGAGGTAGTGTCGAGAGGTTTAGGATCATCATTAGGTGGTTGTGTCATAGTTGGGGTTGTAGAAATTTTGAATAATATGACACATATTCAATGGAGATTATCCTGATCATGTACTATTGCGGAATACATAAACAATACATAAGCTCCTCTAAGTTGATCATCAATTTACAGAAGCAGAAACATTCACAGGCACACATAGAAGCATCAATCAAACTCATTAACACAGTATGTATCCCGGGGAAAGCATCTCGCTAAAAACCCCAACTACCTGTATATTATATTGATTGAATCATGTAACATTACAAAGTACAATTCTTATCACAAGCAATCCAGTACCAGCTCCACCTGTTACACACAATACAGCTCAGATCTGATCTCCAAATCTATTCCACTGCTTGCCTGCCTCCACAGCTCAGTACCTGCTCAAGAATTAATGAGAATGGTTTACCAAACTCGTATTTGACCTGCAAATAATCACTCACACTGTGTTGGACGTGCGCACAGGCTACAATTCTTGGTATTGGCCAATTCATTAGCATACTTAATCCCTCTGATTGTGCAAATCATCATGCACAGCTATAGTCACAACTGATAGCAATCTGATCCTCTAACACCTGTTCCTGCTGAATTGAACATGCACTGACATGCAACTAAGTTAACTGATGTATTCCATAGTTGCATTATGAGTTAATAACTTGTGAATTAATTAATAACTAATTCACCCAACTCATCTCTAGTCTATTGATCAGTTAGACTAAATACAACTAGTTTAACAAAGTTAAACTGAACACAACTCCATCAACTGCACCTCCAGTCCACTAAACTCAACTCACTTGAGTTCTAACTAAAGTCTTGCATGCAAATATTAGTCATCCCATAGGTAACCACGTATTTCCTTCTGGGATCTGCATGTACCACATCCGTAGCTCATCCTGAAGTGTTCCAAGAGAATAAGACAAAGTTTATAGTCTAAATATTATTATGAGACAATAATATTTGACTTTTCTATTTTTGACAGCCAGTCTAAAAATAGACTTTGATCACTCATACTGTGATCACCCATACTGTGATCACCCATACTGTGATCACCCATACTGTGATCACTCATACTGTGATCACTCCTGCTGTGGTCACTCCTACTGTGATCATCCCTGCTGTGGTCACTCCTGCTGTGATCATCCCTGCTGGGATCCAAAAATAGAACTTGTGCCATAATTTGCCTGCGGGCCCACTTAGTGAAGGCGACTCCTTTCCACTAAGCTCCATCATCTTGTTGCATTCTCAACAAGCATTTCTTGTTGCACACTTTTCAACACTCCCTCTCAACAAGAAAGGCTTCCTCTCAAACCCGATCCTTTAACTCTGGAATGTTCTCCATGCAACACATCTGGCTGGTCCACTTGCTCTGTCATCAAAGTATCTGACTGCTATTGCCTCTGTCGACTGAAAACTCTGCATCTCTGTGCTCTTCAGTATCTGACTGCTCTAGCCTCTGTCACTTTGATCTCTGACTGCATCTGTGCTGCTGCTAGTTCTATCTCTCAGCATTGCATCCGCACTGCACCTCCCAACTGACCTCCCTGTTGGGCTAGAAACACCCTCTGATGCTGAAGCTCTACCTGCTGCTAACAAGTGCTCCCTCTCTGACATCTGCGCTACTGCAACATCTCCATGCATCTCGCACCATTGCACACCTCTCTGTGCCACCTAGCACTGTGCAAAACACTTGTGCCCCTCGCATTGCTGCAGCTTGCTAGCTATGCGCTGTCCTGGGATTCCCTACACTGTCGCTCTCTCTGCCGCTCCATCCGCATCTGTCTCTACCCAATCAGTCAATTCTTGCTACTACACATCTGGGGCTCCCGTAGCAAGGTCTCATCCAAGAGGTTGGGTACCTCAAGGATCCTGCCCCTCCTCCTTGGGACAATCAGTCCACATCACCCCACCTCCTACCTGGAGGTATGGCTGCATGCGATCCCTCAGCCCACCTGGCTCGAAGTTTCCCCCTACTGGAGGTCTCTGCATGAGTAGATTTCTCTACTCGATCTCCACTCAGCTTCCCCTGTTGTGGCTCCTCCACAACCTCCTGAAGCTGCTGCACCAGTCGTGGCTCCTCCACAATCGTCTGAGACTTCTTCTGTCTCTGCATGTTGAGTGGTAATATACGCTCCCTCTCAACCACCAAGTCTCCATCAGTTGCCTTGTTGCTCAAGGCTTTGCATGCATCTTGAACCTCAAGAGCATACAGGTTCCTGACCCATGAACCAATCTCATGACAACGAAAGCATCTCACCTTCGACTTGTCAACCTTCTTCCCATCATTGGAAGAACTGGAGTTGGAAAGAGAAACCTTCTTCTTTCCCTTCTTTGCCTTACTCGCTAAGGCACAGTTCTCCTCATCATGCATAGATGAAGAACTGTCTCTGGTGCACTGTCTAATCTCCTCCTGCATCAAATCCAACCATAGTCGTTCCCAATTTGGCAGTTTCTCCCTTCCATTCACCGAGTCCTGGTAGCTATGCCAACTCTTAGGAAGGTCAAGGAGTGCTAGACTCACCATCCTCATCTGACAGTCACCCCCACACTTCCCAGCTCATCCCGGCATTGGGTGAACTTCGTGAGATACCTGGGCATACTGTCTCCATTCTCACACTGAATGTTTCTGAGTTTTTCTCTTGCTTTGGAATTAAATTCGAATTCCACCAGCTCAAAACTCAACCGCTTCCGATCTAAAATTCGTGAGAACAAAGTATTTCTTGTACAAAGATCGACTGTATGGGCATTCACTGGATATCTCACCTTCCAAAAGAAGGATGAATCCAGAGGCTACCTGGCCCGATTACAGACTCTTCCTGAAGAAATAAAATGTAAACACTTTCTGAATAATATATCCGATGATCAATCCTCACTTGATATCCTGTAAAAATCTCTTCTACAAATCAGGCAGCTCTGATACCATGTAGAAACTTTTTCTACAAATCATCTAGCTCTGATACCATGTAGAAATTTTGAATAATATGACACATATTCAATGGAGATTATCTTGATCATGTACTATTACGGAATACATACACAATACATAAGCTCCTCTACGTTGATCATCAATTTACAGAAGCAGAAACATTCACAGGCGCACATAGAAGCATCAATCAAACTCATTAACACAGTATGTATCCTGGGGAAAGCATCTCGCTAAAAACCCCAACTATCTGTATATTATATTGATTGAATCATGTAACATTACAAAGTACAATTCTTATCACAAGCAATCCAGTACCAGCTCCACTTGTTACACACAATACAGCTCAGATCTGATCTCCAAATCTATTCCACTGCTTGCCTGCCTCCACAGCTCAATACCTGCTCAAGAATTAATGAGAATGGTTTACCAAACTCGTATTTGACCTGCAAATAATCACTCACACTGTGTTGGACGTGAGCACAGGCTACAATTCTTGGTATTGGCCAATTCATTGGCATACTCAATCCCTCTGATTGTGCAAATCATCATGCACAACTATAGTCACAACTGATAGCAATCTGATCCTCTAACACCTGTTCCTGCTGAACTGAACATGCACTGACATGCAACTAAGTTAACTGATGTATTCTATAGTTGCATTATGAGTTAATAACTTGTGAATTAATTAATAACTAATTCACCCAACTCATCTCTAGTCTATTGATCAGTTAGACTAAATACAACTAGTTTAACAAAGTTAAACTGAACACAACTCCATCAACTGCACCTCCAGTCCACTAAACTCAACTCACTTGAGTTCTAACTGAAGTCTTGCATGCAAATATTAGTCATCCCATAGGTAACCACGTATTTCCTTCTGGGATCTGCATGTACCACATCTGTAGCTCATCCTGAAGTGTTACAAGAGAATAAGACAAAGTTTATAGTCTAAATATTATTATGAGACAATAAGATTTGACTTTTCTATTTTTGACAGCCAGTCTAAAAATAGACTTTGATCACTCATACTGTGATCACCCATACTGTGATCACTCCTGCTGTGGTCACTCCTGTTGTGATCATCCCTGCTGTGGTCACTCCTGCTGTGATCATCCCTGCTAGGATCCAAAAATAGAACTTGCGCCATAATTTGCCTACAGGCCCACTTAGTGAAGGCAACTCCTTTCCACTAAGCTCCATCATCTTGTTGCATTCTCAACAAGCATTTCTTGTTGCACACTTTTCAACAGGGGTTATGGTCTAGTGTGTCTTCTTCTTCTACATCATTCTATATCATTGTAAAGTGGACCATTTTCCCGGGTACGAGAGTCCATTCTTATTTTATTCTTCTATAGGGTGGTAGGGTGGTGCTAGGCTGGTGCATGAAGTCACCGGCAGGTTCAAGCCTGTGAAAACTTCAGGGTGGTAGGGTGGTGCTAGGGTGAGTTGTAGCTCATTGGGTGTTGGGGCATCTGTTTAGTTGACTACTAAAGAATCTCGGGCATTGGAGCATCCATCTAGTGGGAGCTGGAGAAGAATGTTTTTCTAGATTCTAGGAATTTGGAGCTTTATTTTCAATTGGAGTTGAAGATTAAAGAATTATTAGAAAAGTGTTCAGTCGTTTTTTACTCGGAGGGGGTTTTCCACCTAAAAGTTTTGTGCCTCATATGTTCTTTTATTCACTGTTGTTACTGCATAAACATTAATGATAATTGAAGATTAACTAATGCTATGGAAATATTTAAAAGTGATAATTGCTAAGGAATGTTGATTCACACCCCCCCTAGTATTTTCCAACCATTCTCCTTGAATATAATATACTCCTTCCTTGAGATAGTGCCTATGAACAGATTTGCCTTTTTCTTCTTTCTTCACCAAAGCTCTAATACCATGTTGGAAATTCAGAAAGGAAGTAAAGAGTTTCTTGATCTTGATAACTACTTTTGATGTTTCTTCTTATTACAATTCTTTATATCTTCTTTCTTTAGTTAATCAAGCAATTACCAAAAACAACAACACATAAAATAACAAACACAAGGTGTAGGCACATGCTAGGGAAAAACCCCCCTTGAGGGAAAAAACGAGTCAAAATAATTATTCCTTTCAATATTATTCTTTGAGACTCTTCACCCTAGACCTTGACTAGATCTTCCCTCCACACCAAGTCAA
Source organism: Pinus tabuliformis (assembly GCA_031772625.1). Taxonomy (NCBI): domain Eukaryota; kingdom Viridiplantae; phylum Streptophyta; class Pinopsida; order Pinales; family Pinaceae; genus Pinus; species Pinus tabuliformis. The sequence continues at coordinate 564,068,654 of CM062807.1, forward strand.
CTTCCAAAAGATTCATCTCTTTCTAGCAAGTTTGACTATGTAGCAACTTGCACCAGCTCACGACTTCCGACAGCAGTCCAACTTGGGAGACTTCCTTCTTCCAATCCAAAGCACGAAAAAAAAAGAGACCACCACCAAAATTTCGATTTTCCTTAACTCCTTAGACTTCCCAAAACTTGCATTCACTTCGGCTTCCTAGAAATAGACTTTCCCAACTGCCTACTTCGCACTTCTACTCGACAAACAGATTTTCGCACTTCTGCCTAGAAGAGAGAGAATGAGAAGTGACGCCCCAAATGAGTTTGGATTCCTTCCTTTTATATGCTCCTTGTGGGGTAGAATGGGTACTTAGGCTGATTTGATCTTCTCTTAGGCTGACATGGTGTGGAGGTTCCATAATTCATATTTGACTCAATACTTAACTGGTTTACATGACTCAAAAGCCTAAGAAGGGTCTCTTTAAATGTACAATAATTCTATAGACTCAGAAAAAATCCTATAAGTCCCCAATGGGGACTTTGACCTAAAACATGGTGACCCAAGCATGAAACCCATGCTTTAATAAGTCACAATAATAAGAATAAAAATTATTTTCTTTATTCTTTTGACAAGTACATTACATAATGACTCAAGTACATTATTAAAGACCGAACCTAGTTACTTTTTCCAACAGATTTTTATAAGAACTATTATAACCTACAACATGAATCAATCCTTATGTAGGGACATGGTTGTATCTTCTATAATGCAGAAATATAATATGCAAGAAACCATGAACCAAATCCTAGCAACTTTCAAAGTAAAGCAAATTATTTTTGGCTTGTTGTTGTAGGTTCTGCAACCACACTTCCAAAAGGAGAGGTGGTACTCAGGCTTGCAACCACAAATTTTTTAATTTAACTTATGCTATAAGAAAAAATAATACTACTATCCAAGTGATAAAATAAAATACATGAGAGAGATTAGAGCCTCTGGGTTGGGCCCTAACCAAAGGGTCTCAACACTCTAAAGTTAACTTAGTTATACACAAACAATAAACCTTTCATTAACATAAAATAACGTTTAGATACATCACATCAAAATGGAAATAAAAATCTTGAGCACTTGGCTCTCAATAGCTCTTCCTAGCTCTCCAAAGTTCGAATCTTAATGAGCTTTTGGGCTTGTTTACTTATACAAAAGGATTGAGGGAAAATCCCTTGAAAGGAGAACTAATTCCATCAAGAACCTCGAAATTAGTGCATCTAGTCCCCTTAGATCCTTCCATGCAATTGAGTTTATCGATTTTCAATGGACTTTGAGTTGTTGGTGAAGAATCCTGGGACTCAAGTCGAGTTGGAGAGTTAATGTAGTGGAAAAGCCTCCTATATTCTCTCTAGATGCCTCCAACATTCCCCTGCATTCTAAATGTCTCCCAAAATGCTTCTTTTCCTGCATATTAACCACAATGGGCCATGAAATATGACAAGAACCCTTTAGTATTCCTACTAAGCACATTATGGCTTAGAAATGTAAATTAACTTGAGAGAAAGAGAATTTAAGGGTTGGAGGATAACACAATGGGCCTCAAAATATAACTATTGATGGTACCCATCATCACCCCCCTACTGAAGGTGTTTCTCGCCCTCTGAGCAATCTAATCACTTATTTGTAGTTCATTCATGGCCTTGGTTGCATCCCGACATCCCAAGGTATCTCAAATGGTGTACCTTCCTGTGGGTAAAATATTGCATTTGCTTCTATGTCTACCCACACCCTTTGTTCCTCTACCTGATATCTTCTTTCCTGTAGGCCCAATAGTAAAGGAGGATTGAGTTTGAGCCCTATCCAATTGATTTTCAATATCTTCATAAGCCTCTTGTAGAATGGAGTCTTTTCCAGGGCATTTCTCAGCCTTTCACGGGAGTGATACTCCCTAATTTGCAAGTTGTGGTGTAAAGCATGCCACCTTCTTTGACAAGCCTACAAGCTCTCAGTTGCCAATAACCTAAAGATGTCTTCAAAATAGAGGATGGCTCATTCATTATTTTCTAGGTAGCGAGGGGATAATTTTGGAAATGTAGAGATGATGTTATGGTTATTGATGACAACCTTGGGGCTCACTAACTCTTCTCTGATGTATAATGTCTCACTTGCCTCTTTGGCCACTACTTTCTTGACTTCCTCAAACCTTGATGCTCATGTGCTAGCAAAGATGCCAGTGCCATTAGTTGCGCATTTGCCAATCTGGAATTGGGGTCCCAAAAGTTCATGCTTGTGAGAATCAAGTTATGCATGTAAAATTCTACCAATTTGGCCCTATCCTCAATGCTTACCTATTAGCAGAAGTCAATCACCCTTATATAATATTAGAAAAGTAGAGAATCATACTGTGTGAATGGATTGATTTAGTATTGTAGCCATTTCTCTTTGAGAAAGATGACATATGACTTGGATGGTTTTCGACACTGGATTGCTTCCATGGATAGGCTTGCCATGGTGGAAAGTTGTGCTTCTCTCTCCTGTAGATTCTCTTTTAGTCTCTGATTTTCTACTTACAATTTTTCTCTCATGCTTGACTCTCTTAACCTCAGGTTAGCTATTTATCTACCCATTTGTTTAAATTTCTTCTCCATAAGACCCACATCCTCTACCTTCTTTGATTTTACAATATGCATCCATTTGTGAGTTTTTCCCCTCTCTTTTTCCAATTCAAATAAGAAGGGTACTGCAATTTTTTCACGAATAATCCTTCCTGCTTCAAAAAAGTTATAATAGGACTCAAGGTTAGGTTATGGTTCAAGCTCTTGGAGTTCCTTGGGACCTATTTCTACCTATTTTGATGTTGTTCCCCCTCTTGTAGCACTTTTTATTAATCCTATAGAACTTTTGTTCCTTCATGTAGCAACTCTGTTTTCTCCTATAACAACTCTATTTTATCGTGTAGCAAGGAAGTTTGTGCCTTGAGCTGCTTGGTTGTGAGTTATCTAGTTGTGGGCCTTCTCATGGGTGTCAAGAATTGTTTCCACTTTGATTTTGGGGAGGTGACCTCCTCAATTTTCCCTTCATCATGTACCAAATCCATTCCCTAGTGGATATTTGATTCCTCAATTGTAATTGGGACTATTGAGGGAGGTTGAGGCTTCCCTTGTTTGCTTCTTGTGATTTTTTTTCTTGAAGTACAATGGAACCTACTTTGGGTGCTTTATCTTGGATTTTGCAGGTGTTCTAAGTGTGTCCAAGGTGGCAGCCACCTCTTTTTCTGTGTTCCCTAGTGAGAGGATTAGTTGTTACTTTTTCTTCTTCTTCTCTCTAGGCTTAGAAGATTCCCCATGGGTTTCTTCTTTTTCCTTCTTCTTCCCTTTGTCTTATTTCTTTCCTTCCTCCTCTCTTCCTTCGTTCTTTTCTGCCTCCTCTTCTTCTTCAATATATATTTCTCCTCCTCTTCAACCTCTCCTTCTTCTTCTTGCTTAACTTGAACACTAGGTCTTGGTGCCTCTTCATGTTGTGTCATAGAGCGGGCTTGTGTCTCAATGAAGTCTTCTTTTTCCATGTCCACAAAATTAGTCAAATAGGGGTTTTGAGGTGGTTCAACGCATCTATGATAATCATACTTATGAGGCCATGGTGGGAATATAATGGTGCTTCCCTTCCCTTACTTTCTGGCTCATTTCAATGATGGACTGGAGAAGGAAGTGTGGGTTACTGAGCCTATTTGGAATAGGTAACTTTGCCTAGAACCTCAGCTCACAGAGGAGCCTACACAATAATCAACCCTCCCTCACAAGATATGTATTTAAGTATGTTGCAGGAAACTTCATACAAAGGGTAGGGGAGACTTTCCATCCTTACTCCATTCTTGTCTTCAATAGGTTCTTCTTCAGGGAGGAAGAAGCTTTTCTTAGCTGCAATATTTAATGTCCTATCTTCCTTTCCCCATCGAACTCCTAAGGGGATAATGGTTACTATGCTGATGAGCTCTACGTTCAAATGGATAGAAAGTACCCTAACAATAGTTGTGGCATTGTCTTCTCCATGAGAATAGAGGGCCACGATAAATTCATGGGTTGCCTCATCATCATATCCCTTCAATTTCTCAAAGAACCCCATCCTTTGATGGTTTAGGAAAATGTATCTAACTTGTGGATGCTAATAAATTCTAGTGGTATTGTGGGTTACCTTCAGTTGAAACATCCCCCCATGGCTCCTACTGCAACCTTCTTGAGTTAATTCAAAGAGAAAACCTTTCGAAAGGATTTATCCTGAGCAACTTAGGGTATGCAGGTAGGATAAGGAGATTGATGCTTCTTTTCAATTGAAGAGAGAAAGAATTACACTTCCATCCTCAAGAAAATTATCTTTGCTCCCACTTTTCCCTTCTTGTGAAAGAAAACAACTTTTTAAAAGAAATTCAAACCTACAGGGGTTTGATACAAGATTCCTATAGCAGGAATAATTTACTAAATTTTTTTATGAAAATTGGGAAGAGAATATACCACTTATCCATCTTGGAATGGTTTCCTTATGTTTGTGGCGGTTTGGAGGATATTTCTTGAGGACTTGCACCCTTCTCCACCTCTCAGCCTGATCCCGTAGCACCTCCTTTGCAATCCTGTAGCACTTCCAATTCTCTTGTAGCACTTCTAGTACTCCTGTAGCAACCATGCCCGATCCTATAACACCTGTAAACCAACTCTACAGCCCCTCTGTAGCCCCCTAGGTGGTCCCTAGTAGTTTCTAGCTCGACCTTCGATTCCTTTCCAAACATCTCTAACTATTTTGGGGATGTGAATTCGTACAATTGAAGTTAGGTCTCATCCTTTTATTTATTTTTGTGGTAGTGGGCTCGGTGAGATTAGTGACATGGCATTTGCACTTATTTCCCTTTTTAGTCATTGTCCCCACTCCTCATAATTGTCACTTATTTGAGTTTGAATTTTCCACATTGCATGGGTGTCTGAGTAAATTGCAATCTTACTAGTCGAGGGTAGCCAAGTTTACTAGCCACTTCCAACCCATAAAACTATTTACTCACTCATTAAAAGCATTTTCAACCATTATGCGCATAGGAAAGAGTTTAGGGGTCTCATACCCGAACCTACGTATGGTGTCAAGTTGTTGTAGATGCATGCATGTTGTTTCTGAACTAGTGGTTGATCAACTCTTCTATAAAGGTGTTATCTCCCATGCTCTTCATGTGCACAAGTCCTTATTTAAAAAAAAACTTGATGATGCTCTTTGATAGGAATTTTACTGACGCAGTTTCCCTTTCATGCAATTCCCTCAAGTGCTCAATATTCTTCTGTTGAATTCGGTTGGTTGCCTCTTCAAGGATGGTGTTGCTTCATCAAAAATCAAGGATGGCCTTGTTGATGCTCAGGGATGGTCATGTCTTCACTGTGAAGCTGCAACAATCCTATGCTCCAGGTTTTGTTGGATATGTGCATGATGCTATAATATTGATTTTTGAAGTATACCTAGGGGGGATAGTATGGCGTACAGAGGGAGGTACCCAAGGGAATAATGTAATAATGGGATGGGCCATAGTAATAAATAAGGTGGTTAACCCGTATCATGTAAGGGACCACAAGTAGTTAGCAATAATGTAATAAGCCCATTGTATTAGATAGATGGTATTGAGAGAACCAAGATAATGACCCATGATATTGTATGTATGAGGCCTATGTAGAGGCTAGAGACTCCCCATTAAGAGATGTCAAGGAATATTGTATGAACAGGCAGATGGCTTGTGGAGTGTTCTCCTTCCTTAAGGAGTGAATGTATGGTGTTGCCCTACCTTAAGGGTTTGATCAATAAAGAATAATTTCTATATTCAAATCTTGTTATTTCTTGGGTATATTTATATTTTCATATATTTTCAGGTCAAATCTATAATAAGTGGTATCAGAGCACTTTCTTGGGAAAAGCAAAGAAAGTTTTTCTTTATTATTATTTTTGCAGGAACTTTTTGGGGTGGTGAGTTTGCAGATCATATTTGGACGTGTTGGGGAAATATTTGTAGAATCTAATTTCAGATCTGGTATTTGTGAAAAGATACCCAATTTGAAAAAAAAAACGGCTGAATCAAGGTTCAGATGAGGGAGATATCACTGATTTAAAAATCAGTTGTGTTGTAGACATTTTTTGGGGCGAAAAGTTTGCAGATCATATCTGTACATGTTGGGTTAACATTTGTAGAATCTAATTGTAGATCTGGGTTCTTTGCAGAAAAATACCAAATTTAAAAAAAAATCAGTGGAATTGGAGTCCGGATGAGGGAGATATTGCTGATTTAAAATCAGCTCTTTTTTCAGAAATTTTTGTGACGACGAGACAGTTGGAGTGCGAATCAGAAATTCCAGTGCCTAGATCGGGATTTCTATCACATGGGAAGAAGAAGAATGGTTGTTCCATTTCAAAAAATAGGTCATAATAGGGATTCTGAGCAATATTGACTGAATTGTGGCCATTTCAAATTTTCGCCAAGTAAGCGATTTGTTTTACAAAGCCTCTTCATGGCTTATAACAATAAGTTTTTTAAAGGAAAATATGATTGGTCTTCTATTGAAAATTTTATAGCATATCATAAGTTGGACCGTCCAGGGTGTTGGAAGGACAAAATAGGGTCTTATTTGAAAAATGAGGCCTATATATGGTGGCAATCACTTGACAGTGAGTTTATGAAGTTATGTAGTGCTGATGAAATAGAAAAACTACTTTTGGACGAATGGTCTCATACTAGAAAGGAGGAAACCACAAAACCTAACAAAGATTTTATTTTTACAGGAAAGAAGGAAACCAAGAAACCTAAAGGGTTATTTTCTGCTGGTATCTCCTTATTACAGGTTCATGGATTGATTCAGAAGGAGAAGATCATTGTGTCTATAAATCCTAGCTGCAAGCATAATTTTATCAATGTTAATTTGGAAAAAAAATTGCAAGTTCTAGCAAAACACATTGAAAAAACACAAGTTGATAATGAGGATGTTCAAGTTTATAAATATTTGAAGCTTTCTATGGATAAGTATGTGTTGCATTGTGATTTTTATACTTCAGATATGGATAACATGGATGTTGTTTTGGGATATCCTTGGATGGAATCTTTGGGTACTGTCAATATTAATGTGTAGAAGAAATTCATGAAGCTCTCATATAAAAAGAAGAAAATTACATTGCAGGATATTTCCATTAAGACCCAAGCAAAGACTATGGAGGAAAAAGCACAAATCTCTAATGACACTGACACATCAGATGATGAGCCTTTGACGGTTGACAATCAAACACAAACATCAAACCAGGTACCAGAAAAACAAGGAGTGTCCAAGGAGGCTGAAGCAAAAAATGTTACAGGTACTGATATATCAGATGAGGACTCAGTGGTTGAAGTAATATTAGAAGATAAGAAACAACATCAGGCACCACAACATGCACCAGATACCAATCAGGCTCCATTAGGTGGTGAATTAAAGAAAGATACACCATTGGTTAAAACTTCATCATATCACCACCCACATCACCTCGCAAGAAAACAACCAACACGATGGCAATAGGTCAGCAACAAGGACAATAACCCCCACATGATAGATAGATAGGGGCAACGATCCACCTGCTACATATCAACACAGAAGAGCCACTAGGGTCAACTTCCATCTCAAGCGAGCGAGGCACCAGCTAGATCAAGGGTTCACCTTTCTCTGAGATGGCTAGATGCATGTGCATGGTACCAATGGATTACTCTTTTGAGTAGATCTTATTATTTGTCTTCTTCTTATGTTTCGAGGACGAAACATGTTTAAGGGGGGTGGAATGTAGTATACCTAGGGGGGATAGTATGGGGTACAGAGGGAGGTACCCAAGGGAATAATGTAATAATGGGATGGACCATAGTAATAAATAAGGTGGTTAACCCATATCATATAAGGGACCACAAATAGTTAGCAATAATGTAATAAGCCCATTGTATTAGAAGATGGTATTGAGAGAACCATGGTAATGACCCATGGTATTGTATGAGGCCTATATAGAGGCTAGAGACTCCCCATTAAGAGATGTCAAGGAATATTGTATGAACACACATATGGCTTGTGGACTGTTCTCCTTCCTTAAGGAGTGAATGTATGGTGTTGCCCTACCTTAAGGGCTTGATCAATAAAGAAGCATTTCTATATTCAAATCTTGTTATTCTTGGGTATATTTCTATTTTCATATATTTTCAGGTCAGATCTATAACATTTCTCCCCAATAATAGTCACATAACTCCCTCCAAAACCTCATTCAAACCTTATGTTGCTTCACGAAATGTATCCACTAGCTTATATAAATCAAGGTGAACCTAAAATCATGAATGGAAGTTCTGAAGGGGTGAAGGCAAGATTTTGTTTTTTGTTTTTGTTTTTATGAATAAGAGGTGGAGTCTTGAGAAGGAAGTTAGTTAAATGGAGTGGATTAGAGATGAAAGGGGGTTTGATGAACCTATTCTAACATTATTAGAAGAAAAATATTGGATTTGACCCCTTTTCCTGAGCATATACTTATCCTATAGAATTTATGGTCAATCCTATAGCAGTTTAGGACAATCCTATAGCACTATAGGCTTGAGGTAGAATTGAGTGTGGCTGCTTTCTCAAGGATGTAGGGAGTTAGGGAGGTGAGTGACATGATGGAGGGAGTGCAGGGGTTGTTAGGTTGGAAGATGGGATGTGGACTCTATTTCTTCAAAGGTATCCCCTTTGAATGTATGGAACCCTGTAAAATAAAAGTGTTAGAAGAACAAATGAAAGGACTCCTTGACCTCTGTGTGATCCATCTTTCTCTCTTATTCTTTTTTTGAGAACCCGCAGGTTTCCTCAAGAGGTTTTCAATCTGTAGGCCTGCCCTAGGTGCCTCAAAGGAGGTTTTCGCTTGGGGATATTTTTATTCTCTCATATTTATTTTCTCTCTTGGGTTGCCTCAGGGAGGTTTTCAACCCTAGATCTAGCCTCAAGTGCCTCATGGATGTTTTCACCCTGACCTCTTATTTTTCTTTTCTTTTTTCTCTTTCTTTTCTCCTTTTTTTTTTTTTATTTTTTGTTTTCATTATGGACAAGAAAAATTAAGGATTGTGAGGCCCCCAATCACATTCATCTCCTTTCTTATTGAACTAGTAAACTCCTCTTTTGACAAAGGTTTCCTGTAAAATTCCAACCAATAACCATTAACAAGTAGTTGAATACCTTCCAAATCAATTCTTCTGATTTGCACAAACCCATTCTCATGGAATTTTCCCACTAAATAGTGACCAAACCATCTTGTCATTAGTTTCCCTTTGAAATATTTTGAATATTGAGTCATACATAAGTGCCCAATCACCTACTTGGAAGGATCTTTCTCTAATGTGCTTGTCAAGCCAACCTTTCCTCTATAGTTGGACTACCTCAGTGTGCATGACGGCTTGCAATTTGAGCTCATCTAACCATTGAGTTGGAGTAGCCTCTCTTGTTATGTTGTAGTGAGGTCTAGGTCCAACTAAGATGCTATTATTAGGGTGTTGTATTCAAACTCAATGGAAAACAGATCCTTCTTTCCATTGACTAATTCAAATAGGGTAAATCTAGTGGTGGTTTTCCATGTGGTGTTGTAGGCCCAAGTGGCTTCTATAAGTTTGTATTCCCAATCCTTTCTATTGCTACTAACAACCTTGGTTAGAATGTTCTCCAAAGCTCTATTTATGACCTCTTCTTGCCCATTTTCCTAAGGGTGATAGCCAGTGGATGTCATGTGATTGATGTGGTGTTGCTTCATGATGTCTTCAATTAGATTTGAGGTGAATTGTGTCCCTTGATCAATGACTAACTCCCTTGGAAAACCAAACTTGTAGAAGATGTTCTTCCTCGGAAATTAAACCACCTTCTACTCAGTTATTTCCTTTACTACCTTTGCTTCATCCCATTTAGTCAGGTAATCAGTGCACACAATGATATACTTCTTTTGTCCTGATGGTGGATCAATGGGCCCAATGAAGTCCATGCCCCATTTCTCAAATGGCTCTAGAGTCACTTGAGGTTGCAGGGGAATTTCATCCTTGGGTGTATGATTTCCCATCCTTTAGCACTCATCACACCTGGTGGTGTACCTTCTTGCATCTTGATGTATAGTAGGCCAGTAGTAACTAGCTTGTAGGACTTTGAAGGTTGTTTCTTAGCAGCAAAATGGCCCCCACAGGGTCCATCATGGCATGCTAAGAGGCTACAAAATACCTCCTCTTCTCTCACACCTTATCAAAATTTGATCTAGCCCCAACTTAAAGAGATTTCCCCTAATACAAGTGAAAGGGGCACTTTTACTAATGATCTTGCTTTTCTCCCTAGAGGATACATTTAGAGGGAACCTCCCAACAGCCAAATAATTTTCCATATTAGAAAACCAAGAAGATATTACTGAGATGGAAAAGAGGTGTTCATCAAGAAGCTAATCATCCACCATCTCCTCATTTTCTACAGGTAAGGTCAATCTTGGCAAAAAATCTGCAACCACATTCTCCTTTCTTGGTTTTCCAACAAAAGTAAAATCAAATCATTGCAATAATAACAACCATCTAATTATTCTAGCATTGACATTAGGTTTTTTAACTAAATATTTGATGGATGCATGGTCAGTGTGAACAAAAACTTGATATCCAGTGATACAGTTCCTAAACTTATTCAGACAATGCAACACAGCTAGAAGTTCCTTTCCAGTGACTATATAGTTTAGCTCAACTTTAAAAAGGTTCTACTGATGAAGTATATTGCATAGGGAAGTGTTTCTTCCACTTGTCCTAAGGTTGCTCCTACAAATTTATCTGAAGCATTGGTGTGGACATGGAAGGGAAATGCACAATTAGGCCCTCTAAGGATGGGTGCAGTGGTAAACTTCTCTTTCATCTTCTCAAATTCCTCTTGGCACTTTTTTCTCTAATATAAGTCTCATTCCTTAGCCAATAGTCCAAACAGGGGTGAGGCCAACTTAACAAAATCCTTGATGAATCTTATGTAATACCTAGCTTGCCCAAGGAAACTTCTAACATATTTTTGTTTTTGAGGGATATTAACCTTATCAATGATGGAAATTTTGTTGGGATCAACCTAGATCCTTGGTTATGAAATGGCCTAAGGAAACTCTTGCACTCATTGTAAAATCACATTTCTCGGGACTCAATGAGAGGTTCATTTCAATACATTTCCTCAAGACTTTACATATATTAGAAAGGGATTCCTAAAAGTCACTCCCATAAGAGGTGAAATAATCCATGTATATCTCAATAGGATCATGCACAAGGTCAAAAAATATGCTCAAAATTACTCTATAAATAGTAGCAAGAGCATTACACAAACTGAATGGAAGGACCTTATAGGCAAAGGTGCCCAACAGGTGAATGTTGTCTTGTCACTTTCTGAAATAGGGTATATGAACCCTGCTTCTAGCAGTTTTTGTAATTCCTCTTTCACAATAACTTTAAGAGTTGGATTCATCCTCCTCTGTGGCTGGTGCACAACCCTACATCCCTCCTTGATGTAGACGTGATGAGTACAAACTAAGGGATGCACCCCTTTAATTTCTTTATAGTCCCATGAAAAAGCATCTAGATGTTGCCTCAACACATTGCCTAATTGCTTTTCTTGTTTAGTCGAGAGGGAGGGGTTAATATTTCAAGTCCTTTATGGGATTATTTATACAACCTTTGCATGTTCTATGCCAAAATCAGCAAAGCATAAATCAATCCATGGATTACTCTGAGATTGCTCTAGGGATTCTTCCATTAGTTTGTCAACTAGCATGGCAGTAGGGGGTTGGTTCTATAGGAAGTGGTCAATAAGGTCATATTAATCTAGCTTCCTATTTCCTATAATGGTGTCTAATGTGCAAACTAGTTAGACGGATGATTGATAAATATCTTCTTCCTCCTCTTCCTCTACCTGGAGGGGTGAATCATGCTCAACATATGGTTGAGAAAGGGGATATAACACAATCTATTTGGAGATATGCCCATTCTTGATCGTCATATTCTTAGCCCTGCAACTAATGTAAGCATCCATAATGGCTAACCAAGGTCTCCCTAATATGAGAATATAACCATTGAACTTGGTTTTGGGTCGGAGGACAAGGAAATCCGTGGATACTCCCAGGAGTCGATAAAGACCACCACATCCTCGATAAATCCTTCAGAGGCTATTGTGGATCTATTTGCAACTTGCAGTACTGTAGTGTTTTTTCTCAAGTCTCCTTGGAGGTTAAGTTTTTCCATGGTTTCCTTAGTCATAAAATTGATTGTATCCCCAAGATCAATCAAAGTATTAGGGACCACAATAGTATTGATGTGTACATCCATTACTGTGATACCTAGGTCTAGATATTTTGGAGAGATCACCCTCACAAGCATCAAATCAGATAGTTTCCAAACAATATTGATAGTGGGGGAATATCTTCTTTTTCTCGTAGGCCTCTTGAAGCAATCTTCCCTGATAAGCATGTTATAGATAGGGACATCATTGATGGCATAGAGAAAGGAAATTTTGACACACAAATTCTTCAATTCTACCTTAAATTCAGCTTCTTCTGGGGTGTGTTGTTTAGGCTAGATCAGCCATTCAGGGTAGGGAAGTGCATTGGATCGAGGAGTATTGTCCTCCTTCTGTTCTTCGAGATTTTTAGGTGGAGATGGTGGGTGAGATTTTGGGAGAAATTTCCTAGACAAAAGGCTGATTTCCTGAATCTCCACAACATAAGCAACATAGGTTACTTCCCCGCTATAAACCTATTGTGCCTACTTATTATTTGGGTTCATATTAGGTTGTGCATGGATTTGAGGTTGTTTAGGTGGGTTGTTGTGAGGTAGTTGTGGTTGAGGTGGAGGAAGAGGCATCAAGACAGGAGGTTGGGTTGCCTGTAGCCTCCATGCTTGTGAAGGGTTACCCCAATGAGGAGGTTGAGGTGGATATGGCTGGAAATGAGGGTTGATAGGTTGAGGAGGATATTGAGGAGCATAGGACCAGGAAAAGGTCATGGAACATGATGAATGAGTTGAAGAATAACAAGGTTGGAAAGGTGCATTCTGATTTAGATTGTAAGAAGGATATTGTGCACCTTTCATGCCTTATTGATATGGCTGAGGGCCTTGTGGCCTCCTCTGGTTAATGAAGTAGAGCTACTCCAAATCATTTTCTACTCCCTGGTATACAACTTTTAGGCCTAACAGAGAAGGAAATTTTCCTGTTGCATGGTTTTCCTCACATACAGAGAAGACTTCTATGGAGTTCAGTGGGCATCCATTCCTAGGATTCCTCTTGGTGCATCTAGGGTAAAAGAAAACTAGTGCCCTTTCTTCATCCTCTTGCTTCCTTTTAATATGCATAGTGTCCATCTGTAGGGAAAAAGTATGCAACATTTCACTCTTGAAATCCTCCAACATGTTCCCTATCATATTTTTTATGGTTGAGGTTGAGGGAGAGGAGTTAGTCAGGACTTCGCTGGACCTTCCTCTTTTCCTAGCAGCCCTAGAATGATTTTTGAACACTATCTTGATGTCATCATAGGTCATATGGTAAATGTATCCTCTAGACAACATGTTTAGGGTCTCCATTACATCCTCCTTGATCCCTCAAAGAAGTACTAGCTTGAGTGACTCAGGGTCAAGGGTATAGTTAGCCCTCCTATAGTTAAGTTGGAATCTCTCCTCAGAGTCTTTTAAGGATTCATCTGGTCCTAAGGCCATCCTAAATATTTCCTCTTTTGTCTCTTTAGACTTGCATTAATCCTTGTAATTCTCATTAAAATCTTGCTGCATTTGGGCTCGGGTGGTGATACTACCTCTAGATAAACCCACAAACTGGCACAAGTCTACATCCTTGAGGGTAGATGGGAAGATCTTCAACTTCTGTTCATTAGAAGTATAGTCATAGGTCATGCAAACCACACAAACTTAAACATGAATGTGTCAGGATCCTCATTGGCTAGACCATGGAAGTGTGGAAAGGTAGTAGGATTGATGTTCTTTATCTTGGATTCTCCATTAGTTTCTATTATGGAAAATAAATCATGTTGTCTATTTCCAGCCATCTTTTGAATAGGTGATATAGGCTCTTCCTCTCCTATGGGTTCTTCAAAAGTCTCAGGTTACTCACCTAGAAGGTTATCTAATTCCGCTGTGGTCAAAGAGGGGAGTTCAAAATTACCAAATAAGAACTATGGTTGACTTCGTGGGCTTTGGTAGGAAATTCCCTTGATTGTCCCTACTCGTACGAGGCATGAAATACCTAGCTTAGTTTTTGAAAAAAATCCCCCTTTTTTTTGAAATTTTCAAATCAATAATCTTTATGCAAAATATTAAAATATAAATAACTCCTATGTAGAAACGGCACCTACTTAGACACCTCCCCGGATGATGCCAAAAACTGATGAGCCCCAGTATATCACCAAGAATGTTGAGAATGCTAGGGCTACCAATTTTAATTATTAATCCTAAATTTGTACAAACATAGAGGTGATAGTGCTATATGCGCAGTAGGCCAAGCTCTACCCATGTCACCTTTAGTCATTGAATCAAATCATAGGATATAGAGGCTACTCCTTCAACTATCTTGTAAATAAAACTTGCATGAAGAGACAAGAATTTATTCTAAATTAATTATCCTATTTGTAGAAGGGAAAGTATCATTCATCAAATGCAAAGACTAACTACCATTGTAGGAAGGACAAGACTACAGTAATTGCATAAATGAATCATTGGGTTTAATGACTAATTTCAATAGTAGGAAGTAAATATCTATGCTAATTGTAGAAACCAACCATGCTATTCTACTTGTGAATTAAATCATGATTCTATTTGCAACATATAAATAATAACTCTACTAAAATTTAATTTGTGCTTGCAGTGAAGGAGGAATGGTCCTAGACTAGCCTTTGATCCTCCCCAACCATGGATTTAAGTCCTGGAGGTCATTATTCAATCCCAAAATGCAAATATCAATGTTTTGAGGAAAATTTGGCCGAGTTTAGACAATGCTACATGATACTCAAGACTGTTATAGGATTGCCCTATTTTGCTACAGGATTAGGTCCGAGAGCATCCTGAGGGTAGAAAAGGTGTGCTAGAGATGGGAAAAGGTGGATTAATGTGTATGGAGGATATGTGAAGCCTTTTTCCAAGCTTAGCACCCATCAAATTCCCATCATGCACAAAAGGACATGCCCATGGTGCCCTCCAATGACCTTGAAAAGATGATCTCGGTGGCAGAGTTTAGGAATAATATAAGTGATCAAGGGGGAGAAGGGAAATGACAAAGTGGATGTAGGATGAAATGTTCCAGTCACTGCAAATCATTAATAGTTCTTGTAGCCCAACAATCAACCCCTATTTATTATTGGAAAGAACATAAACCTAGTGGTCAAGTTGCAACAAAAACAAATCAAGATGGAAACAGTGAGTTGATTTTTATAAGAACTATTCTAACCTACAACATGCCTCCAATCCTTAGTATGGAAATGGTTGTCTCTTCTAGAATGCAGAAACATAGTATACAAGAAACCATGAACCAAATCCTAACAACTTTCAAACTAAATCAAAAATGTATTTTTGGCTTGTTGTTGTAGGTTCTGCAACCACACTTCCACAAGGAGAGGTGGTACTATTGCCTACAACCACAACTTTTGTAATTTAACTTCTGCTAAAAATAAATAAATACTACTATTCAAGTGATAAAATAAA
Organism: Pinus tabuliformis; assembly: GCA_031772625.1. Taxonomy (NCBI): domain Eukaryota; kingdom Viridiplantae; phylum Streptophyta; class Pinopsida; order Pinales; family Pinaceae; genus Pinus; species Pinus tabuliformis. The sequence continues at coordinate 564,084,354 of CM062807.1, forward strand.
ATATATGAGAGAGACTAGAGCCTCTAGGTTGGGCCCTAACCCAAGGGTCTCAGCCCTCTAAAGTTAACTCAATTATAGACCAACAATAAACCTTTCATTAATAGAAAATAGAGTTCAGATACATCACATCAAAATGGAAATAATAATATTGAGCACTTGGCCCTCAATAGCTCTTCCTAGTTCTCCATAGTTCTAATCTTAATGAGCTCTTGGGCTCGTTTACTTATACAAAAGATGATTGAGGGAAACTCCCTTGAAATGACTACTTTCCTCCACAACCTTGAAATTAGTGGATCTAATCCCCTTAGATCCTTGCATGCAATTGATTTCATCAGATGTCATTGGACTTCAAGTTGTTGGTGAGGATTCTTGGGACTCAAGTCAAGTTGGAGAGTTAATGTAGTGGAAAAGCCTCCTATATTCTCTCTAGATGCCTCCAACACCCCCCTGCATAGTAAATGTCTATAAAAATTCTTCTTTTACCTGCAAATTAGCCACACTAGGCCATGAAATATGACAAGAACCCTTTAGTCTTCCTAGTAAGAACATTATGGCTAAGAAATGTAAATTAATGTGAGAAAAATAGAATTTAAGTCTTGGAGGATAGCACAATGGGCTTCAAAATATACCTATTGATGGGACCCATCAATATACATGGTAAAATAATTTCTCAAACTCGTGTATCCTTAGATTGGGTTGAAGAGGAAGAAGTCATGGGTGTGACCACTGGAGACCAAGATTATAACAACATAAATAGAATAAAATTAATATAAAACAACACTAACCATGCTATAACTACTAATGGAACTTTGGAGAACACTTTCAACATGTATAATTTTGTTATTTCTACTCATGGACAAGAATTTCCTAATGTTGTTCAAACCTAAAAACAACCCCGACAACATTCTCCTTTTGTTGGTATGACATAGTGGATGAAACGGTGACCACAAAAGCCAATCCAACCATGTTTTATGTGTTTAGATCCCTGAAACAACTAGAAAATATGCACAGAGATCTAGCTACCACTTCTCAACCAACAATGTAGCGACAATATATTTCTTACATAATAACTTGACCACATTCTAAAACAGGAGGAGAGAGCATCATTTGTCCTACGATAAAAATGAGATTGGTGGTGAACTATACATGATTTCAAAAAAAAAAAGAGTTGTGTACTTGTTTGATCGTAGGGAGCGAATTAAGGCTTGAGCTATGCATGTGGATGAAGGTCAATAACAAAAAACTAGCTGGTTGGAAATTGTTTGGGCACGGGGATTAGGAAATAGTGAAATGTGGTCAATCTAATGCATGGGAATATTCTTGGTCCTGTCGTGCCACTTTACCTATAATGAAAGGGTTTTCTAAGCTCAAATATATGCACAATGCAATTTCTCTTAGCCCTTGTCTGCTACTAAGTGTCTAAAGTAGAGTTGTGTTGTTGGCAATGAACATGACTTACTTATTTTGAAAAACATGAGTTTCAACAATGTTAATTATCACAAACATACAATGAATGAGAGTTTGAGTGACACTAAATAACACACACATTTTTCTCACAAACAACTCTAGTATCTATGAGAAGTAATGAGACCTCAAAGGATTATTCAAGCTAGAATTATGGTTTTGGACTTTCATGGTCCTGGAATAGCCAACATTTGTATACCACATAGGATTATTTCTAGGACTTGTTGCGAAGTTGTTTCTTGACCAAGAGTATTGATAATATTTGCTATGATAGGGAGTAGCCACATTGTGGATTTTATTCTTGTTTATATTTTATAATAGTCATCACCCTTTCTTGAGAAATAGACAGATACTGAGCTCGTTATGCAATAGGAAAGGTCTCTTAACAATAGGGAAATGTGGACATAATCAAATTATATATTTTTTAATATGGAGAAGCCCATCGAATATTCGACGGTACATGGAAACCGTCGAATATCCGACTCTTCATCGATTGGAAAACCATTGGATATTCATCTCTCTACTGATGGAATGAAGCATCATAGATACAACAAATTTGTTGCACAATATTTTTCTACCATCGATTATCCTATATAAACCATATGACACTCCCATCATACTAGACTAATAAGTCATCGATTATCCAACATAAAAGTAATGCCATTTTTTGCATCTAGAGTGGTGGAGCTATAACACTCCCATTGCACAAACTTATTTTAAAGTCGATTATCTGACACTTAATTGTCATACTTGCTACTCCATACTAATGGAATGAACCATTAGGCCCCATTAGACTAGAGTAATAAGGTGTAGAATATTTGACATTAAAGTGTCACAATTTTTCATCTAAGGCAGAGGATATTTGAAATTTTCATATTGCACATCCAATGAATGTGGGTGTCACAACCAATGTTTTCCCCATCTCATATCCGACGTAGGTGGGCATCAAAAAATGACATCAAAGCGTTGGATTTTTAATGACATTTTAAACCGTTTTTGGTATCAGCTATTCGACGTTTTCCTGTCGAATATCTGATGCTTAATAAATTTTCAACTATTTGACACATTTCCAGTGATGATTTTCTCAACTCTAATGTGTTAGATATCTGATGACAATAACTCAAATATCCAATGAATAACAATTGAATTTTGGCCCCATTTGTACTAGTGTATGCATATATAACATCAATGGCTATAATATACATCAAAAGAGTGATATTTTATGTAAAACAATTTGATCTAGATATATATTTAACTAAAATGCACACCTTAATCTATTTTGAATCCATGACAAACTCCATTTTTTCAAGTTGAATGCTATTTTGAGACCCAATTGATTCATGACCTTTATAGACATAATATTTGTAGAATTCCTTGAGTTTAGCATACAATTATGAACTAATATATCATTCACCATCAATGTGATATAAAGGTGAGAGTGGCTTCCATTTTCTTCTTCCCTAATTGATGCATTGGAATGTTATAGGGGTTCCTTTGTTAGCCTCTTCGAAATGAAATAATCTTTTCAATTTCTCCCCTTTTTCCAATCCCTTTACTATTTCATTTAAGGGAAAATTTCTTTTGGTCTTAGACAAATCATTAGGTAAATCCACATTCAACACATTTTCAATTTCCATACCTTCACATCTTCTTTCTAGTGAGGTTCTTTTGATGGCTCCATTAATTGGTCAAAGATTTTAATCGATTCTACTTCTTTCAACAACTTGTCTTCCTCCTCTAGGCTAAGTGATTCCTTAGTTTATTTGAGCGTAAATGTTCCCTATATTAACCCTAACCTCTTTATAAGAGGGTTTTTCACCTAACACTACCTACACTTTGTTGGTACTTATGGTTATCTTTTAAATATCTCCCATATCTTCTTCAAGAACAACATATGAATTTCCTCTTGAAGTGTAGACATGATCATCATCATCAACAAATTTCAAATCATTTAGTTCATTACTATCCCCAATCCTTTAAACTTTAAGCAAGCATCCTTAGCACAGAGAACTTGATAATTTCTAAACTATAAGTCATCCTCTTCATCCACCTTGTTATTGAGATTCATGAGGACATTAGGTCTCACCTGTTGTTAATGCCTATCCTCGTCCAAATAATTTTTTTGTTGTTGTATTCTTTGTACTTGAGCCATCCATTCCTACATTATTGACATATAAAATTGAATTTTCTCTAAAGCTATTGAAATTTTTGTTATTGCATTTGAAGGTGAATCGATAGATTTCATTGATCTGGGCTTTGTTTTGGCTAATGATTTTGATGGAACAAGTGATTTAGATTTCAATAAGGCTAATAATTTATTTTCTATCTTGATCACCATTTTTTGAGCCTTATTCAAAGTTTTCATATCCTTATTTCTTATTAAGAAACTGAATTTCTTTCCAAATGCATCAATATACTAAATCAAAATGGTTGTTATCATAGGGTTGATGTATTTATGTAAGTTTTAAACTATGTGAGTAAACCATTTACTGAACTCTACAACAATCCCATTTTCATCCTTTCTTTCACCTTACAAATCAACTAGTAAAAGCCTTTCATCTTTTCTTTCTTCCCAATGCTTAAGGAAAAACCTTTTTCATTCTTAAAATGTGCTAAAACTATTGTATGATAAGCTTGTAAAATAATCAATAGTGTTGTCCTCTAGGAACAACACAAATACCTTCTAGACAACATCTAAATCCTTGGCATTTTATCACTAGATGACATTACTGAGTGTTTTTAAATTGTCTCATGTTGGGATTGCATTATTTCCTTAGAACACAGAGTTTATCTACAAATCTATCCAATGTAGCATGAGGAGCTTTACAATAGTTGAAAGATCCAATGGTATGTAATTATCACCTACCCATGGTGTACCATAGTTATTTCTATAATATATTGACTTGAATGATACTGAAACAAGCTTTTGTGAGGAAATTCATGTGGAGTAATTCTACAAATTTTCTTCAAGTGGACTCAATAGATGAGACTTTAGATTCAGCTCTATCTCCTTTTATAACCTATATTAAAGCATATTGTTCAAATTTATGGAGAATGTAATTTATCCTTGACAATGGAACGAATTTGTTATCTCCCAAATTTGCACTTTAAGTTATAAATCCTTGAAAATAAGCGAAATCATAGCAGAACTTAGGAAGGTTTCCCATTTCACCTCAACAACACTTCTTCTCACTTTAGATCAACTCTCCTTTCGTGCAAGGGGGGATACCCTAAGAAAGTTATGGTATTATTTGATACAAATGGGTGCAAGAATAAATTACTGTTAACCCAATTGGGTGATTGATTTAGGGTAAAATTTTATAGAGTTAGATTTAAGGTGAATCGAGGGATAACTAGGTTGATAATGACATGCACTAATTAATCAAATAGGCTTCATCAATAAGGAGAAATGAAGAAAGACCCCTTCTAATGGTGCATATTATCAAATCATTAAAAATAGACATTAAAAATGTGTGATAATGAAAAAATAATATATACTCTAGCATCTTAGAGAGTAGAAATTATAGCAACAAGGAAATTAATTGACCAATTATGAGGAACAAAACGTAAGGAGGGTACAACCTCAACCTTAGTCCGTCTTTATGGAGAAAAATTCCCCTTATAAAAAATCTCTTTATAGTATATTTATAAAGGAAAATTCAACTATATAATTCAACCATGAAAAATGAAAAGAAGATTGATGAACCTCACATAGAACAAACCCTTAACGTGCCTTTATTTAGCTAGATATTAAGCTAAATCCTTGGAATTACTTCACACTCCTTTCACACTCTCTTTCCCCTTCATATTGTATTTATAACCTTCAACTCTCAATTAGGGTTTCCCCTTGATTAGCCCCCTCTTGCTTGATCCATCTTTAGATGACACTTGATATCCTTCTACTTTAGGGAACACATCCAAAAATACCTAATGCCCTTTTCTCATCACAAACACCTCATCAATTACCAATTTCCCATTTGTCTTATGATTTATGCTCCTTTATTCTCATTGGTTAGGGAAAACCTACAACAATTGAAAGTGATGATTTAAAAATGAATTTTTCTATAAGTTAGGGCCCCTTTTAGTTAGGGCTTACCTCATCCATATCCACATAACACTTTAAATCCAATATTTTTATCCTTAATCTAAAGTGGTCCTTCATAAAATCTATTTATTCCATCCTAACCTTATCAATCATGCTAATGAAGTGGAGATTAATTATGTCAAATATTATTTTTATTCATCCATGATAGGGAATCCTCTTTTAGGTGCATCAAAACCCCTCCCCATCATGCCTAATAATATTGATATTTTTTCTTGTTGGATAGAGCCTTGTAAGGTGTGAACACCTATATTGTAGATACCTACATGCACAAAGGTTGTTAGGGTGCACTCATCCAAGATATAGATATGTTCACATATGGTTTGTTAAATTATGTGTAGTCAAGGTTTTGAGGTGTGTGCACACAAGAAAAAACTTGGCATTTTTTGTGTTATGTACATCGAATTTTGTTGAGGTTTTAACGCATTGTCCCTTGACCTTTTGTGTGAATGGTAATGACAAGCCATTAGGTTGATACACCTTGGACCATGCAAGGGGTTCTATCCATTGCAACCACAAGGGATTTATCCCTTGATCCTATTAAAGGGAATAGGTATCAATGATAACTTGGTTGGAGAATATCTCAATGTTGAAGATTGGATCATTATAGCACATGTGAGGTTGTGTGCTAAGTACCAATATTATTTTAAAATCAATTAGGTAGCACTCAATACCTCCTTATTTAATATAAATATAAAGAATCATTGAAAATCAATTTCAATTCCTATGGAAAATATACAATCAAACCTAGGATATTTAATAATTTAAGAATATTGTGCAGAAGGGAGAGTTGAAGTGTATTGTGCATGATAAAAATCTCTTCCAAAGGGATTCTTCATGGAAAGATACGAAGAAATTCTACCATGCCCCTAAATAGAGTAAAAATACTTGATTTAATAATGGATTATAAAACTTCTAATGAATGAAATCAAACTAGTGAGTAGCTAAGGTTTATAACTCTGCCAACTAATCACTTTGATATTTTCCATTGATTTGTAGGTTTAATGATTAATGGAAAACTATAAATTCTTTGAAACATTGAAACCAAATATTATAAGGTTCTGATCTGGATTGGATAATTATATTGATTTCAATCCATCTCGATGCATTTGGAGTGGAAAATGTGGAGGAAACAGCTCATAGGACCATTTTTACCGGCATAACCCATTTTGGTAAAAGAAGGTTTGAAACCTTCCGAGAGCGTTTTGAGGCATCAAACGATGTTTTTTGGGGGTAAATATTTGTCGCTTTGTCATTGCACCATTTCATGCTATTCTACACACAAATATCTTTCCAATGGTGCAATAAGCGCATCAATCAGAGTTCGTATACAAAAGGTATGTCACTCATAAGTTGACCTTCTTGTTTTCAAACCTATAGTTCGGGAGGATGTCACGTCAGTCCCCATTATTCATGGAAAATGGGCTAGCCACGTGATTATGATGTAAAATACTCTAGAAGAGTTTATATTGTAACTCTAGTTAAGAGTTGATGTAGTAAAAATTAACCACTATTACGCTATCGGGTTGTGTTATAACTAGGTCACTAGGAGGAAGAGACATTCCATTCCTTCGAGAGAATTTTGTTCCATATTTGAGAAAATATAGCTAGGAGAAATAGGAAGTAGAGCAGACATAGAGTATTTGTGCATTGCAACATCCCACAGGCCACAGACATTACTTATTTGTACCTGTAGCCATATTTCTAGACAGAGAAAGAGAGCGAAGCGGCCTCACCTTCCAGCTAGGTTTTCTCCCAAAAGGGCTTCCCAGAGAGCATATATTATTTCTTATGTGTGTGTGTGAACTTATTTTGTCGCTCTCTACATTTCTGCATAGTTTCCATTCACATGCATGCAGTAATTATAGTTAAATATATAAATATAGAATTTTAATAAAACTGTAATAGTGCAAAATCTCATATTTTTAATATAATATTATCAGATCTATTGTGACAAACTATCCAGTGGAATATCCACAACAGTTTATAGATCAAGTTCAAACTTTCTTGCAAAAATTCTTTTTGAAGTTTATTTTAGTAATCGTGTACATGAGAATTGAGTCCTTCAAGGAGGTTTTTATCTTAGGGTAGTGTAAGCTTATTTATTGGGTGGTTATTCTCAAATTCTATATGTAGCATGACTCCCTTACTAATGACTCAATTATAGATCCTAAACATTTCTCTCCATTGATGAAAGAAATTTGTAATTCTTTGGAAATTTTATCATTGTGATGAAAGATGCTAAGAGGTGGGTAATATTGTTAGTGCTAAAGTACAACTAAATGAGATAAATAGACCTAAATAAAAGTTTGCAAAAATGTTTAAAGGTGAGAAGGCGAGAGAGATAGACAATGTCTAAGGATGAAAGAGATATTATCTAAAGTATGGGGGCTTCAACTCATTGATTAATATCTTATCATATTAATTCATAAAAGAGGGTTTAAAATTGTGAAAAAAGATTTAGTATATTATAGGTATTGGGGAGCGGGGTGGGGGGATTAGTGTATGAGAGAGTTTATAGGTATTGAGGGATATAAAAAAATATATCTTGTATAAATTAGGGACATTTAGCAAAAATGAGGATTTTGTTATTGGAAAGATGTGTCATGGGGGCTTCACTCAATGAACCTTTGAAATAACATGTGCATTCATGGCATACTAAAAAATACCCTTAATTTGACTACATATTGGAAAATATATCGAAAAATCACTTTATTTAACCCCCTACCAATACAAACCCAATACACCTTCCTAGTTTAAAAAACCTCTAATTTCACTAGATATTGTAGGTATCCATTTTTTCATTAATATTTTTTATACCACTTTATATTTTTTCATTAACTTTGAGCTCCATTTTCTATACACAACATATAAAAACCCTTTACCCCTATTATATGCTCATTATATTATGTCATTTTTTCCTCAATATATATCCCTCAATATGAACGCACGTGTTATGGTATTGCTCCCACAATGAAACCCCTATGAGATGTATTGGGAGTGGGGTTCAACAAAATAATTTTGGGAGGTATTTGTCAATATTTAGTGAAGTTTTAGATATTCTTTAATATTCCATGCATACATGTGTTATGTCACAAGTTTATGAAGTTAGGGTGATCCAGGTGCATCTCCAGACACAGTGGCATGGAAAAATCTCAAAATTCAAAGTGGCGGAAAGGCAATGAACTTGACATCAGATCGAAGTGCTCATTGCCTTGATTCCAATGGTGTGAATGACACTCCAATCCAAGTTCGGTTGAAGGAGACAGTGGCAGTGAAAGTTGGGATGACTTCTGATGACTGGGCAGGTTTAACAAAGACACAATTTGCACTTTTCCGATAGATGGAATCCGGCCAACTCCGGCTAGATTCCGGGTGAAATCACGGCCTAGTTAAAAAGACTCCTTCATCTTAAAAACAGAATTTTTAAAAATGGCCCATTTTGTTATCATAATAAAAAAAATATTAAAAAAAGGGGTGGGGGCCACCAACCCCGCCACCCCCAACCCTCATAACCACACATTATAAATTTAGTGGAGGGGTGTGCCACGACCTTCGGCCCCCTCCCACGCAACCACCACAATGGAACCCACGGAAGTTATAGAGCGAAGTTGGGTGGGCCGACCCTTGGGACACGTACCCAATCCCGACACGCGCCCCCAAACAACAAGTGCCAACCTTAGTGGAATGCGTAGGGGAGGTGGGTAAGATGGGCGGGCCACCTAAGGCTAGCCCGACCCAATTGAACCTTCATTTAAAAAAAAGAATTGTTTGTAAAATATATAAAAAAAAGAAATTTGTTATGTAAAAAGGAGGAGGCAAGGTTTAACTACCTGACCTCCTCCATATTAACCGAATCTTCCACCAACTGCACTACAATAGTTTTGTTGAAAAATCCACCACCCATAATATACTTAAACGCAGTTTGTCAATGCACCCAGGCAGAGGAGGCAGTGCACGTAATGTGAGGCAGAATTTTTGCAGGAGGGCCAAATTTTCACTTTGTCAGAATTTGACAAATTTTATATGGTTTCAACACTTCTCGATGCCACGAACACAATGGAACTGTCCGTTTCTCCATCAGAGTTCTACATTTTTCCGCCATTTTTCAGTATGGAGATATAAAACTCCTATTTTGTAACTGATGCTTGTACTCTTCGTTCTCATGCCACTTAATGAATGAAGGCCTCCCCATTGATCGAGAAGGGCCCGGAGATGTAGTCCAAGTTGGATGAGCTCCATTATCAAGTCTTGTTGTCTTCTTTCGTGCTTTATGTGTTTCTCCTCTTCTCTCATATGCACATTAAGTTTTCTATGTTAAGCTACAATTTATGCATGTAATTCTTTAACACATCTATAAGCAAAAGATTTTGGATCAAGTGGTATCAGAGCAGGTCATTTTAGATGTGAATTGCATGTTTGTATACTAACAAGAAACAGGCTCCGAAGAGGCAAAGGGAAACTAAATTCTTTCAATCCCGAAGCGGGGCATGCACATCAAAGGAGAAACATGGCAGATGAAGAGGCTCGTCATGAAGAGGAGCGTAATTTCTGTAAAACCTTCTATACAATGGCAGAGAATGTTGGTCAGTTGCTTTCAAGGCAGGAGAAAGCAGAAGAGATAAATCCAAGAGAACAAGTTTTAGTGCATGGAAATGGTGGAGAAGAACCCCCTCCTTCTCCTTCCATGAGTGAAATTTCTTCTTCCTCTCATCACCATCATCATAGAAATTCAAAGGATGCATCTAAGAAACCTTTCTTTAAATTAGATGTCAAATTTGATCTTCCCATGTTTAACGGTGAAAGTAATGTAGAAAAGATTAATAACTGGATTAGGAAAATTGAAATCTACTACAAGATTTAGCAGATCGATGAGGACGAAGCAAAGATTTAGCTGGCCTCTCTTCAGCTGAGTAGCACCGCTCTCTTTTGGTGGGAGAGAAAATTTTGAAGCAGCAAGAGTGTGGGTAATCTTCTTTCCTCATGGCCTAGTTTCATTTCTACATTAAAGGAACAATTCTATCCCTTGGGTTATAAACAAAATGCCTTAATGGATTGGCAATATTTAAGGCAAGGCAGAGGTCAGGATGTTCAAAGCTTTACAGAGGAATTTAGAAAGCAGGCACTTATTTTTGGCATTGCACTTGACTCACCTGAAGTAGTAACTATGTAGATTGGATCATTACATAATTACCTTAGACATTCATTATTATTGTTTGAACCAACTACTATTAACTCGGCCAGTGTAAAGGCCATCCATCTTGAGAATAGGGGCAAAAATGAAAGAGATGATCATTTCAAGAAACCACCTTTCAAACCTCCAAATGGAAAACCCAAAGTGAAAAGAAAAGGAAAGGAGAGGAGGACGACATCAACCAAGAAAGATGAAGGAGAAAGACGTTATTGCACTCACTGCAAAAAGAAAGGTCATGATGACGACCATTGTTGGAAACAGTACCCGGAAAAGAGACCAAAGAAGTATCGAGGAAAAGGCAAGCAAAAGACAATCGTAACTATGTAGCAAGACCTTGAATCTGATTCCAAAGATGAAGCATTGATCATAGCAGTAGGAACAAAAGGTACTCTTACACCTCATGTTAATTTTGAATCACATGAAGGCACTAGTTCAATAGATGAGTCTCTTCCTAATGAACGAAAGAGAATTGAGCTATTTCATATTAGAGTTATCATAAATCATACAAAAGTGGAAACTCTATTTGATACCGGATCCCAAGCAAACTTAATTTCAGAGTCCTTGGTAAAGAAACTAGGCTTGGAAACCAAACCACATCCAAAACCTTACCCACTTGGATGGATACATGATAAAGCAAAATTGAATGTAACTAAGTAGTGTAAGGTTAAATTTGTGATCACGTCTAAGTTAGTGGATGAGGTAAAACTTGATGTGATACCATTGGATATTTGTGGCATGGTGTTAGGGAGTCCATATCTATATGATAGAAAGGAAATCTTTTTCCGTCATGAAAACAAATACCAAATCACAAAAGAAGGGGTAGAATATATTGTAAGGGCTCATCAAACTAAAATCAACACCAGCCTTGTAAGTGCAAGACAAATGAAGAGGTTGGTGAATTCTAGTGAGGTTTGCATGCTTACGATTATAAGAGGAAAAGATGCAGAATTATCCGATGCTTTCCATGGTTGTGATCATGTGCATAAAAAGGAATTATATGAATTAATTTCTAATTATGATGAGATGTTTCAGGAACCAAGGGGATTACCTTTGAAGAGGGAAATCCAACATGAGATCCATTTGCAGCATGACGCTCCTTTACCAAATATTGGCATGTACAGGATGTTGACCATTGAGATGGAGGAGATCAAAAAGCAAGTGCAGGAACTATTAAACCAAGGGGTCATCAGACGGAGCACTTCTTCATGCAGCTCACCGATTGTCTTAGTGTCGAAGAAAGATGGTGCATGGAGGATGTGCATGGATTATCGATCACTAAACAAAATCACGGTGAAAAATCGTTACCCTCTTCCTAGCATTGATGACTTATTAGATCAGTTAAAGAATGATATCTATTTCACCAAATTGGATTTGTGTAGTGGTTATCACCAGGTTTGAATTGCAGAGCAGGATGTGTGGAAAACTGCCTTCAATACCAAACATGGGTTGTTCGAATGGATGGCGATGCCATTCAGACTTTGCAATGCTCCAGCCACTTTCAGGAGGGTCATGAATGATCTCTTTAGGCCTTTCATTGATGAATTTGTTCTTGTATATCTAGATGATATACTTGTCTTTAGTAAAACTTGGAATGAACATGTATGTCATGTGAAGAAAGTGCTTGATGTATTGAAAAATGAAAAATTCTATGTAAAATTGTCAAAGCATGAGTTTTGGAAAACCTCTTTGGTTTACCTGGGTCATATTGTTGGTCATGGTCAGCTAAAAATTGATCCTTCTAAAGTTGAAGAAATTGTAAATTGGCCTAAGACTACTAGTGTAACTGAGGTTCGCAGCGTTTTGGGTGCAGTACAGTATTGGAGGAGATTTATTTCCAATTTCTCTATTATTGCAACACCTTTACATGCATTGAAAAGTGTAAAGAAATTCTTTCAATGGAGAGGAAAGCAAAAGAAGTCCTTCAAAATATTGAAATAAAAGATCAGCACCGTACCAGTCTTGGCCTTACCATAACTCCAACAGCCATTTGAGATTGAGACAGATGCCAATAGATATGCCATGGGAGTTATACTAATGTAGCAAAAGAAGCCGATATGTTACCATTCAAAGAAGTTCTCTCAGGCTGTGATAAACTATCCCACTTATGACAAGGAGTTATATGCCTTGGTCCAGAGTGTGAAAATGTGGAAACACTACCTGATCGACAAGGAGACCATCATCCATACGGATCATCAGCCCTTACAGTATCTTCAGTCACAAACCAAGTTGCAGTAATCTCATCATTTCAAGTGGATGGGTTTTCTTCAGCAGTTTCATCTGGTAATAAAGTATAAGAAGGGCACTAGCAACAAAGTGGCTGATATTCTATCTCGCCCTCCTATTTCTACTTCTCTTATTTTGCATAATGCTTCGTTATCTTTTGAAAGTTATGCTGAACAATATGCTAACAATGATGACTTTAAGGAGATTTATGCAAAACTAACCCATGGGTCATAGGTGGACAACTATCACTTGCAAGGGAAACTATTGTATCACCTTGGAAAATTATGCATACCCACAGGAGAAAGGGTACATGTAATCCGGGAGGCCCACAACTCCCTTGTGTCTGGTCATTTTGGTATTGAAAAAACTTTGTGTCATGTACAAAGATTTTGTTTTTGGCCTCATATGAAGAACATTGTGACTCACTATGTAAAGGGTTGAGTGATGTGTTCTATTTTAAAGCCCTCTAATAGAAAACTCGGGCTCTACACACCACTCCCTATTCCGAGTCGTCCATTGTGAAGTGTGTCGATGGATTTTGTAGGAGGTTTTCCTTTGTCTGGAGAAAGTCATGACTATTTGTATGTCGTCGTTGACCATTTTAGTAAGATGTGTATTTTAATGCCTTGTAAAAAGCAGATCACTATAAAGCAGAATGCTCATCTTTTCTTTTAGCATGTTTGGGTCCATTTTGGGTTTCCCACATCGATTGTGTCAGATCGGGATTGTCACTTTCTCGGAGAGTTTTGGACCAACTTGTGGAAGATGATGGACACCAAGTTGAAAAGAAGAATGGAATTTCATCCACAGATTGACGGACAGACAAAGGTTGTCAACCGCACCGTGGTACACTTGTTGCGAGGCTATTGTGGGAAACATCCTAAGTTGTGGGATGAGCATCTTCCATACGTGCAACAATCCTACAACCGAGTAGTGCACTCATCTACACATCGTTCACCATTTGAGACATGTTTTGGCTACCTGCCAAAATACCCTTTTGATATGGTCTTTGGAAGGGAAGATGACTCCAATGGACTTGATGACAGGGACAAAGCACAACAGTTCATTTAGCGGATCCAGTTGATTCACCAAGTAGTACAGGAGTAGTTGGAGAAAAGTCAAGCCCGGTACAAGGCTCGACATGACAAACATCGAGTCAACCATCAATTTCAAGTGGGTGACAAAGTGTGGTTCCATATCAACAAGGACAAGATGAAAGGAGAAGGGAAGAAGTTGCAACCAATTCGGTATGGTCCATTCACCATTTTGGAGAAGATTGGAAACAATGCCTCCTATCTCGATTTGCCGATATATATGAAAATGTACTCTATAGTGAATGTGAAGAACTTAAAGTTGTATGAGCCACCATTGATTATGGACATCGAGGAGGTGGGCATGGTTCCTACAATTGATGACTTTGCACCAGAGTATCTCGATGAGTTACCTGAAGACATCATCCTTGACAGAAGAACCAAGACTTCACGATGGGGAAATGTGGAATACCTTCGAGTTGGTTTTAAAGGGATGCACCCTAGCAAGGAAAAATGGCTGGAAAAAGAAAGAGTGAGGGAAAAATTCCCTCACTTGCCAATTGATTAATAAAGCTTTTGGCGATCCAAAAACTCCTTAATGGGGAGGATTGATCCAGGGGGATCTCCAAACATAGTGGCATGGAAAAAGCTCAAAATTCAAAGTGGCGGAAAGGCGGTGAACTTGACATCAGATCAAAGTGCTCGTCGCCTTGATTCCAATGGTGTGAGCGACACTCCAATCCAAGTCTAGATGAAGGATATAGAGGCAGTCAAAGTTGGGTTGACTTTTGATGACTGAGTAGTTTTAACGAGGACACAATTTGCACTTTTCGGGCAGACGGAATCTGGCCAACTCTGGCCAGATTATGGGCAAAATCATGGCCTAGTTAAAAAGACTCCTTCGGCTTAAAAATTTAAAAAATGGCCCATTTTGTTACCATAACAAAAAAAATATAAAAAAAGGGGGTGGGGGCCACCAACCCCGCCACCCCCCAACCCTCATAACCGCACATTATAAATTTGGTGGAGGGGTGGGCCACAACCCCTGGCCCCCTCCCACGAAACCACCACAACAGAACTCACGAAAGTTACAGAGCGGAGTTGGGTGGGCCGACCCTTGGGGCACGGACCCAATCCTGACACGCGCCCCCAAACAACAAGCACCAACCTTAATGGAACGCGCCGGGGAGGTGGGTACGGTGGGCAGGCTGGCCAAGGGGGGTCTAATGCAACCGAACCTTCATTTTTAATTTTTTTTTGTTTGTAAAATATAAAAAAAAAAAGAAATTTGTTATGTAAAAAGGAGGAGGTGGGGTTTGACCGCTTGACCTCCTCCATATTAACCAGACCTTCCACCAACTGCCCTACAATAGTTTTGTTGAAAAATCTGCCACCCATATTATACTTAAACACAGTTTGTCAGTGCGCCCAGGCAGAGGAGGCAATGCATGCAGTGCGAGGCAGAATTTTGTAGGAGGCCAAATTTTTACTTTGTCAGAATTTGACAAATTTTATAGTTCAACACTTCTCGATGCCACGAACGCAATGTCGCTATCTATTTATCCATTAGAGTTTTGCATTTTTCGACCATTTTTTAGTATGGAGGTATAAAACTCCTATTTTGTAAGTGATGCTTGTACTCTTCTTTCTCATGCCACTTAATGAATGAAGGCCTCCCTATTGATCCAGCAGGGCCCAGAGATGTAGTCGAAGTCGGACGAACTTTATTATCAAGTCTTGTTGTCTTCTTTCATGCTTTATTTGTTTCTCCTCTTCTCTCGTGTGCACATTAAGTTTTCTATGTTAAGCTACAATTTATGCATATAATTCTTTAACACATTTATAAGCAAAAGATTTTGGATCAGAAAGCCCCATAATCTAAAGTAAAAGAGATTATACCATGCTTAGAGTTAAGATCATTTGAAATTAATTAAATAAAATAATTGAAACCAAAAGTGGAAAAGATCTACTATAAGTGACATATATAATTAAATATTATTAATAAATAATATAAAAAATAACATTCCACCAAAAAATATAGAAAAAACATTTTAACTCAAAATATTGACCACAAAAAATCACATATAATTTCCTTTACCCCTCTCTATATAATAAATCCCAATTCAAGCTAAATTTTGTATAATTACACATTAATTGTTCCATTCGGTTAATTGTAGTGAGAATAGTAATATGCAATCGACTTGGCTATGGTAGGAGTTGATAAGATGGTTTAATGGAGCATTTATTAATATTAGGAGTGTGGGTCATTTATCATTTTAAAGGAAGATAATAGTTAGGAATTTATTACTTTAATGGTGAATTAGTCATTTAAGTGTTCAATACAATTAGCTAGTATTTATTATCTTCAAAATAGTTGACATTATCAATATTGATCTTTGAATGTAATAATTATTTATAGGAGTTAGACAAATGAATATGAATATTTTAACCAAGAAATAAAGGCTAAGATTAGTTGTTTGTTTTACTCATTCATTTACCTCCTCATTTAAGTCCTGCTTAATGTGGAAGAAAAGACTTTAATAGAAGAGAGAGATTCTAACTTGATTTTAACGATAATATTTTTCAATTTTTAGCCATAGGTGTGGATTTTCCACTCATTGTTTTGATGATGATCATTAAAACCACAAAGACTAAGAGAGATATAATACATACTTCTTTGGCTAGAGATAAATCACACAGAAAAAAAGTATATTATTTTACCAAATTGTTTGATAGATGATAGAGGTCACATTATAGGAAATTATTGAAGTTCCTTTAGGATCATGGAGACTCCCCCTCCCCCACTCCTTCCAACCCTACTGGTTTGTGGTTTGTTAAGCATCATGGAGGTAGTCTAGTTATTTTCTCTATGATAGATAGTCATACAACTCTACCAATTATTTGGATTCTAGGCACATCTAGGTCTGCCAAACCTACTTGCATGTGTTCTTCTTCTCTATGATCGCTATACCTTTTTTTTTGCAGTAATAATCGTTTGGTGGAGTTACATTTCAAAGGAACCACAAGAAATTAATCCTATTCTTACTACAATATAATCTAGCCATTCCATCCTAGCTCATGACTCCCTTGGTTCTTGGACTTCCTAGAATAATATATAGTCACAAGAATCATTACATTTTTCCACGGTCTTCATGCTAATATTGGATATGTGCATTGCAACTTTCCACAAGATTGTAACATGAATTTCTCTCATTGGCAATAATGAATTGCTTTCATTCTAAGATTGGGTCTATGTATAGTAACCTTCCATAAGTATATGACATGAATTTCTCCTATTGGAAATAATGGAACTATGGTTGGTCAATAAGTGGTCAATAAAAACTATTGTCATATTACTTTGTCAATTCAATATTGGTTACTTGTGCTATTCATGGATTCAAAAACACCAATCAATTAGGAGTATCAAGAGTGGAATCATGAGGATATTATTACTCACTAGCCATTGTTTTTGTCCATGGACTATGTTAGTCTATATGTTAATAGACATGGTATGCTAACTACACAAGAATTGACAACATCTATTAACTCCTTAAATGTTTATCTAGTAGTATCCTTGCTTCAACTCTATGTTATGACCCTTTTCAAGGACTTCAATGGTATTCAAGTTTTGTAGTGACGCTTACAATAACTTTGTGATAGTAACCATTGTTAAGGACTTCAATGGTATTCAAGTTTTATAGCGATGCTTACAATAACTTTGTGATAGTGGCCCCTAATTTTTTTTTAATGCTATGTTTTGTTTATGTTGTGGAGCCAACATGTTTGTGGCTACTAACCATCTACACATATAGCTATTCTTTAGCAATAAGTCCACAATCAAAATAAAATGCACCTAAATATGAATTGTAATATATCTAAGGTTTCTCTTTTCATTTAGGGTTTTCATTTTATTGTTAGTTAATTCATTTTAGTTCTTCACTAAATTCAACTACACAAACAACAATAAAACACTTTCCATAAAAACTTGAATAACAATACAACACTTTCCATAAAAACTTGAATAAATGATTAGAGTAGAAAATATTAGTGAAGCATTTATTAATGTTAGGAATTTAGATTATTCTCACTTTAAAAGAAAATAGAAATTAAACATGTATTATCTTACTACCAATTAAATATTTTTAAATATTTAAGTTCAATAATATTAATAAACATTCATTAATTTGATCAATTGCTATATTGACCTTTCATTGTAATAGCTAAAAAAATTTACATAAATACATTGATAAAAGATTCTCTAAAAAATAATATTTCCATTGATATTCATCACCTCCTTCATTGTAATAGCTATTTAAAGCAATTTACATGAGTTCAACAATAAAAAAAATGTTTTTATTAATCCCATCACCTCCTATATTATTTAGGATTTATTATATGCATCAGATATATCAAATTTATAATATTAATAAATTAAATTGAATTATATCAAAATAACTAACCACAATAATTCTAAAACTCTATATTAAAATAAAATATCATAAATAAATGTAAAATATTCTATATCTTTACTTATTAAATTTAAAATTAAAATAATTTTGTAATAATATAAATAAGGTATAATGGATATAATTACATTAATTCAATATAAAATTAATCACTAACAAAATTAATCTGTCATCCATTCTATAATAAAATAAATCACCATAATTATTAATCCATTGAGCAGGAAGGAAACTACATTTTTATTTCTTGGATCTTTCTATTGATTAAATTTCCTATTAAAATAATATTTTATAAAAACTTCATTTTCCCTCACCAACACAACGACACTCAAGTATTGAAAAGTTATTATACTCCAATTTCTTCACATATATTACTCAACTCCCTTTCGCGCTGAGTCGAAATTCTTTCGTGCACTTAACATATGTTAACTCTTTCTTGAGTTCAATTTATTACAGGGCTGGCGAATCACTGGCCTAAGAATGTTGAAGTGTTTCGATCGAATATCATATATATCAGAAAGATCCATAAACCGAGACCAGAAAAAGAAATGGGAAAATATGGTGAGTTGCGAGAACTTTTCATTATTAATTTTGAGTTTGATGGTAAATTTTAGAAATATTTTAGAATTTGATGATGAGAAAAGTTAATTGTTTAATATAGTTATCAGATTTTTAAATATTAACTTTTGGTCGTCATCATTAATATTACTAAGTTGATATAGATTGTAAATTTCAGAAATATTTCAGAATTTGATGATAAGAAAAATTAATTGTTTAATTTTACTATCAAATTCTAAAATATTCTCAAAATTTGCAATCAACATAAACATATTATACTAATCTAACCCTATAACTTATGATAAACATATTATACTAATCTAACCCTATGACCCATGATACTCTATGAATCACAGAGAGAAAGGCATGGGAGTGACTATTTAAGTTGTTTTATTAAGATGGGCCTAGTGCAATTTCATTTTTCATGTTGAAGTTTTGAAGAACTTTGCAACTCGTTAACTGTGTCCATATATCTGTCAGACTACACCCGTCAAGCTGCCCCATCTAACTTTAAACAGAAAGATATGGTCAATTATTCCGGGAAGCCATAGATTGTATAATACGCTGCTTAATGTTGAAATCTAAGGCAAAAATATGTGGTCTATGAGAAAGAAGTAAGTAGGGTTGTATCTGTCTCAATTACCTCTCCAGTTTCACTACAAGTGAGATTAAGTGCGTTCTTTTTAAAGCATACAATTTTTGCACAGTACAGTAAATTGAAGTTTCTCAATCTCTGCTAGAGATTTCACCAGCAAGCCTTATGTTGCTTGCTTACAGGACACTAGAGAATTTTCTAACGTAAAATCAGGACTCTAAATTATTTGTGGAATACAGCCTTTGTGCTGAGAGTTCGTAGTTCTTCATAACATGATTTCAGATTTTTTAAATTTGTACAGCATGTCTTCTAGTTGTAAGCATTAATCACACGAGACCTCATGTACCATCTGAAGCTTAACTTCTGAACAATAAAGGTTGAGAAAAATGAGAAGCCCCCTCTTCATACGGTGTTATCTGCTGACACAGTGAGCGATAAATTTAAAGTCCTATTGTTAGTCCATCCTAATTGCATAAGGAGAGAACCTAACTACATTCTATAGGAAGTGTAAGTTTAATATAATCTAATAAGATGAGATATGTAACTTTGGTATCTATAAATCTATCAGGATACTATGAAGTGTGGTTATTAGAACAAAATAACACTGTGGATGACAATATTTAGCTCTAACAAGAAAACATGAGCCAGGTAATAGAGGATGACATCAAAATACCAAGTTTTGATTAAATTGAAAGAGAATTTGTGATGGCATAAATAATTAGATAAAAGGAAGCTAAGTTGCTAAAACAATGTGATTAAGTTGAAAGAGTGTGCATAAATAATTAGATAGCTAAGTTGCAACAATGTGATTAAGTTTCAGCTAAAAGATTAAAATTATCTCTTAGTTTTCATTAGAAAAAAGAAAATCAATACTACTAAAATTCTAACCAACTTTCATGAGTTACATAGTAAAACTAAGCATGAGACAATCTCCAAAACGCATTGGGATGCAAGACTGTCATATTTGTGAGGGTAAAAGAATTGAAAATGAAATGTACTTTCTCCTAGAATGCCATCTATATGCCAAAAATAATATTTCAATTTCAAAACATGTAATAAAGTTTACCTTTCTAACCTCTGGAGTCATCAAAACTACTTCCTCAGTACTTTTTCCAGCTCAAAAATAAGATTTTAAAAACACCTAAATAATTTGAATAAACCAACTCTAACCTCAATAAATGTGAATCATCATTACATTAAAAATTAATTGTTTTATGAAAAAAAACTAAAACCATATACAATTTACATTATTTTCCCTTTATAACTTTTTTCTAAGTTTTTTCCTAAACCCATTTTTATAACTTCCCTCTTTTATGTAAACCAAAAAAACCTATAACTGAATTTTTTTTTTCAGAGGCTTAATACATCTAAACTTACAATCCATTTACATAATTTATCATTCAAATACAAAGAACTAGATATTTACGCAATACCAATTACATCCGAGCACAAACTATTTAATGAGATTAATCGAAATATCACCAGCAACAATGCTAGAGATGTAACAATGTAGCTGAAATTCATACCATTTATGAATTTGAAAAAAAATATATATAACGCATGATCACTGGAAAAGCCAAAATAATGTTGCATCTCAAAAATACCAGAGATCAAAAAAATACAATTCTAAAATGAGTTTTTATCAGTGATGTCAACAAGAGAAATAAGAAGTTTAGTAGTGACCGAATTAGTATCTTCCACCATCATCTGAGCCTTTGCTGCTGCGCCTGATTGATCAGAATGATACCTGCTTGTCCTGGATGTTGTCTCTCCTCTGCCATTTCAGTGCAGCTAAGCTGGTTTGATCCTCATAGTTATTATTCTCGATGGAGCTTGGTGGACTTTGGGACCCAAAAACCATCTCAATGAGGTCAATCTCCCTTTTGATCTCAGCCTGGTTAGAATTAATAGAATTATCACTCATATCATCATCTATGTTACAACCCAATAGCATATCAAGGTCAATATTTTGATCAGATGAAACACCATCTAACAGAAATGGGAAGTTGATGTCAGCATCAGACTCCATTTGAAAAGCTCCACCTCCTGCTACTACTACCTCAGAGTAGTCAGTCTTGTCTGGAGATGTAACTGCATTGGCAGATCCAGAAGCCTTTCCATTACCAGTACCATTCATTACAAATTCACATAGAGGAATGCTATGGCTGCTGTCCATGGGAAAAGGGTTAGGATAGTTTTCTGGGTTGAATGTAAATGGCCCATCATCTCTTTGTGGAGATCCATCATCCTGAATCAAATGCAGGGTACTTGAGACAGTTGATCTAGGATCTCCATGATGGTGATGCATTTCTTCTTGAGTTTGCATATTCATGATGGAATCACCTCTTTCAATTTTCTGCATATCCCCATGATGGTGGTGCTTTTGTTCTTGAGTTTGCATATTCATGAGGGAATTACCTCTTTCAATTTTCTGCATATCCCCATGATGGTGATGCTTTTGTACTTGAGTTTGCATATTCATGATGGAATCACCCCTTTCAATTCTCTGCATACCTCCATGATGGTGATGCTTTTTTTCTTGAGTTTGCATGTTCATGATGGGTTCACCTCCTTCCAGTTTCTGCATATTGAAAAACAAAGAATTGCAGGAATAGGAGGAAGCTGTATGAACATTTTCTACGTCCCAGGGTTTCCATGCAGGGATACTTACCTTATTGCAGTTGTTGGGAGAAGAGGCCAGGCAATGAAACGCATTGTAGTTTTCTTGCTGCAGTTGGACCTGAACCTGTAGCAGCTGCTCATGTCGCTGCTGATCCCCTTGATCTGAATTAGATGACATTGCATCTGATATTGGTACCTCTTTCCTATCGTCATTGCAGGGCACTAATTCCTTCTTCTCGGCTTCTTTCAAATTCCTTATGTAGTCTGTTAAAATCGAACTTCTGTGTTTCCTGTCATCTATAGAGCCATCCAGAGTTCTCCTTGATCTTCTGCGAGCAGTTTGCCTGCGTTTACTTGCATTCCAGTGGTTTTTTATGGCATTCTCTGTTCTGCCCGGAAGACGTTTGGCAATTTCTGCCCACTTATTCCCCACTTCTGCGTGAGCCTTCACCAATAATTTTTCTTCTTCTTCAGTCCACAGATCTCTCTGCAGTACAACCAAAAGCAACCCAAGAATTGCAACATAATACCCAGTTAGAGCCATAAACAAGGAATTCTTTTGCAGACATCGAAGTAAATATGAAAATGTTTACAATGCTGTGCAATCAAGCAAAACGGGATATAAAGCTACACCACCACAAATCTAATTTATCCCAAATTTATTCAGAAGTTAGAACATACTGTAGCTTGAAGAGCAAAACCTGTATGGCTCTCGATGCTTGATAGATATTCAACATGGATAGAACTAATTGGATAGAACTTATTAGGTAAACTTCATGGGAGGGGAGGGGTAAACTTCATGGGAGAAGCTGGGTTAAGGATGGAAATTATTTTGGAAAGGGTCATCCAAATTCGATTGTGTTTGTCACAATCTTAATTCGATTGAGTTTGTCACAATCTTAATAATAATATCTTGCTGTGGGTTGATGGATTTTCTTTCCACTCAATAAATAGATTGCCCTGAACTAAGCTCAACTAGTGGGAAAACAAATTAAGAAATAAAAGAAAATTTTCACTTCAATTTAAAATTAAAATGAAAAAGTATACTGATATATTTTCTGGATCAGTCATTCAGAGTTGTAGATCTTTTAACAGAGGCATATAAAACTCCAGGCCATTGATGTATGGAGATAATCAGGTAGCGATGGATTGAAGGTTAAATATGAATATAAACGAAAATTTTCTTTTTACATGTGATTAATAAGATTTAAAATAAAAATAATTAGAGAGCCACGTGGATATTTTCCTTCATCTATTACCAAGAGTTGTTGATTATTTCACCAGGGTTCCAGGCCATTTACGTATGGAGAGAGATTCTGTAATTTTCTAATTATAATTATATTTATATGTTTTTTGAGAATTATATATAAAAATAATAGGTTATCATGAAGGAGAAAGTGGATGTAAAATAAGGAAAATTACGTTTTATTTAAGTAATGTTTTAATTATTATTATTATAATTTTAATTTTAATAAAAAATATTTATATAATGTAATTTAGTGTGAAAAAAAATAATATAAAAAATTTAAAACATCAAATTTTTAAAAAAATTATAAATGGAAAAAGTAAAAAGGAAAATTATGTAATTGAAAAGTAAATGATATTATGTAGTGAAGAGTTTAATCAATTTTTCTAAGCTCTATTTGTCGTACAATACAATGTGTAATGACAACATAATGTATAGTTATTTCTAAATAATTTGGAAATGTTATAAATGATCTATGGGGTCTTTCACTTAATATGTGACAGGAAATGATATTTTGGCTTTGTAAAATTTTAATATTTAGATTTAAGGTTATAAATTCATAGCCCAATATCACATTCTAAAATAAGATTAAGGGCATCACCTTCCACTTTGGCCGGGAAGAAATTGTGGAAATTGAAATACCCTACAAAATTAAGATTATTCATGTGGTTTTTTCTAAACAACAAGACTTCCAATTGGGACAACGTATAGAGAAACCCCTTTGAATAACCTAGCAGATGTGCCCTTTGTCACCCAAAAGTTGAATCCATCTCTCACCTCTTCATTACATGCTCTTACACAAACGAAGTGTGGGATGAAATTAGGCACCTCAAAGGACTCTACTTCAAGTGGGACAAGCAGACCATTGGTTAAAACTTGGAAGATTGGCTTTCCTCAAATAAACAAAAAAAAAACTCATTATGCTTCCTCTTTTTCTAGTTTGGGGTATTTGGCTAGATTATAATCACCCAATATTTGAAAACAATGACCCACTTTCTATTAAGACAACCATTCAAACTTTTGCTATTCATGATCAAGCATATCTACCCTCCCCCTTCCCTATCCACCCCATATGCCAGACATAACTTGGAAGAAGAAGCACCACTAATGTCAAATAGGCCTTGGGGGTTCTTGATGGTGCAACGCAACAACCCCCAAGCATAGGGGTAATAGGAGGTATCCTCTACCTCTCCACAACAAATTTTCTCTTCATCTCAGCAAACATCATGGAGGCAACCAATAATCACGAAGAACTCATGGCTCTCTTTCTCCTCTTGACATTTGCAAAAGAATGCCACATTGAAGCTCTCCAAATTTACCGGGATGATCTCTTGACCATAAAGTGGATGAATGGTAGAGCAAGACACCTAAACCACTCTCTCCAACCACTTTTTCATAAAATCATGTGCCTATCAATAAAATTCATTGACATATTTTACACTCATATCTATAGGCATAGGAACACAACTGCAAACTCCCTCTCAAAAATGGGGTTGGACCTCAACTAAGGAAACTAGAGAGTTGAAGAAGAAGGCAACCACTCTCTCCAACCACTTTTTCATAAAATCATGTGCCTATCAATAAAATTTATTGACATATTTTACACTCATATCTATAAGCATAGGAACACAACTACAAACTCCCTCTCAAAAATGGGGTTGGACCTCAACTAAGGAAACTAGGGAGTTGAAGAAGAAGGCAACCACCATGAACATATTGGCCTGGTATGGGGCAAACTAAACTTATAAGCAGATCTCTGCAAGACTATGTTGCAATTCCTTTTTGTTTTTCCCTTCTCATATACCACACTAGATGTGAAAACAAACAAGTGTTGTGTCATATTCTATTTGGGATTAGTGATGGCTATATTGGCCATGGATGGGGGACTCTATTTATATGGTTAAACGCACTCGATGTGAAAAAAATACATTTTGTATAAGCTTCTCTTTGAGACTAGCTATTATCTACCATGGATGAGGGACTCTTTATATCCTGGTTAAAACAATTCAACAATTATTTGAAATGTTACAACATCTACACATATAATCCTATTACTCTCTCATAAAATTACAACTTTTTTTCTAGGAAAAAAATTCATGAATTTTTTAAAATTTGAATTCAAGCCAGTTATATAGATAAAAAAGAAAATTTATAAGAAATAGATTATTCATGAATTCTAAAAACTCAACATAAAACATTAAAAATAAAATTTTTAAATATTATTATTAAAAACATTATAAATAAGAAAACAAAATAGATTATATATTTATATATGTTATTATTAAATATATTACAAATTTGGGTCTTCTAATAATAAACTTATAAATATATAATATAATTTATAAACATATAATATAATTTAATAATAAACTTATAAATATATAATATAATTTTATAAACATATAATAAAATTTTATAATTTGTAGTTGAAATTGTAAATTTGAAAAACAAATAATTAAGTGGTTATAATTTATATTATAAAATATTTTAAAAAACCAAATGTATTTTTTAAGATTAAAAAAAATAATAAATGTTATATTTTGATTTTGATCATTTTTAATAAAAAGAAATAATGTAATTTTTTTAAAAGAATTTTAAAATTTTTTAGATATAGGTAAAATGCACTTTTATTAATATAATGAAACTACATTTAAAGCCTGAGATATAAAGGTCAAAAGATAAGACTATTTTATGTTTGGATAAAGTTTACTTTTTATGAAAACTTAGTTGTGAAATAATAAAAAAATAGTTTAATCCCGGGCGATGAAGTGGGAGAGTACGAGCACGAAGACAGAGCAAGTGAGAGGACTGCCACGGTTGACTACTATCCTCAAGTTGGAACAGCTAGACGTGGTGGCATCCTACATGATTGCGGGAATATCAAGGGGGCAAAGTGGCATGAGTATGCAGAGAGAGGTAGGCAAGAACGACGACGGTAGTAGGATGGGATGTAGGGTAGGTGGGAAGGGATACATGAGGGTGGAAAGATTTGGGAGAGAGCACAGAACGCAGTGAAGGGAAGACGGGAGCAGGGCAGTGCAAGCGTCGGGGACATCCGCGACCAAGCTCAATTTCGGGTATGTTTCCTCTCGCTTACCTCCTGCAATTCGCTTTGAAAAGAATAGTATGATGAAGGAGGGGGGTAAGCTGGGTCATGGTGGGAAAGGGTTGTGTCAGGGTAGGCCTGAGGACAGAGAGGAGAGGCAGAGAGATGGCCCTGATCAGCTGATTAATAGTAGCCAGAGCATAGGCATGCGGGGAGGGTAATCTCAGGACTAAGGGCCGGCCCTGGGAAACTAAGGACCACAATCTGAAGAAGGATAGGATGGTAGATAGCTTGGCCGCCACCCCTAGTCCAGGAGGGGAGAGAACCACGACTCCCTAGAGAGATGGGGAGGGCTGGGGTAGGGTGGGAATGCTTAGAAAAAAGGATATGTCGGAAGCTGGGAAGTCTGAAGATCCTAGAAAGCTAACGTTTTTTGTTGATAATTGTAAGCAGGAGTCAGTAAACGAAGAGATGGCTCGCCTTGGCAGAGGTCGGGGCCGTGGGGGTAGGGGGTGCCAGAGCCAGTCAGTTAAAAAAGTTCCTACCACTGTAGATATGGCAGGGCAGAGAACAGGTAGGAAATCCATTAAAGTGGCAGTCAATGAGGCAGCTCGAGCATACAGAGAAGGGACAGATGTTGAAATTCGTCAGCTGATCTAGGAGATGGAGGACAACATCATGGAAGAAGACTCTGAGCTAGAAATGGAAGAATGGGGGGATATAGTCCCTGACCCAGGGCACACCAGGGGCAGGATGACACTATTCAAACAAACCTTGCACATATACTAGGTCATGAAGCGTTTGTTGGCTAGAGCCATAGAACACGTGTCGGGGGAGATGGCAGAAATGGCCCAAGGCTTGCCCAACCTCAAAAAGGACATGAAGAATTTGCAAATTATGATGTTTATGCAGGATAGCAAGCTGGATGAGATCCAGCAAAGAATGATGAAGTTGTCTCTGGTGCCAGGTGACTCTGTTGCTGCACTGACTATTGTGGAATCTGATAAAGATGATAGAAAGGAATAGTTTTTTTACCTTCTAGTTTTTACTTGGTTTTTTAGCAGATAGCATTTACTTTTCCTGTGTTGTATGTCAGTTAGGATGTTGAACAGTGTATCTAGATGTGAAATGTATTTAGCTTGGGTGGACTGGTAAAATTTTGCTACATGGCTTATAACATACTAAGGTGGCCAACAGATTTGGTTTCCCATATGGGCAAGTTGAGGCCACCAAGATTTTGTATATGGAACAACTTGCTTCTATAAATAGAAAAAGAAGGAAATACCGCACTTTACAAAAAAAGTAAAAAAATAATTTAAGCTGAGAAATTATATTAAGAATATTTAATAACCTTGAAATATTCCAATACATATTTTTTAAAAATTCTTCAAAATCTATAATTAGGATTGAAAACTAGTTTTATATATATAGAATTAAATTGAGTGATCGAAAGGTAGAAATGTTTTATAGTTAGATAAAGTTATTGTTTAGGAAAGCCTAACTCTAAAATAAAATGAACCTAAGCTAAAATAACTATATTAAATATTAGTGTATATGTATTTCAATGAAAAAATTAGAGAAATTGTTTTATCTATCTATATATAATTAAAGTTGTTGGATATAAAGTTCAAAATATAAGACTCACTATTTCACGCTCTCTTAAAGTTTAATTTTGATGAAGACTTAACCATAAAACAACGTGAAGCAAAGAAATTATATTAAGAATGTCTAATACCCTTGCAATATTCTAGTATGAATATTTTTAAAAAATTCTTCAAAAATCATAACGAGGATTGGATATATCTATCTATATATATATATATATATATAATTGGATTGAATTGAATTGAAGGATCACAATGTAGAAATATTTTATAGTTAAGTAAGGTTTTATTTTTAGGAAAACCTAACTCTTAAATAAAAGGAACTTCAGATAGAAAAAACTATGTTGAAATATCTAGTATATATGTATTTCAACGAAAATTTAGAGAAATTGTTATATATGTGAGAGATATTATTTTTAGAAAAAACCTAACTTTAAAATAAAATAAAAAAAACTTGAAATAGAAAAATTATATTAAAATATCTAGTATATATATGTATTAGAGAAATTGTTATATATATAAACCCTAAATATTTTCAAAATTCATAATTAAAATTCGAAAACTAATGTTTTATATAAAAAATTAAATTGAATAATCTAAAAAATTACTTTATAATTAAATAAGATTTTATTTTTAGAAAAACAATACTGGAATAAAATAAAAAACTATGTTAAAATGTCCGGCCATAAACACATAAATACATCAAAATCTATATATATTTAATTAAAAATATATATATTTACAATTATCACATATAAATAAAAATTACCCTCTAAACATTTTCTCACCACTACTCACTTCTTCAAAATCTATACTTCAATTAAAAAAAAGGGTTAAAATTTTTATTTATATTACAGCGAAAGCGCAAAATAGTCCGGCACAGCCCTAAATATTTTCTTAAATCCATAATGAGCATTTGAAAGTTATATATATATACGGCCATACAGTATATATAACCTAATTAGTCCAGTTATGATTCTACTAGCGCAACCGTAAAATACATGCAGCAGCCATCAATTCATCCACAAACAGTCGTTAAATTTTCACAGAAAGCGTGCTGAAGAAAATAATTATTTGCTTTTATGTTCCTGAATGTGAGCTGCTTCGCAAGAATGTCAGCCAACAACGTGACAATAATGGACCTGTAACCCATCGTTTCATTTCCAAACCCTAAAGAATAATTTCGTGGTTGTATGCAACTCAGAAACGTAGAAACCCTAAATGCGACATAAAGCCTTGCCTACTGGAATGTGCAGGTTTTCCGCATATTTTTTTCTTATTTTAGTAAAGAGAATATGATAAGAAGCGCATATCATCTATGCAGGAAAAGATAATTCCATAGGGAAAGCAAGTCAAAACTGCCAAGAAAACGTGGAAAGAGGTTGCATAACCTGCCTTGATGTCAGGTCGTAAATGATTGTGCCATCTTTCACGGCACTGCTTTCCCACGCGACCTGCAAGAGTCTGTGCAATCTGCGACCATTTTCGCAGTCCATATTCTTCAACGAGCTTCACAAGCAACCTGCAAACCATGCATCATCATGCATTTTGATCATAAACCATTTTTCTCAAACTCAACAACCATTATACTTTTATGACATGTTTCATAAAATCTTCTGCCCAAAGAATGAAAGAAATCACTGCAATTCAATCTCACTCTCATGATTCAATCCCAAGTTCTGGCCATTATGCATTTGTGACAAATTTCCTAAAGGCTCCGACCAAGATATACCCAAATAGGTACATATAAGAGCCCATGGTGGGGTAGTTCAATTGAAGATATGGAAAATGACGATGATATGAAGTATTATGTAAACAATAAGAGTCAGGATTCAAATCCTTTTAAGTCGTTCAATTGAAGATATGGAGAATGATGATGATATGAAGTATTATGTAAACAATAAGATTCAAGATTCGAATCCTTTTAAGTCCAGCAACCCTAAAAACTGTATTTAAGTTCAGGAAGTAATTTAACTGTTATTAGATTCAGGAAGTAGTTCATCCTATGGGATACAATTAAACTGAAAATGACAATGATATAAAATATTATGTAAATAATAAAATTCAAGAGTCAAATCTTTTTAGATCAAACAACCCTAAAAAAAACTGTGGTGAAGTTCAGAAAGTAATTTACTTACCTATCTTCTTCTGCAGTCCACTGGCCCTTGATTACATTGGGTCTCTTGGTACCTCTGCTGGAACGCTTGACATGCCTTTTCCCTGACACAATGTTCCCCCTCTTCTCTGGGAAAGCATATTCATGATTATGATGATCAGGACCCCGACTGGTAGTAGTAACACAGGAAAATTCCTCTCGCAGGTACAAAGACATGTTTATTAAATTTAGACTGGGCAGCCCACCATTGACAGCAGGTGGAATATGCTGCAGATGCTTCTGATTCTGCTCAAGTTGGTAATCAAGAATCTGAGACTTGATTGCTGGAGATAACATTCCATGATTTTCATCAAAATCTTCAATACTAGAGGACCCAGCACCAGCACCAGCACCAGCACCAGCTCCCACTAAGAAACTCCCCAACTGATCCCCCTCTTTTGCTTCTATTTCCCCATGATCTGGTCTTTGCAGGCATCCAATATTGCTGTTCATTACTGGTAAGAGCTCCCTTTGCATATTGCCATTTTTATTGAACTGTTCATCAGATTTAGAGAAAAACAGACTATGCAATGCTGCAAACCTGTCAGCCACAGACATTTTCTCACCAGTCTCAGTCTTGAGACCTCTTGTAGGGCCTCTTAAAGCTACCCTTGGCACAATATTCACAGCTGAGCTGCTACCCAGAGAAGCAAATTTATATTCTTGCAGACAGTATTTCCTTGCTGTTTCTGCCTTATTTTCCTTGACTGCAAGGAATTTCTCATCAATTGTTGTATGAGTATTCACTAATATTGCAGAAGATGCAGATAAATCAGTACCCTTCTGAGTACCAATTGTGTTGAATCCACCACCTTCACCTAACTCCATCCAGAGGAATTGGCATAGTAAAGGGGTGATTTTATATCTATGAACGCGGAGTCAAAAGCAGAGTAGTCTTTTTTTCAGATCTATTCAACGTATCTCTGTCCTGGAAATTCCATTCGCGAGGAAACCAGAAAACTCATCTCATCTCCACAATATTTTTCTCGTTTCTTCTCGGCACAAGGAAACCAGTCTCTTAACAATTTCTCAACCGTTGATCCACCAATGCATCGGACGGTTCAGATTTTCTGATGGAAGTGACTTCTCAACTTCCTCTCAGATGTATCTGCCCGGTTTTGCATCTTTCCTGGTGACTGAGGAAGATTCCGGCCACCATGCTGCCAGCTATCAAAATTTTAATTATTATTGGGCGCTTCCGCTTATTTTATTATTTTTTGTCCGATTTTTTTAAAATCAAATTTATGTTTAGTTACTAATGCTTCGAAGATTTAAAATAATGGATTACCTAATGTGTTTAAACTTGATTTACGTGACTTTCACTAAATGTAATTCTGTTCTTTTTAATTGTTTCAATTATCTTATTTTTTTAGCTAAACAACTCAAATTATAATCTAAACATATTAATTCAAAACATAAACCTAATAAAATTATATGTTAAAATAATAAATAGCAATATTTTTATATTCAGTCTGTTAATTAAAATTAATTAGATATATATGTGAGAGAGATATAAGGATTAAAATATTTTAAGAAAATCATCAATAATGATAAGGAAAAATGAAAATAAATTTGATGGTAGTAGTGTCTAGATTTCCGCATTTTTATAAAATAATATGTTAAAATAATAAAATATAATATATTATATATAGATTTTAGTGTGATTTTTTGGATTTTTTGGTGTGGAATTTAGCGGAAAATTTTGAGGTGAAATTTTGATTTGTGTTA
The DNA here is from genome assembly GCA_031772625.1 of Pinus tabuliformis. Classification (NCBI taxonomy): domain Eukaryota; kingdom Viridiplantae; phylum Streptophyta; class Pinopsida; order Pinales; family Pinaceae; genus Pinus; species Pinus tabuliformis. Next base: position 564,116,385 of record CM062807.1, read on the forward strand.
TTTAAACTGGTTTTTTCACTGTATATGTAGATTCATCACCCTTAAAAACTTTTAGGACACTTCGATTGGGTAGGGATTACCAATCAAGGTTGTGATTTGAATAAATTCCTGCCAAATTATAGAAAAATTAAACCGAAAAAATCTATAAAAAAACTTTCAAAAAATCTCACTAAAAACAACTTATCTAAACTATTATATTTTACATAATAAAAATAATAATAAATAATAAAAATAAATTTAATGATAATGCCAATATTTCTATATCTTATTATTTATGTTTATCATGTTCATCATGTTATTTATGATTTACCATATTGAGTGTAATTAATATGTGGAAATTTACACATAATATTATTTATACCTTATTATATTGATGAGTATAATTAATGTATACAATTTTACTTAAATTTAAATAATGTTAATATTTTATTTCGAAAATAACATAATTAATTTGTTTAGAAAATCTTCGGCAAAATCACATAATCAATCTTTTGTCGAAGCGTTTCCAACCAACCAGTGTGGTTCATCGTCAGGACAAGTTCAAGGAATGATCTGGCTAAGCTTGATTAAATAGAGTGTGCAGAGATCCGAACGGTTATATTGCAACGGCTAACCGAAACCTACTATTATTAGTTAATTGAATATAATAAATATAATGGTCATTATATTTATTAAAAATCTATATTTATTATTATTCTTAAATTAATTAATTCCAAATAAATAGTATTAAAATACTATTAATCTTTAGAATTTAGTTACAATGGTAATTGGTATTTAAAAATTAATAGTATTTTAATACTATTTATTTGGAATTAATTAATTTAAGAATAATAATAAATATAGATTTTTAATAAATATAATGACCATTATATTTAAACATTATATTTATTATATTCAATTAACTAATAATAGTAGGTTTCGGTTAATAATAAAATTATTAGTTTGACTAAGTCAAAATTAGCCGTTGCAATATAACCGTTGGGATCTCTGCACACTCTATTTAATCAAGCTTAGCCAGATCAGTCCTTCAACTTGTCCTGACGATGAACCACACTGGTTGTTTCGAAACGCGTCGACAAAAAATTGATTATGTGATTTTGCCGAAGATTTTCTAAACAATGTTATGGATCACAGAAGTCTAAATTCCTTAACATAATTAATGTATAAAATTTTACTTAAATTTAAATAATGTTAATATTATATTTCGAAAATAACAATCAATACCGATAACGAATAACTATAAAGAATAATGGAAATAAAGTTGATCGTAGTGCCTTCATATATGAGTTGCATTATGTTGTGTATAATTAATGTGTTAAGATTACTCATAAGGTTGTTAATGTTTTTATCATGTTGAATATAATTAATGTGTGAAGATTTGTCAATCATTTCATATCATTTTAAGTGTGAATATTTATGTATCATATGTTATATTTTGTTTTGACGATGGATTATATTAATTAGTTTTAAATGTTGATTAAATTTTAATAATGTAATTAATTTAAAAAATATTTATTTACATTATGGATCATAAAAGTTTAAATTTAATATGAAATACCGTGTTAAAATTAATATATTTAAAAAAATCAATAATAATAAAAATAATTTGATAATAATATTAAAATTTAAAAATCATGTTATTTATGGTTTATCATGTCCAGTGTAATTAATGTGTAAAAGTTTAAGCGTATTATGTTATTTATGCTAATTAATATATAAAAATTTACGCGTAATTTTATTTATATCTTATTAAATCAAATGTATGAAATTTCACATAAAAATTAAATAATATTAATATTATATTTCGAAAATGATAAATAACCATGATAACTAATAACTATAAAAAATATTTAACATAATGTGTGATGATTTGTGCATCATTGCAAAGATCTACGTATCATGTTATTAATGTCTTACCATATAGGTATAATTTGCCTTATAATGTTAAGTATAATTAATGTTTAGTATAATTAATATATGAAAATTTACACAAATAAAATAAAAATAATATAAAAAATGTTAATGTTGGTATTTATGTTGTTAATGTGTAAATTTAAATGAGAATAATTTTATCAGTAGATTTATTAAGTTGAAATTTAAAAATGTTTAGTCATGTGAAAAAAAATATATGTATATTTTGATATTAACGTTGTAAATTTTTGTTGTATTACAGTTTTTTAGAGGGTTAATTATATTTTTGCATTAAAAATAATTACAATAAACTTATTAAATGATATGAATTTATTTATGTATTTAAATTACTATTTCAAGAAAAAAATCTGCAATTTTTGCAAAAATTACATGGTTGGAAAACTTAAAATTTGTCATTGATGTGTACTGATGGTAGTGCACTAAGATTTATGGATTACAAATAATATTATTAATGTGTTTCCATAACTAGTGTGATTAACGTGTGAATATTTACATAAAAAACAAATAATACAAATAGTGCTATTGTTAATATAGGTCTAATATTATGGAATATGTATTATTATGAGTGAAAAATTAATGGTAAAAATGTGTTATCAGTGAGCGTTACTACTCAAAATAATCCAGAGAAGAATGAGTGTATTTTTTGGGCCTTAAATCAACTATGTAATTCGGCTTCTTGTCTGTTTGGGTTATATTAAATTTTGTATTATTTTGGTTTTAATAATTTAAAATATAATTAAATATATAAAATTAAAATAAGAGAAAAAGTAATATTTTGTGTTAATTTTCTTAATTAAAATAAATTATAATTATATATAAATACAAAATTAGAATTAATATATTTTAGGAAGAATTTTGATAATCATAAAAAAATAATAAAAATAAATTTTATTATAATTATTTATAAATACAAAATTAGCATTAATATATTTTAAGAAGGATCTTGATAATGATAATAAAAATAAATTTCTTAGTAGAGCTTTATGGATCTTGTTATTTTATGTGTAATCAATATTTAAAGATTTATACATTGATGTTATTTATACTTTATAGGTTTAGTGTAATTACTATATGAAGTTTTATGTTTAGTGTTATTTATGTTTTATTTTATTGAGTGTAATATATATATATATATATATATATATATATATATATATATATATATATATATATAATTAATATTATATATATGAAATTATATATATAGGTTTAGTTTAATTTATCAACGAAATAGTTTTTTTCATGGAAATCTGATTATTCAATTTCAAGCAAGAACGTGATTTTTTATTGCTTAAAATACGGTTTTAAATGCATAGATGGATTCAACGTAGTGAAAAACCCTTGGGGTACTTGAATTCTACAGATTAAACAACTTAAACTAATTTTTTTTTATATCTCTGCCAAATTTTGGTTAAAATTAATCAGAAAAAATGTCATGAAAATGACCATTTCTTCTATAAATTAGACTATGCCTAAAAAAATAAAAATAATGCTAATATTATATCTTGAAAATGACAATTAATAATGATAACTAATAAGGATAAAGAATAATGAAATTAAACTTAATGGTACTAGGGAATTTACAACGGTTAGTTAATATGTGAAGATTTATGTATCGTATTATTTATACATTGTGTGGATTTACATTAATAGACTTATATTATGCAGTTGTGTTACTAGGTTGTACTCTCAAGATGTTTAATGATGTGAAAGAAATGAACATTTTTTGTTTAAAATATTAATAATAATAACAACAACATAGATAGGTAGGCATGTTTATTTTGGAAGGCATAGTCTAACTTATAAAGGAAATGGTTTTTTTTACAACATTTTTTTTGGTTAATTTTAATCAAAATCTCTCAAAGATTTTTAAAAACATGACTTTAAGTTGTTTAATTTGTAGAATTTGACTTCCTAGTTTTTTTAGGGTGATAAATCAATTTATACATTCAAAAATGCATTTAAGCAACAAAAAACCACATTCTTGCTTGAAATTGCATCACTTTGTGGTGAAAAAGGTTGTTTTGTCTATAAGTTAGACTATGCCATTTTGGAATAGAGCTTATATAATTTTAGATTAATTATCAATATTTATTAAGTGGATTGTAAGGATTTAACCTCCATAGAATATTCTAGAATATTCTTAGTAGACTATGAATCAAAGGTTGAGATTTATCTTGAAGTAGTTATACCCTCTTTTCCATTTTAATTAAACCTATTAATTAAAAAGATGTCATATGAACATGAGTTATGGTAAGTATTAGTAACCCATGGTATTGGCCCATGGTATTGTAACAAAGCTTATTTACAAATTAGATATCTAAATGCTAGAGTAGGGGTGAATATCAATGGTTAAGAAACTTGTTACATTCTTTTGAAATAGATACATGTTTATGTTTAGCTCATACATTTGTTTTTTATAATAAATAACAAAATAATAATTTAAAGTAAAGTTATAATATAGTTAATTTTTATAATAGTGTTATTAATGCTTTACCATGACTAGTGTGATTATCATGTAAATATTCACATAAATAATAAATAAGACAAGTAGTGTTATTATTGAAATGTGTCATGTTATGGAGTAGTGCTATTTGATTTTGTTGCAAGTTGAGTGTTATTAAGGCTTGAAACAATAAATAAATAGTGTTATTAATGGGTTAAATATGTGCTAGTAATGTGTGTTGGTTGCTTAAAATAAAGGGGAAAAGGTAAAGCAAAAATAAATTTTGTTAACATTACACAACTCAATTGTCTTCTCGTGAGATGACTAAGTGCATTGGCACAATGGGATGTTATCTCCTCCACCTAGTTTCAAATCCCATGGGTGGGGCTTAAGGAGGGGGGGAGAGGGGCATCTTTGACCTATTGTGCTTCGTCTTGGTTCTTGCTAAGTCATAAATTCAAGGCTGTCTTGGCTCAGACATAAATTCAAGGCTCCCCCACCTTTGCAGAGTTTAGACTCTTGGTAAGTCTTAAATTCCCAGTGTATTTGGTTTATGAGTTGTTGGATATATTCTTGGTTATTGGTGTTTTAGTAGCATTAGTTAGGATTGATCAACAAGTTAATAATTCACCATTGTAAAAAAAAACAAAAAAAACAAAACAAAACAAAAAAAACAAAACAAAACAAAAAACTTTGCACAACTCAATTAGAGATATTATAAGATCGATCCATTTTTTGGGTCGAAAAGAAAAAATGTATTAACATAAAATTTTGACAAAACACACTATAAAGCCAACAACATGTGTTGTAGCTCATATTTTGCATCATATTTGTGTTGGACACGTGTTGTTATTGATGTCACATGTCAAAAACAAGATTGGGGATTTTGATTATCATTTTCTACGTACCAAAAACCTCCATATGACCATACTCCAATTTCCCCACTTCATTAGTGAGGCAAAGTATAGATAGAGAAAACAAACATACCACACAGATACTCATGACTTCCTTAGACTCTGTCCTTGCTTTTCCCCTACTTTGCAACTCACTCTTGTTCATGGTTTGGTTTGCAACATAGTCAAGGAAAAATTCATGACACAAAGTGGGATGTAGTTGTTTGCACAAACTGCTATCCCATAAGAGGTGGCCACTCAACTTAGATCAGTTCATATTGATGGATTGATCATATTGAACATTATAAAGTGTTTCAAAGAATGTTTGATTACTCTTGTCACCAAGAAAATTTTGGGTTTGGATATTGGAAGTGTTCCAGAGATCTCCAATTGTTTGTGATTTTTGATTTGGGAAGTCGAAGATGAAGATGTAGTTGATGCTGGAGGGGAAGTTTTTAGCTTGAAACGATGTGATGCCTGAGAGAAGTGAATTTCGATAACAACATTATTTGATGGTACTAGTCAACTTTAATGGTTTCTTTTCAAATTGTGGAATTAATTGAGATGTTTAGGAATTATCAAGGCAATATTAGAAGTTGTTTCTATAATATTTATGACCCAAAATGTTCAAGACAAGTCCTTTTCACAATGAATAAATTGAAGCTTAAAGAGACTTTGATCCAGGTGGATATTTGTGGCCATCCACCAAATCCACCAACTTAAAGCGCAGTTCTCCATCTTAACAATGTTTCTACATTATTTTGGGTCCTAAACTTTTGGAATTGTTTTGAGGCCCTAAATGATTTTTTGTTGATGTGGAAAGGGCCCAGTTGATAGTCGTAGGCTGTCACCTAGGCCCCAATCAAAATTTGTAATTCTTGGCTAGACCATTCCAGTAGGCTATAGAGCATGCCAAACATAGATTGTATGCAAAAGTTATGACCTTAAAAAGTTGATGTACTAGCTACACCCATTGGAACCCACAAGCCTTTTGGTGTTTCATCTTCTAGGGTTAGGTTTTTGGACCTCTATGGTTCTTGATTTATGTTAAGAGACAATTTTATCATCCTCTTGTGATAGCTTTTATGAATGAGCATGGAAACCATATATTTATATTCATAGATAGCTACCACCATTCTAGTCAGTTTGTGTTATTTGACCCATTGCACTCTCCCACCCTAGTGGAGTCTCAATTCTTGCTAAATCATAAATTCCTAGTATATCTATCTTACAGGTTGTTGGATGGAGTAGGCTCCTCCACCCTCATGGAGTTTCGACTCATGCTAAGTCTTAAAATCCTTGTATATTTGGCTTAAGAGCTATTGGATATACTATTGGTGTTATAGTAGCAGACATTAGGTGATCAACAAGTTACTTAATCACCATGGTAAAAAAACAAAAAACATTGCACAACTAAAATAAGGGTATTATATGATTTAATCCATTTTTGGATTGTTAAAACAATAATTTTATCAACATAAAAATAAAATTTTGGCTAAGACTGCCTCATTGAATTTTTACTCCTAAATATTTAGAATTAAGAATCATCGTTGACAAAACACATTATAAAGACAATAACATGTGTTGTAGCTCATATTTTGCATCATATATGTGTTGGACATGTGTTGTTATTGATGTCACAGACCAAGAATAAGACTAGGGGTTATGATTATCATTCTTTGTGTACCAAAATCCTCCATATTACCGTACTACAATTCACCCACTTCATTATAGAGGCAAATTATAGATAGATAGAATGAATATACCACACACATACTCATGACTTCCACCAGAGATAGAATCTTTCCTCAATTTTCGCCTACTTTGCAACTCACTCTTGTCCATTGGTTTGGTTTGCAACATAGCCATGGCAAAATTCATGACACAAAGTGGGATGAGATTGTTTGCACAAGTTGTTATCTCGGAAGAGGTGACCACTCCACTTAGATTAGTTCAGGTTGATGGATTGGTCATATTGAAAATTATAAATAACTGCAAAGAACATGTTCGACTACTCTTATCACCTAGAATATTTTGGGTTTTGATATTAGAAGAGTTCCAAAGGCCACCAACTATTTCCCATTACTGAGTTGCTAAGCAGAAGAGGAAGACGAAGTCGATGTTGATGGGGAATTTTTTTAACTTAAAATGAAGTGATGCCTAAGAGAAGTGAATTTTGATAATAATAAAAATTATTGGATTGTACCAATCAACTTTAATGGGTTATTTTCAAACTCTGGAATTAATTGAGATGTTTATGAATTACTGGGACAATATTAGAAGATCTTTTTGTAATATTTATGACCCATAATGTTCAAGATAAGTCCTTTTGGAAATGAAGAAACTGAAGCTTCAAGAAACTTTTCTTCTAGTGGATATTGGTGGCCTTCCACCTACTTCATTGGCTTAAAGCACAATTTTCCATCTTGGCAATTTTTCTACATTTTTCTAGGTCCTAAACCTTTGAGGAATTTTTGAGGCCCTAGACAATGTTTTTTTTGACATGAAAAGGGCCCAGGAAATAGTCATAGGCTCTCATCTAGTCCCCAATCAGAATGTGTAATTCTTTGTTAAACCTTTCCAACGAGCTACTGAGCGCAGCAAATGGACATTTTATGCAAATGTTATGACCTCGAGAAGTTGGTGTACCAACTAACCCCATTGGAACCCGCAAACCTTTTGGTGTTTCATCTTCTAAGGTTAGGCTTTTGGAATTATAGGTTTATTTTTTTATGTTAATATACCATTGTCTCATCCTCTTGTGATAGGTTTTACGAATGCTCATGGCCTCCATGGGCCTTTCCATTTAGAGATAATTTCCACCATTCTAGCTAGTCCGTGTTCTTTGGCCCATTATGCTTCCCCACCCTTTTGGAGTATTGGCTCTCGCTAAATCATAAATTATTGGTATATCTAGCTTACATACTATTGGATGGAGTAGGCACCCCCACCCTCGTGGAGTTCAGCTCTTGCCGAGTCTTAAATTACTGGTATACTTTACTTACAATCCATTGCATATACTATTGTCGTTATAGTAGCAACTGCTAGGTTTTATCAATGAGGTACTGATTCACCATGGTGAACAAAAGAGCATTTCACAACTAAATTAGGGGTATTACATGATTGAATCCATTTTTTGGTTGAAAACAATAATTTTATCAACATAAAATTGCAATTCTGGCCAAGATTTCTTGATTGAATTTTTACTCATAAAGATTTATAATTAATAATTATTATTGACAAAACACATATAAAGGCAATAACACATGTTGTAGCTCATATTTTGCATCATATTTGTGTTGAACATGTGTTGTTATTAATGTCACTAGTTAGGAATAAGATTGGGGATTGTGATTATTATTTTTAATGTACCAAAAAGCTCTATATCACAATACTCCAATTTCCCAACTTCATTACTAAGGCAAAGTATAGATAGAGAAAAAATATATATGACACACATACTCATGGCTTCCTCCAGAGACAAACTCTACCTTTTCTTTTCCCCTACTTTGCAACTCACTCTTATTTATTTCTTTAGTTTATAGCATAGACATAGAAAAATCCATGACACAAAGTGGGATGAGGTCAATTGCACAAGCTTCTACCCCAGAAGAGTTGTTCATTCCACTCAAATGAGTTTATATTGATGGATTGGTCATATTGAATATTATAAAGCACTGCAAAGAATGTTCGACTCCTCTTTGGCATTGAGAAACTTTTGGGTTTGGGTATTGGAAGTGTTATGGAGGTTACCAATTGTTTCCCCTTCCTGAGTTGGGGAGAAGAACATGAATATGAAATTGATGTCGGTGGGGAAATTTCTCAACTTTAAATGATATGATGCTTGAGAGAAGTGAAAGTTAATAACAACATTATTGGATGGTACCAATCAACTTTAATGGGTTCTTTTCAAACTGTGGAATTAATTGAGATGCTTATGAATTACTAGGACAATATTAGAAGATGTTTCTATACTCTTTATCACCTAGAATGTTCAATAAAATTCCTTTTGGCAATGAATACATTGAAGCTTCAAGACACTTTGATCCGGGTGGATATTGGTGGACATCCACCTACTCACTAAATCAAAGTGTAGTTCTCCATCTCGATATTTTTTCTAAATATTTTGCGGGTCCTAAACTTTTGGGGCCATTTTGAGGCCCTAAACGATGTTTTCTTAACGTGGCAAGGTCCTAGGTGATAATGATAGGCTTTCTCCTAGGCCCTAATCTAAATGTGTAATTACTGGCTAGATCTTTCCAACCGGGTACCAAGCACACCAAACATAGATTGTATGCAAAAGTTATGACCTCGAGAATTCGATGTACCAACTAACCCCATTGGAGCCCATAAACCTTTCGGTATTTCATATTATAGGGTTAGGTTTTTGGATGTCTAGTGTCCTTGCTTTATGTTAAGATACCATTCTCTCATCCTATTTTGATCGCTTTTATGAATGTGTGTAGCCTCCATTTCTTTCTTTTTAGAGATAGCTACCACCATTATAACTAGTAATGTGTTATTTGGCCCATTGTGCTCACCCACTCTTGTGGAGTTCGACTCTTTCTAAGCCATAAATTTATGGTATATCTAGCTTACAAGTTGTTGGATGGAGTATGTTCCCTCGCCCTCGTGGTGTTTTTGCTCTTGCTAAGTCTCAAATTCCTTTTATATTTGGCTTAAGAGCCATTGAATATACTATTGGTGTTATAATAGCAGCCGCTAGGTTTGATCAACAAGTTACCAATTCACCATAGTAAAAAAAAACATTGGAAAACTAAATTTTGGGCATTCTTTGATATAATCCATTTTTGGGTTGAAAACAATAATTTAACATAAAATTACAATTTTTTTCCAAGATTTCCTCATTGAATTTTTACTCATAAATATTTAGAATTAAGAATCATTGTTGAAAAAACACATTATAAATCCAATAACATGTGTTTTAGCTCATATTTTGCATCATATTAGTGTTGGATATGTGTTTTTATTTATGTCACTAGTCAAGAATAATACTAGGGGTTCTGATTATCATTCTCGGTGTACCAAAAACCTCCATATGACAATAATCTGATTTCCCCACTTCATTAGTGAGGAAACGTATAGATAGAGAAAACAAATATATCACACTCATACCCATGGCTTCCACTAGAGATAGACTTTCTCCTCGCTTTTCCCCTTCTTTGCAACTCATTCATCATTGGTTCAGTTTGCAACATAGCCATGGAAAAATTAATGGCACAAAGTGGGATGAGGTCATTTGCATAAGATGCTACCCTATAAGAGGTCACCACTCCACTCATACCTATTCAGATTGATGGACTAGTGATATTAAAAATTATAAAGAACTGCAAAGAATTTTTTACTACTCTTGTGACCAAGAAACTTTTGGGTTTGGATATTGGAAGTGTTCGAGAGGTCACTAACTATTTCCAACTCCTAAGTTGGGAGCATAAGAGGAAGATGAAGTTGATGCTAATGGGGAAAATTTTCAACTTGAAATGATGTGATTGTTGAGATAAGTGAATTTCAATAACAACATTATTGGATGGTACCAGTCAAATTTAATGGTTTATTTTCAAATTGTGGAATTAATTGAGATGTTTATGAATTACTAGGAGAATATTAGAAGATGTTTCTATAATAATGATGACCTAGATTGATCAAGACAAGTATTTTTGGCAATGAATACATTGAAGCTTCAAGACATCTTATTCCATGTGGATATTGTTGGCCATCCACCCACTCCACTAGCTTAATGCACAGTTCTCCATCTTGGAAACTTTTCTACATTTTTTCAAGTCCTAAACTTTTGGGGCCATTTTGAGGCCCTAAATGATGCTTTGTTGACATGCAAAGGGACCAAGAAATAATCATAGGCTTTCACATGTTTCCCAATCAAAATGTGTAATTCTCGGCTAGACCTTTCTAATAGGTTACTAAGCACGCCAAACAATTATACAAAAGTTATGATCTCAGGAAGTTGATGTACCAACTAACCCCTTTAGGACCTGTAAACCTTTTGGTGTTTCATATTATAGGGTTAGGTTTTTGGACCATTAGTGTTCTTGATTTATGTTAATATACAATTCTCTCATCCTCTTGTGATAGATTTTATGAATGTGTGTGGTCACCATCTCTTTTTGTTCAGAGATAACTACCACCATTCTAGCTAGTTTGTGTTCTTTAGCCCATTTTTATCCCCCACTCTCGTGAAGTCTCGACTCTTGGTAAGTCATAAATTCTTGGTATATATGGATTACAATTTGTTGGATGGAGTAGGCTCCCCCACCCTCATGGAGTTTTGGCTCTTGCTAAGTCTTAAATTCTTGGTATATTTGGCTTATGAGTTGTTGGTGTTATAGTAGCAACTGTTATGTTTAATCAACAAGTTACCAATTCACCATGGCTAGCATAACTCAGTTAGGATTATTATATGATTGACACCATTTTTGTTTGAAAATAATAATTTTATCAATATAAAATTAGAATTTTGGCCAATATTTCCTTGTTGAATTTTTATTCATAAATATTTATAATTAAGAATCATTGTTGACAAAACACATTATAAATCCAATAACATGAGTTGTAGCTCATATTTTGTATCATATTTGTGTTGGACATGTGTTGTTATTGATGTCATAGGTCAGGAATAAGATTTGGGGTGGTGATTATCATTCTTTATGTACTGAAAACCTCCATATGACCATACTCCATTTTCCCCACTTCATTAGTGATGTAAAGTACACATAAAGAAAACAAATATACAACACACATGCTCACGGGTTCCAATAGAGACAAACTTTGTCCTCACTTTTCCCCTTCTTTGTAACTCACTCTTGTTCATTGGTTCGGTTTGCAACATAGCCAAGGAAAAAATCATGAAACAACATGTGATGAGGTTGTTTACACAATATGTTGCCCTAGAAGAGGTGGTTACTCCACTTATATCAATTCAAATTGATGGATTGGTGATGTTGAGAATTATAAAGCATTACAAATACTTTTTGAGTGCTCTTGTCACTAAGAAACTTTTGGGTTTGGATATTGGAAGTATTTTGGAGTCACCAATTGTTTCTCATTCCTAATTTTTGGAGAAGAAGAGGAAGATGAAGTTGATGCTAATGGGGAAAATTTTCAACTGGAGATGACATGGTGCTTGAGAGAAGTGAATGTCAATAAAAACACTATTGGATGGTACCAATCAACTTTAATGGGTTCTTCCCAAACTATGGAAGTGTCGCAACCAATGTCGGAAGTCAAGAAGTAGTGTGGATTCATAAGCTACTTGTTGGGCTATTTGATCAAGATTTTGAGACAATCTTGATACATTGTGATAATCAATGTTGTGTTAAGCTTTCAGACAATCTGGTATTTCATGACAAGTTGAAGCACATTGAGATAAAATATCACTTATCTGAGACATGGTGAAAAAGGGAGCAATGAAGCTCTAGTACATATCCATAGATGAGTTGATTGCATACATTATCATTGAGCCTTTTCCTAGAGTGAAGTTTGTATACATCATATACAAGCTTGGTATGATGCAGAATTAATTCTTCTTCTTACAGAGGGAGCTTTCATGTTTTTGAGGGATTAGATAGAAATTCTCCCATGAGGTGATGTTGATTTGATTAGTGGGGGAATGATACATTCACCCATACAACCATGTTGATTTGGCTAAGGGTGAATGGTCCAAGGAAGGAATTATTCAATTGGAGCCATGATGATTTAGCATCCATAGGATCAAGCTGATTTTATTAGGGAAGAACGATACATTCACCCAAAGAAGAAATGCCAATTTGGCTAGGCCATGCTAACTTGGCCAGGGGGTGAATGGCCTAGGGGAAAACATCTCCCATGAGGTCATGTTGATTTCACTAGGGGAGATTGATACATTTACACTTGGGGCCATGTTGATTCGGCTAGGGGTAAATGGCCCAGGATACTCACATTGTTATGACAACCCACCCCACATTTACTCACTTTTATAAGCTATCCAGGGTAAACATGAGCCAACATCCAAGTTCTAGTTATGGAAGTGGGGTCTACAAACCAAAAACATATTGTAAAATCCCAGGAGCACCACATATGTTGATGATCTTTCCCTGAATTGGAACTAACATTTTCCTACTCCTACATCCCAGTTGCATGTATTCCAAGTTATGCATACGGTTGGAAAGCTCCAGCCATATGAACAGACCTTCCTCTGTGTAGTTGTAGCTAGAATCTCTAAGTTCGGAGGGTACATATACCAACTCAGATTTAAATTTTCAGGGCTAGCTACAATCCAGCTACCCAAACAACCAAAAATTTCTAGAATTCAATCTAAAATGGTAATAGGTTAGTAATATGAATATAAACGCTAGGTCTTGCTCAAAAATTTCCAAACACATGGTAACATTTTGTCAAGCACATGGTAAACATCATAATCTATAGGTTATGAATGCAAATATATTCAATGTCTTCTTAACTTCATTATGGAATCATCAAGAAGGCTAAATTCTCTCTCAACTAGCTAGAACAACACTTGTTGGCCCGTGCATTCATATAGCATTCAATAACTTATCAAACCATAAGAAAGATCCATAAAAAGAGCACATTATACAACAAAATGTATCATACATATAACCAAAATTTGACCAGAATAAATCCATGACAAACCAGTCATAAAATCAACACAATAACCCGTACAAGTGCTCATTGATCTCAATAAGAAATAACACATAATAACATATGCATAAATCCAACCAAGTCAGGGACTTCCATGTAGCACTCGACCATAGATTGGGTTGAACCATATCTCTCTTTCATCTGATTTCCCCCATACCATATTGTAAGCATGAATGTGGGATCATATGGGTTAAAACAAAATAGAACCAACCAAAGATTCCAAAGGTTAAACCATCTCAACCCTCAACCACAATGATTTCACCTAAACTAGTCTAGAAATCACTAGCACCAAACAAGCTTAGATGCCTCCAACTTTCTTCACCATACCCAGAGGACTTCTCATGTCTCCACCCATCCATCAAGAGTTCCAAGATAAATCCCATCTCCACCCTCGACCCTTGGGAATTTTCCAGAGACCACCTCACCAGGATCCAAACTCTATTGGTCGTCCAAATCTTAATCACAACAAGGATCCCACTACACCATGGATATCTAGGAAATGTCAAGGAAAGTATGAAACCAATGTCAATCCAGGAAAATCCCATGCCAATGATAGAAAGTAAACCAAATAACCAAATGCATTTAGCATGCATTCAAATCTTGGCAATGAAATCACACATGCAGCTTGTTACCTGCAATTTTCTCCCGTTGTAGCTACTTTTCCAACCTTTTATTTCATTGCCCACGAATTCCTTTTCTTGCTTGCTTATGTCTAATTATTTCTCTCTCCCCGTCCAAGTGAATCCTAGAATGATCCAAGAATTCTCTAAATGTGTAAGAGTGTAAGAGTGGCTAAGAGTAACCAAGAGCGACTAATAGAGGCATATAATGTTCTCCCTCTCCTTTTGTTTACTTTTTCCTTTCTTTTTCTTTCAATTTCTTTCATTTTCCCTCGCATGCATATTTGTGTCTCTTCATCTCCCCTTTCTCATATTTTCCTTTATATCTCATATTAAACTATCATTTATTTCATTTTTCCTTTGCCGATTTCCAAAGCCAATAATAAACCGCAAATTATGCCCACTATAATGTTTTCCCCTCCAATCAGCTTGGAATACATGTCCCATGACCATGGTTTAATTTATTTATATAGAAAATCAACACGAGGTTGTTACAAACCCCTCCCTATTGGGGGAACACCATCCTAGATGTTTTATGACACTTATGACCAGCAAAACATACTGCTTATGGAGCTTTATAACACAACTCGATGCAGTATTTACAATGACCAACTGCCGAAAACATGACAAACATACCGCTTATTGGAGCTTTATAAACACAACTTGATGTGATATTACACACACACACACAACAAAAACTCATTTTATTTAACCATCAAACAGGGAAGGATATAGTGGCCGCATCTAATCAGCCATCTCCCATTTAGCCTCATCGGGCCCAAAGCGCTTCCACTGCACTTTAACATTTTTTATTGCTCTGTTCTACAGAATGTGTTGTTTCCAATCAAATATGCATTGTAGCTATGACTAGAAATTTCCCTTTGGTTCCACGTGCAATACAGACCAATCAATTACATGATCAACATATTGTACATATCTCTTAAGAAACAAAACATAGAAAGCAACATGGACATTCATTGATGGAGGTAGTGCAAGTTTGTAGGCCACTAGTCCAATCCTCTCAAGGATCTCAAAAGGCCTACAATACCAAGGTGCCAACTTGGCACATGACCCAATCCTCAAGGAGATCCTCTTGGGATTGATGTGCAAGTACATATACTCCCCAACCTGAAACTCCTTGAATGCTCTATGTTGATCCACATAACTCTTTTGCCTATCCTATGTTGCCTTTAAATTCCTTTTAATAACCTGCATCTCTTGCTTCATCTCTACAAACATATTTGGTCTAATCAACACCTTATTCGCTGGATCACTCCATCTGATAGGAGTATTAGAACTCCATCCGTAGAGAACATCAAATATACTCATCTTCAATTATTCCTAATACCCATTGTTTTAAGCAAACTCTACCTGTGGAAGATACTCCCACTTCCTCTGTTGATGCATGACATACATCCTCAACATATACTCAAGGATATTGTTAACCATCTTTGTCTATCCATT
The DNA here is from genome assembly GCA_031772625.1 of Pinus tabuliformis. Classification (NCBI taxonomy): domain Eukaryota; kingdom Viridiplantae; phylum Streptophyta; class Pinopsida; order Pinales; family Pinaceae; genus Pinus; species Pinus tabuliformis. Next base: position 564,132,413 of record CM062807.1, read on the forward strand.
TGTCTGTGGATGATAATTTGTACTAAAATCTAACTCTATCTCCAAGCCTGCAAACAACTCCTTCCAAAACCTTGAAGTGAACTTGGCATCACGGTCTAATATAATCTTCTTGGGAACCCCATGCAACCTCAATATCTCCCTGATGAAGATTTGAGCTACCTCACTAGTTGAATTAGCAGACATCACTGTAATGAAGTGAGTTACCTTACTCAAAATGTCAACCACAACCATGATGGAGTCATGTTTCCTTGATGTTCTAGGAAGACCTATAATTAAATGCATGGAAATCACCTCCCATTTCCATTCTTGAATCGGAATAGGATGTACCAAACTAGATGGATGCTTGCATTCAACTTTCACCTGCTGACAGTCCAAGCACCTTGCAACAAACTCAACCACCTATTTCTTCAAATTCATCCAATTGTAGAACTTCTTGATAGCTTTCAAAGTCTTCTAATACCCTATGTGGTCTGAATATGACTTTATGTGAAACTCTCTCAAGATAAGCTTCTTCAACTCGTTGTTATCTGGAACATAAATCCTAAACTTGAATCCAACCAAGCCATTTGTTGTGAGGAAATACTCCTCATCCTTATCACCTTCACCTTGCTACTGTAACCTCTGCTCTAGTTGTTGTTACTTCTCATCATTCTACCCTACATGTAAGATCCACTCATGTAAATCTATCCCATAAGAGATCATAGTTGAAATATGATTCGCCTACACTATCCTACTAAGAGCATATTGTAATGTCCCTTCCTAAATTAATTTGGAATGAAATTAATCACTACATTTTGGGGCCCATTTTGGGGGTGATGGGGCTCGCTCAATTTTATTAGGAGGCTTAGACTTTAGTGGAAGTTATTTTGGTGTGGTTAAGTTACACGTGGGGGCCACTCGCACTAGGAGAATAGTAATACACACTCCCTAGTTTGAATTGCATGAGAGGGGAAGTTGATGGTTAAGTGAGGGGGACATGATGGAGGGAAAAGTGCTCTACGAAATATATAAAATGAAGGAATCTCTCCTCATTTATCATATTTTTCATATTGAAATTCTCTTTGGTTTCTTGAGTTTCTTAGTTGAGTCACTTGTTGTTTAGCAAGAGTTATTCAAGCGAAGAGCTCACCCTTTCTTCGGGAGACTTTGAGTGCCACCCTAGATAGGTTCATCTACCTTATTTTGGAGGAGGTTTTCATTGCGATTTCCAGCAGTTGGATCCATCATCTCTAGATGGTGCGTATTATTGGAGGACGTGGTGAAGGGAGGTTGAGTTGTGATTGTGACATGTTCTAGAGGAGCTTTAGCCAGGAGAAATTCTAGAAAGGAGGCATAGGTTTTTGGCTACCATTTTTGGTGAGTTTTGGAGTTGGAGGAGAGAGATCCTATTTAGTGTGACTTTCGCACTTCTTGCGCCAGTGCAGAGGAAGAATATTGTGCACACATGGGAGATGAAGTCTTAGCTATTGAGGCTAGTCTTTATTGGGAGAGTCAAGGGAAGAACTTTTGGAGGAGATTGCTACCTTTTTAGAGCCTTGGAGGAGGAATTTGTTGGCATCTTTGCAAATCATGTGCTCTAGCAGTCTTCAAGGGCATAGGGCCTCTTGGAGGTCAATTCTGGGAGGTCAGAACCAGACCAAACCATTTTTGGGTTTTGGAGGGTTTTGGTCAAGGACTTGGGGTTAATTTTGCAACATTTTCTGAGCATTGGAGGTGGGGTTTCTAGTCGTTCCTTTCCATCCAGAAGTGTGGTGGGGTTTCTAGTCGTTCCTTTCCATCCTGCAGTCTTCTTTTTTGGGCAGTACAGAGCATTAGAGGAGTAGTCATTATCAACATTTCAGATCATTGTCTTATCACTTGGGTTCTGTCATGCTTGCCATTGAGGCAAGTCTAGGTGAATTTCTCCATACTATTGTACTTGCTCCATTGGATTAATAAAAAGGGTCATCTTGTTCTTACTTCTGGAGTTTTTATGAGTATTTGTTGAATGTTTAAAATTTCTGTGTTGAAAATTGTTTTTTCTTTATATATCATTATTTATCCAAGTTTGGAACACTACAACAGTATCAAATCTTAGATCTTGGTTTAGCCGTGGGGGATTTTCCTATGAGTGATGAGGACTGACAGAATATTACTTACAAGAGGCAAAGGTACCAGAGAAGGGAGAGGGAGTTGGAGATCACTCTAGACATAGAGGATTGTGGGAAGGAAGTGGTAAAAGAAGACATGGGGGAGCCCAAGAGCAGAGAAGAGATTTCCTTTGATAGTCTCTTGAAGGATATAAGATATTTGGCAAAGGGGCAGAAGGAGATGTTGGATGAGATCAAAATTTAGAATTGGGAGCAAAGCACTCACCGAGAGTTTCTATTTGGAGAGACTTCGGGGGCCTCTCAACAACTTGATCATCTTTCACCCACTACACAACCTCCATCATCGAGTGGGCCAACTCGAGCCACTCTACCTTCTTTATTACCTTTGGCACAAGGTGAACTGAGAGGAGTTGAGGATCAATCACTTATGGGGGAGAATTTCAGGGAGTGGCATTCCATGGGAGCAGACTTTAGAGAGGCACCATATTTCAGAGACTTTTTCCATCTCAAATAGAATGAGAAGGGGAAGGGATATGGAGCCCATGGTATACAGAACTATGAGTTGCAATGCACCATTGGGAAGATGTACTTTCCCACCTACAATGGCACTACCAAGTGCACCCGTTACTCCATGCACTCCCTACCCTCAAAAGGGAAGTGACATTAGAGTGCCGACAATGCAGAGAGCAACCCAAGGGTGGGGACAGTGGGACAATGAGACCAGGAGAGACCTCGAGATGAGGAATTTGTGTTTTACGTGTCAAGAGCCATGGGCACTAGGCCATTAGTGCATAGTAGGTAAGGCTCATTACATCAGACATCGATATGGAGGATGAGGTGGAGTTGGAGTTTGGTGGGGGAGACAAAGAGGATCCAATAGAGAGGGAACCACCACCACATGGGGGAGAATATTTTTCACCAGATGGGATAATCCTAGCTTCTTTGCACGGGATTCCCAAATTTTTGACCATGAGGATTAGAGGTATAGTGTAGGGACATCGTGTCATAGTTTTAGTAGATAGTGGGGCCACCCACAATTTTATTAATTCTTAGATGGTCCAGAGGAGGGGCATCACCAATGCAGAGTTTGAGGGGTTTTTAATTCTAGTGCCAGGAGACAGGACTATGCAGTGCACTTGATATGTTCCCGCTCTGAAAGTGACCATGTGGAACTATTTGATGACATACCACTTCTTCGTGGTGCATGTAACAAAAACCAATGTGGTGATGGGTGTCCAATGGTTATATTCCCTGGGTTGGTTACCATCGATTGGAGGCAACTAGTGATGGAGTTTATTGGGCCGGATGGTAAGCAGGTGGTTCTTCGGGGCATGCATTCGTATCCTCCATGGACAGTTTTGGCCCATAGGATGGAGGCCGATTTGAGGCATGGAGACATAGCATGGGAAGTAAAGATGATGATTCCAAAAGTTGGTGTAAAGGCCAATCCACCAAATCTAGACATACATGCAAAACTAGATAGATATCTTGGAGACATACCACCAGGACAACCACGTGACAGGGGGTTTGAGCACACTATAGAGATGGAGCTTGGTGTGCAGGAAGTCATTACTACACCCTATAGGCATCCAAAATCCTATAAGGATGAGATTGAGAGGGCCATCAGGGAGCTATTGGCATTGGACCACATCAGACCGAGTTCTAGTCCATTCACTTCTTAAGTTGTGTTGGTGAAGAAGAAGGATGGGACTCTCCACATGTGAATTGATTGTAGGGCCCTCAACAAGAAGACACTAAAGAACTAGTATCCCATTCCACGTATTATTGAGTTGATGAATGAACTTATAGGAGGCAAGTACTTCTCTAAGATATATTTGTGGTCTGGGTATCATCAAATTCGAGTGAGGGAGCAGGATATTCCGAAGACAGCCGTGAGGTGTCATTATGGGCATTTTGAATTCTTGGTCATGCCTTTTGGGTTGACAAACACACCTTCCACCTTTCATTCATGCATGAAACATGTGTTCAGAGGTCAGTTGAGGATATTTGTACTAGTTTTCTTTGGTGACATCTTGATCTATAGTAGGACGTGGGAGGAGTACCTGCATCATCTAGAGACAGTGTTTCAAATCTTGTAGGAGCAACAGTTCTATGCAAAGATGTCCAAATGCAAGTTTGGGCTAATAAAGACACTCTACTTGGGGCACATGATAGGTGTCGATGGGGTCAAGGTGCACGAGGAGAAGATCAGGGCCATTCAAGATTGGCCAGATCCTAGAAATGTGACAATGTTGAGAGGATTCTTGGGCATCTGTACTTATTATCAGAAGTTCGTTAATGGATTCTCATAGTTGGCAGCACCCCTTACTAATCTTACTAAGAAGGGGGCTTTTTCATGGACATATGGAGCTCAGGAAACATTCGATCACCTTAATGAGGTGATGAGTTTTTCCTACTATTAGCACTCTTGGATTTCACACAGCCTTTCACATTGGAGATGGATTGGGTGAGGGGATTGGGGTAGTCTTGTCCCAACGGGGGATCCCATTTCTTTTGAGATCTGGAAGCTCCTACCACATGAGAGGTTGTATTCCATATATTACAAGGAGATGTTGGCCATAATGCATGCATTGGCTAAGTTTAGATAGTACTTGGTGGGAAATTGGTTTCAAGTGAAGATAGATCACAACAGTCTTCTCCACATCATGGGGCAATAGGGCCTCAATGATAGACAATAGAGATGGGCCAACAAGATGCAGGCCTATGATTTTGATATTGAGTATGTGCAGGGAAATCACAATGTGGTGGAAGAAGCACTATCTAGGATACCCACAGGACTGCCACTCATGAGAATTTGCCATGATTGGAAGGCATAACTATTAGAAGAGTACTCCAAGGATTGTCAGACATGCGAGATCTTGGAGGGAAGCTATGTAGATGAGCACTACAAGGTGATGGATGAGGTTATATACTACAAAGGGTGCATATTCTTGGTTTCGTGGTCCCAGTTAAGGGATCACATCCTTCATGTAGCTCATGATTCTCCTTTCTCTGGACACCAGGGGTTCAGGAAGACCTATATGGGATTGAGAGAGTGCTTCACTTGGAAGGGCCTCAAAGGGGACATGTTGAGACAAGTGCAAGAGTGTGAGGCTTTTCAGAGGAACAAAGGGGAGATGACCCATCCAACAAGACTACTGCAACCTCTTCCCATCCCTGAGGGGAAATGGGAGAGTATCTTTATGGACTTCATCACCGAACTTCCCTCAATACAAGGGAAGGATTGTATTTTTGTGGTTGTCGACCAGATGACCAAGTTTTCACATTTTTTTTTCATTCTTACATGATATTCAACTTCACAGGTGGTAGAGTTGTTATTTAGGGAGGTCTTTCACCTGCACGGACTCCCTAAGACTATAATCAGTGACCTGTATATATTATTCGTGGGGGGATTTTGGTAAGAGCTTTTCAGGCTAGTTGGCCTCAAACTCACCCCAAGCACCAGTTATCATCCACAGACCGACAGCCTGACAGAGAGGATGAACTAGTGGTTAGAGGGCTATCTCAGGAACTATGTGACAGGGCAACAAAGGGATTGGATTCGATGGCTACATTTGGGAGAGTATAGTTACAACATGACACATCATATGTCCATTGGTATGACTCCTTTCCAAGCTCTGTATGGTTATGATGCTTTGTCTTTTTTTGACATTGTTTTTGGAGACAATCGGGCCCCAAAGGCCAAATATTGGATTCTAGAGAGCCAAGATATCCTCAAGGATATTAAGGATAACTTGCAGACAACTTAGAATCAACAGAAGATGTATGTTGAAAGGCATTGAGTGGAGAGGTATTTTGAGGAAGGGGACTTGGTTTACCTTTGATTGTAGCTATACCGATAATCCACTATGAAGTAGAAGGGGATCGAAAAGTTGTAACCAAGATTTTTTGGCCCTTACAGGGTGATCAGGAGGGTTGGAGAGGTGGATTACGAGTTGGAGCTACCACTAGGGAGCATGATCCATAATATTTTCCATGTTTCATGCCTCAAGAGGGTGTTGGGGCAACAGGTTACAACATTTGTGGAGTTACCTCCACTTGATGATGAGGGGCACCTAGTTTTAGAATTGGAGCCCATCTTGGAGACTAGGGAAAGGAAGCTCAGAAGTAGGATAATTAGAGAATACTTGGTGCATTGGAATAGCTTGCCAGATGAGGATGCTACATGGGAGGGTGAGCACATGTTTGAGCATCTAGCATTGAATTTTCTTGGAGACAAACAACATTTGGGAGGGAAGGACTATAATGTCCCTTCCTAAATTAATTTGGAACAAAATTAATCACTACATTTTGGGTCCAAATTTGGAGGTGATGGGGCCCATTTGATTTTATTAGGAGGCTTAGACTTTAGTAGAATTTATTTTGGTGTGGTTAAGTTACACATGGGGGCCACCCACACTAGGAGAATACACACTCCCTAGTTCTAATTACATGATAGGGGAAGTCGATGGTTAAGTGAGGGGCCCATGATGGAGGGGAAATGGAGGTAAAAGTGCTCCACGAAATCTATAAAAAGAAGGAAGCTCTCCTCATTTCATCATCTTTGGCATATTGAATATCTCTTTGGTTGCTTGAGCTGCTTAGTCGAGTCACTTGTTGTTTATAAAGAGTTCTTCAAGTGGAGAGCTCACCCTTTCTTCAGGGGACTTCGAGTTCCACCCTAGAGAGGTTCATCTAACTTCTTTCGAAGGAGGTTATCATTGTAATTTCCAGAAATTTCATCCATCATCTCCAGTTGGTGCATATTTCTAGAGGACGTAGTGAAGGGAGGCCGAGTTCTGATTGTGACATCTTCCATAGGAGCTTTGTCTAGGAGATATTCTAGAAATAAGGCATAGGTTTTCGGTTTCCAGTTTTGGTGAGTTTTGGAGCTAGAGGAGAGAGCTCCTATTCAGTGTGACTTTCAAACTTCTTGGGCTAGCGCATAGGAAGAATATTGTGCACACGTGGGAGGTGGAGTCTCAAGTATTGATGTTGGTCGTTGCTAGGAGAGTCAAGGGAAGCACTTGTGGAGGATATTGCTACTTTTTTGGAGCCTTAGAGGAGGATTTTTTTAGTATATTTGCAGGACATGTTCTTTAGTAGTCTTGGAGGGCATAGGGCCTCTTGGAGGTCAATTTTGGGAGGTTGGAACCAGACCAAACCATTTCCAGGTTTTTCTCAGTTTTGGTCAAGGAGCTTGGGGTTAATTTTGCAGAATTTGCTGAGCAACAGAGGTGGGGTTTCTAGTAGTTCCTTTCCAACCAGCAATGTAGTCTTCTGGGTAGCAAGGAGCATTAGAGGAGTAGTCATTATAATAATTTGAGATCAATGTCTTATCATCTAGGTCCTATCATGCTTTCCATTGAGGCAAGCATAGGTGAATTTCTCCATACTATTGTACTTGCTCCATTTGATTAATAAAATGGATCAGTTGGTTCTTACTTTTGGAGTTTTTATGAGTATTTTTTGAATGTTCAAAATTTTTGTGTTGCAAATCGATTTTTCTTTATATATCATTGTTTATCCAAGTTTGGAACATTACACATTTGTAAATCGGTTCTCTTTGCCTTTAATGTACATTATCTCAAATTCAAACTCGTTGAGAATAGATAACCATATTGCTTTCCTAGCATTCAAATTTAGTTGGTCAAACAAGTAACTTAGTCCAATATTATCACTCATCAACACAAACATCTTGCCAAGGAGATAATTCCTCCACATCTTCAATGCGTGAATGATAGATGCCAACTGATGATCATGAGTCACATAGTTCTACTTGTGCTCATTATAATTCCTTGATTCATAGAAAACCACCTTCACTTCCTACATCAGGACTCCACCAATTCCTTCCTTGCAAGCATATGTACAAACCACAAAATCCTTATTGGGATTTGCAATCTTCAAACCAGAGCATTCGTAAGCAAATGCTTCAACTCATCAAAGCTAATTTCACACTCCTTAGTTCATTCGAAATTCTTCCCTTTCCTCTGTAAATATGTAATAAGATATCCAATCTTGGAGAAGTTCCTTATGAACCTCCTGTAATAACTTGCTAGTCCCATGAATGATCTAACTTCATCCAAATTCATCGCAGTTGGACACTCCATGATAGCCTTAATCTTTTCTTGATCCACTGTTATCCCTTCCTTAGAGACAACATGTCCCAAGTAATGAATCTGATTCTGAAATAAATTGCATTTCGTGAGCTTAACATACAACTTGTGCTCTCTAAACAATATTAATATTGTTGCCAAGTGCTTTGCATGCTCCTACTCATTCTTTGAATACACCAATATGTCATCAACAAAGAATATAAAAACCTTATCTAGGTAAGGGTGCAACACATTGTTCATCAAATAAATAAAGGTGGTTGGAGCATTGGTAAGACCAAAAGAAACCACCATGAACTCATAGTGCCCATACCTTGTACATAATGTAGTCTTTAGATGTCTTCTTCTTTAATTCACACCTGATGATATCCTGATCTCATATCAAATTTGAAAATACTGCAACTTCCTTTAGCTAATCAAAAAAATCATTGATCCATGACAATGGGTACCTATTCTTGATAGTCACGTTGTTCAACTTCTTCTAATCAATGCAAAATCTAAGAGTACCATCCTTCTTCCTTAGAAACAACACTATTACATCCCAAGGAGACACATTTGGCTTTATGTATCCCTCATCAAGTGACCCTTTAAGCTATAACTTCAACTCCACCAACTTAGGCGTGCTCATCCTGTAAGGTGCCTTACATGTTGGTGTTGCTCCCGGCATCAACTCAATATAGAAATTCACCTCCCTATGAGGCAACAACTCTGGAATCTCTACAGGAAACACATCCTAAAACTCTTGCAACATAGGATACCTCCTTAGGACTTCATCATCCTTATCTTCCTTCCCATTTTCATTAGCAACGTGTACTACAAATACTAAACATCCTTTCCTTCGACAACACTTGGCTTGCATAACTGTAAGCATTCTCACTAATGTAGGCTTCTTATTTCCCTGCAAGACTCTCTTTTCTCCATCCTCATCCATACACTCAATGGCCTTGTCATAGAAATTTACCTTAGTCCTGTGAATAAATAGCTAGTCCATGCCCAAAAGCATGGTATATGAACCAAAGGAAGTAAATTCAGATTTGTTGTTGTAGGCATGCCATTAAGCTAAAATGCACAATACCTCGCCCAATTATGAACTCTTCTCTTGGTCCCTATAGCCAATTGCACCAACCAAGATTCTACATGCACTTCTTTATTCAGTCAGCACTCATCCACCAGGTTAGGACTAATATAGCTATAATTTGATCTTGAATCAATCAAAATAAAAATAACTTGATCACAAATCCTACCTTCCATCTCAATAATAAATGTATGATGATTTGCTTGCTTATTATCCACTGCTGCATATATCCAGGGAATGTTCTAACCAACATCCCCAACTATTTGCGCCTCCTGAAGTAACTACCCCAGTTAAAAATTCATGAAAAAAATATATAAGACAAAGGTAATGGGAGACATTTTCCAAGTTGAATGGTGGGGAAAACATCTTAGCGGGTGTTAATTTGGTTTATTATGGCTAAAGGAATTTGGCAAAGGTAATAGCAAAGGCTTTGGAAAGGCAAAGAGGCATTAATTGGCATTTTATTTATGAAAATAATGGAAATTAGGATAAAAGTAAGGAGAAAGGTCACAAATTGCATGTGAGGAGGAAAATGAAGGAAAATAATGGAAAATTGAAGAAAATAGAGGCCTCATTAATAAAACGGATTTTGAGGATTAGTTGGTAACCTTTTGTCTGTTTGGTTTTGGAGATCTCATTTTCTACTCTCTCTCTCATATTCTTGGACACTTCAAGTTTTCCTGGAGTACTCTTCAAGGAGTGTGGCATACTTTGAGTTTTGGAGCAAGAAGAAAATGGAAGAGTAGGAAAGCACAAGCAGACATCGAGATCAACAACTACAGTGAGTTTTTCTTGCAAGTATCGAGTTGGATGTATGATTTCCTTGCTATTTTTGGCATGCGTGGAACATGCATGTGGTTTCTTGGTTACTATATGTTATTGGCATGAAGGAATACCTAGATTGACGGTGGATTTTCCTAGCCTTGCCAATTCCTAGATAGCCATGGTGTTGTGGGTGTCTTTCTTTTGTTTTCTATTGGTTCTCATGTTCCTTTGGCTATGGGTTGAGTTACTATTTCTCATAGCCTTGATTGGACGAATGCTCTAGAAGCCCTGTAATAGCTTGGGTTGAGTTACTAGTCCTGGAAGCCTTGGTTGGAAAAACACTCTAGAAGCCCTTGGTGGGTTGAGTTACTAGTCCTAGAAGCTCTGGTTGGAAAAACACTCTGGAATCCCGATAGCAGTTTTGGGTTGAGTTACTAGTCCTGGAAGCGCTGGTTGGAACAAATGCTTTAGAGCCGTGGACCTCTATAGGGATTAATGCACAGGTGGTTGTGGCTGGAATACCCTCGAGGATCTTCTCAGGATCCAAGGTAGACTGTTCAGATTAACTGCAGCTGGCACAAAGAAGCATATGCATATCTATATCAATGAATGATATTCAAAGTAGGAAAGAAGAAATTACCTCAGATCTTGATGCAGTTTTGCTGGAGAACCCAATGTAGCAGAGCAGAAGACCCCTTTGCTAGCTCCTAGATCAACACCTGCATATAAACAAGATAAAGAGTAATATTACAACATATAAACTCTGAAAATCAAAGCATTATTACATAAATATATGAAAACTACATGCATCTAAGCTACTCATAAACAATGGTACTAAATCAACATGTAAACAATCACGACATTGGCACCATTGAGTAGACAACACAAAAGTAGGTCGATATTATTAGGTAGGAAAGAATGATTGCAACCATATGGTGAATCAAGATTCCCTTAATCCTCCAACTCCTTTCTCTTTCTCTCTCTTCTTAACCTTTTAGTGGTAAAGAAACTATATCTCATACAAAGCTTCAACAATTAATTGACAATCCTTTGACCCCTTTCATAATGCCCAAGCCTCCAATATATAGATGATGAGAGGCTTATCCTTGCAAATTCTCTCATGAGTTCCCTTTGGAAAAATATAGGATATTTCCTTGCTTTATTTCTCTTTACCCTTCCATTAGACTTCGTTAGAAATTGGAATATCCTTATACAGGTCGAAGGTAGATGTTTCCTACTTTTTGGGCTGACATTTGAGTAACAATTGGAATACTAGTCAGTCAACCTGCTCATTTGACCTTCGGAATCTCATAAAACTTGGGTAATGTTTTCCTTTAGGAAACACATTGAGTTACCCTAGGGACTAATGCCCTTGGCTCATGCATAGGGATCATTCTAACTCTTCCTGCTAGTTCACGAGGAGCATTACCTTGGCAAATAGGCCGTGAACTAGGTCATGTCTTCAATCAAACTATATTTCTCCTCTGAGCTGATGAGGAGGTCATTTTCTTGTATAACATATTCCCCATAAAGTGTGAGGTCAAAGATGAAGACGATGACTGAAATAATTTATAAATTGTGGGAAAAAGGAGAGAGAGGATTGGAGCTTCGGGACTATGGGAAACTTGATACAAACCACATATGTTAAAAATCTAAAATCATGTCCTGAGTTGAGCATTCCCATGCTTAGTAGCTCTGTCAGAGTGATTTCTTGAAAGAGTTATGACAATTATGTCCACCAATAATCACAATGTGGAACTGTGTCATAATATGATCATCCTAACGAGTTGTCTCAGAAAAAAATATACGCAACTTGGGAGAGGAAACAAGGCTAAGTGATGTAAACCTCTACCCAAGGTCTTGGTCATTGTTTTATCAAAAAAACATATTTATACACATGTGAATAAAGGATTTGATGTTAAACATGTGAGAAATTGTCTGATTACCAAACACTACTGAAAACTCTTAATAGATGCGAGGATGGCCACCAATAATGATGATGGTCTCCAAGATGCGTAGTACAATCTAATGAGTGTGAATAATGATGTTTTTTTCGAACACTCGTAGAATCATTCAACTGGGAGTCAATGATGAAAACCCCCAATTAAACATAAGGTAACCTTCCACTGATGACTACAAGTTACAAGGTACTGATATGTTTTTGGATCTGCTTCCTAGATAGAGTGTTGAAGTCGATAGGAAGAGACATCTCGAAAGGTACGCAATAATGTATCCTACATCAGTTGACACAAAACGAGACAAGAATGATTATTTTTGAAGATAAATTTTGAGCAATGGGTCAAACAGATGGAGGACGTGATGGAATTATATGAGTGTGGTTGATACAGGAAGCAGAGGATAAAGGAATCCCTTGAACAATAGAAGGCACAACAAAAAATTTTACCAGGCAGGTTTAGACTCATGAACACCAAAGAGTGTTAGGATACAAGGATGCAGGAACATCATAGTATATAGGCTAAACTCATAGGGTGGTAAGGTTCATCTGAGAGGATGAAAAAAAGGAGGCTTGCTGAGGGAGTTCCGAGTTCAAGGGAATGACTACTGCCAAAAAATATTTCCAAATATAGGACAGAGAGCCACTGTGTTGTCCAATTTTCCCCCATCTGATTAAGTTTAACGAGTCCATATGGGTAAACTCAGTGGTATTTTCATATTTAGAGAGTCTGAAAATATCGTAAAGAGAAACTCCAGGGGGGTCCCTTTCTCATAGTTGATAACTGTTTAGTCAATTTAGTTCCCTAAATTTTTTTGCATAAATTGTCAATCGAGGCTCGTAAGCTGATGAACTGTAGTGCACTGTATGTGCTAATTAACCCTTCTTACTTCGTTGTTTTGTATTTTTATATTGTTTTGTTTTTGGGGTTTCCTTGATTTCTAATGATGTACAGTCTAAGTCAAAAATTAAAGGTGAAGTTGTAAGGAAAATTGAAATAATTATAGAGAATGAAAACTGACTAAAGCACTTTTAGTTGTCGAAGCCTCCAATTTTGAAAAATAACTTTCTTGAGATGGCAAACAAGCAACTTACTGTACTTTATAGTTTAGAGAACTAAATCAAATATGCAGAGAGTAACTAATTGATTTCAATCCTTGTGTGAAGTGAATGTTTAACCATTTAGTTAGGATGGATATCAGCTTGAAATGGTGACCAAAAACATTTATCCACATAGTGCATTGGCAATTTGAACTAGGAAATAAATAACAGAGGAAACAAACAATAAGTAAACTAATCTACAATGTATTTTTGTTACTTTTCCACCTTACCCTGTTAAAACAAAACGAGTTTCATTTATGAAATAGACAGGAGAAACAAGACTGCACCATCGAATTCTAACATTATGTTATTGAATAGAATTAGAATAAAACAAACTATAGGAAATCAACCTAAACTACAAATACTACTAAAAGTAAATAATGAAACTAAACTGAAAAATAAACAAAATAACAAAAGAAAAACCTCCTTCAGTGCAGGGGCCCTCTGCAACTAATTGAGTTGAGCTGCTAACTAGCTGAAGATACTCTTGCAAATGATCGCTTGGTCAAACATGGGTTCATATTATTAATAGGAAAATAAGTTCCAAAATTACAAAGATGTAAGTCTGAGATTAATACATATATAAATTCAAACTCCTTCTCAGTTTTGTATAACTTATATGCAAAGAAACATTCCTAACTGTCTTTTGAGAGAATTAAGCTACAAGTGGTCTCCACGTATTACAACAGATCTGTGTAAATGGTTGACCAGCTACAGGCGACTTTAAGTCAGCAAGATGGTTGCATGAACTGTTATCACTGGTGGCTAGTTCGAGTTATTACTACAACAAAACTGTCGGATTTATTAATTAACCACGAAGAGTGGACACAGAGTCCTATTGCTCCAAGGTTTCTTCGTTTGACTCCACCTTTGACTGTGGTCTTGAGCTGGCTTTTTTTCGATCTAGGCTGGGTGACTAGTATAGGATCCATGTCGTGACTATTCCATAGATGCCCATGTGGCTAGCTTCCTCACTTGACACCTGTAACCTGTTCAACCATGGAAGTAACTACGGAACACATAGTTAGCTATAAAATGGGCTACGGTCTGTAGCTAACTTGAAAAAACTTATTTCAAATAGAAAAAACATAAAAGTATAACATGTCAATCATTTATTGTCTTCCTTGAAATAAAATCTATCATTTATTAGTGATGGGGATCTGTCTTTCATGGAAAAACAAGAGAAAGAAGTGAGAAAAGTTGTCAAAGAGAGAGTAATTCTGAGGTCCAAAATACCCCCACTGCAAAATCATTGCATGTCCCCATGCAATTTTTCCAAAACTATGAACTCTTCTTTCCTATTGCATCTGCTCAGACACCTCTGTCAGTACATCTAACTTTATTCTCTTGCTCCTCTTTGAAGTGACTGCCATCCTGGGTTTCTTCATGAGAAGTCTATATTTAAGGTTGATCACTGTTTTGTTGAAGTTTCTATTCTTCCTCTTCAACTTCCTATTCTTCTTGTACCATAGCCTTAGGTGCAGTATTGTATTATCATGAATGGATTTATCCAATTTGCTTTGTTCCTTCAGGGTTTCATTTTCTTTCTTGATATGCTTGTTCAATATCTCCAACTCATATATTTCCTGTTTGAGAGAGTCAGTCAGAGGTTCTTGTGGATTGACAGGTTGTTCTGGATTGGCTGAGGATCCTGGATCCATTGAGGCACTTTTCTTTTCTAGTGATTCTATGTAATCATAAATTTTTTGTTGTACTGGGTCTATACCTAGGGATCCTCTACTGGGGCTGCCTTCAAAATACTGTCTAGGAGAGTTTTGAGGACTGTATGTAAATGGAACATTTTCAGGAGATGATACTGGAGTTTCTTCTTCTATATTTATGAACTTTGTTTCCTTTGATGATCCCTTCTTCACCATAACTCAGATTCTAGAGATCCTTCTAAGTTGTAAGGGGTTTATGTTCTCCTCTTTTGTACCCTTTTTCTCCTTTCCTATCTTTTCCTTCCTCTTGATTTGTTTCCTAATCTCTGTTAATTTTTCAGAGATTGGTTTTTCATCATCTTGTTGTAATGGAGATTCAGGTTTGTTCTCAGTAATTCCACCAGCTTTCTTTTTCATATTCTTCTTCTTCTCGATTTGCTCTCTGATCTCTGTTAATTTTTCAGAGATTGGTTCTTCATCATTTTTCTGTACTGAAGGCTCAGGGTTACTTTGAATGGTTAGACTAGTCTTCTATCTCCTACTCTTTCTGATACTATCTTTTTCAGGAGATTATGGTGTCTCTTGAAATGGTTTCTTATTAGAAAGTTTTCCTAGGTGTCTCCCATTATTTTCAGATGATACTCAACCAGTATTTTGACCAACCCATGATGGTACATGGTTGTCTCCAGGGATTCTATTTTCTTCTATACATTTGAAGCCATCCTCCTTAGACTGTTTAGAAGGAAGAAATGGAGGTTGATGTTTCCATTTTCTAGAAAGTTCATCAATAAACGTATATGATAAACATACATACATCTGAATCTTCCCTCACAGGTAATAAATTTTTGTAATATCAAAAGCATGCTTCTCCATTTATTTTTGAGTGCTGAAATAGGAATTCCTTTCTTAAACACAGTGATATCCATACCTGGGTTCTTGAGGATTACCTTCCATGATTCACTATGAAATTATTTGTTTTTGAACCATCTCTCACCAAGTCTTAGCAGTTTTGCAGCCTCTACTATGTAAGATTCTATTACTACAAACTTAATGTCTCCAATCTCTACTTATGTACCATGAATGATCTAGCAAAAGATTTTGTGATATCCATCAAAATTTTCAATGAATTTGAGCCATCCAGTCTTCTGCAGCATCTCCTTGAGTTGTGGGTACCCTTCCAAAAAATTTGCCCCTACAGGACCTGCCTTGATAATGAGTCCCATGGTCTCTGTTTCATAGAATTTGCTAATATTTAGAATTACTCTCATGGTCTATGAAATGGACTGTCTGCGGGTATGGTGAAAAAGAACAATGGGTTTGTGTGGAATAAGTAGACAATGAGGGTTTGGAGAGATGTGAATGCTTTGGTCATATTATGGTTGTGACCGTTAGCAGATGGCATTATTAGAGACCAATACAGAGTATGGAGATCATAGCAGAGGTGTGGTATGATGAAATCATTATAGACCCTTGGGTATCGAATGTGGAAGATGTGGTGGAGATGTGGTAGTCAAATCAAATGATGACTTGTTAAGGAGACATATGATCATTCATATTATACATAACTTATGTTTATGACTTTCTGTTTGAAATAAATTTGCATTTTACCTTAGAACTTAACCTTTTGCTTGATAATTCTTTTGGTGTTAATCCATAGGTACTTTGAGCATGGTTGATCTCCAAAGCTTGATTCTTCAATTTCCCTGCATTCATGATTTATTTGTGAGTTGTACAATTGTGATAGAGCTGATAAGTAAGCTGTAGCTGCAGAATCAGATTAGCTGTGGAGTGGAACCAGCTGCAGAATGTGAAAAGAAGGAAAAGTGAAATATTGCTTATGAAATATGGATGTAGAAATAAAATGGAAATGTGTTATTACAGTGGGATGGAATGAGATGTAAGATAAAATGAGAAATGGGGTGAAATGGAGTAAAACTGTAAAAATAAAATGTAAATGAAAAATGGCAGTGAGATGAAGTGGAATTTGTAAAACAGAATGAAAACTGAATGAGATGGAATGAGACTATGAAATTGCATACTCTATATTGCAGAAAAATGTATCTACTATGAAATTGCAGACTCTATATTGTAGAAAAATGTATCTTTTTGTCACTACTTATTACAAAAAGGAAATGGAAAATATAGGATGTCAGAAATCTCTAATTTTCACCCTGTATTTTCTGTATAAGTATGCCAATCAATGATTGGTTTTCAACCTTATACAATTTATTATTATTATTATTTTTATTTTATCAGTCATTTCTTGGGAAAAATAAATACCAAGTTAGTGGAGAAGAAGGATTCTTTTTCAATAGCTTCATTTCAGAGTTATCCTGGAAAATCCTAATGAACTCCTCTCTTGAAACTGGTTTTTGATATATCTTTAGCTGATGAACATTTACAAGAAGACATACCTTTTCCTCATCTATTGTTCTTATTCTCACTGCTCCATTGTTAAAGACTTTTTCAATCTCATATGGCCCAAGCCAATGAGTTTGAAACTTCCCTTGAAAATATTTGAACTTTGAATCAAACAACAGTGCCGAATCTCCTGCTTGAAATTTCTTCTCCTTAATATATTTATCATGCCATTTAGCCCTCTGCTGTTGCACTATACTGGTTCTTTGGACTGCATCTTGCCTGATTTCATCAAGTTCATTGAGTTGCTCCAATCTATGTTTCTGTGCCTCTGATAAATACAATCCCAATTGGACTGCCATCTTGAAGGTTTTGATCTAAAACTCTATTTGGAATAAGGCTTGTTTCCAATAAACAAGTTCATACGATGTATGTCCCATTGTGTTCCTCCATGTAGCTCTATAGGCCCATAAGGCTTCAGGAAGCCTTTCTTCCCAATCTCTTCTATGTAGATGCACTGTCTTAGTGAGAATTCCTTCAATCACCTTACTTGTAAATTCAACTTGACCATTTATTTGTGGATGATAGGGAGTAAATTTCCTATGTTTGATCTTGTAATTTTCAACAAGACCCTCCACCATTTTAGATGTCCTCAAAAAGAAAATTAACTACAGATTTTTCATTAGCAAAAGGTAATTCCTTGGCATCTACCCATTTAGTGACATAATTAGTGCATACCAATATATATTTCTTTTGCTTAGATGAAGGATTAATTGGCCCAACAAAATCTAAGGCCCATTTTTCAAAACGTTCAATGAGTACCTGCACTTGTAGTGGCATTTCATTCGGAGGAGTAGGTTTCCCTACCCTTTGGCAGCTGTCACACCTCCTGACATATTCTTTGGCATCCTTGAAGATGGATGGCCAATAATATCCTGAAAAAAGGATTTTATGCGTTGTCCTCTTATCAACAAAATTTCCACCACACTGCTCATCATGACATGCCTTAAGAATCTCATGCATTTCATCTTCCCTAACACATCTTTTGATCATAAGATCTGGGGCTGTTTTATGCAATTCATTAGTGATCCATGAGTATCTTTCACTTATCTGAATGATTTTTCTTTTTTCTCTAGGAAAAAAATGTGAAGGAAATTTCCCTGTGACTAAGTAATTAGCAATATCTGCAAACCAAGGATTTTTAATAGTCACTGCAAAAATATATTCATCAGGAAACTTATCTTCAACCGGAGTGTCATCTTTGATATTCTGAATTTTGGACAAGAAATCAGCAACTATGTTTTGTTTTCCAGGTCTATCTAGCACAGTAATATTGAATTCTTGCAAGACTAAAAGCCATCTTGTAACTTTGCCATTAGTAATAGGGTTATTCATTAAATATATAATTGCAGAGTAATCTGTATGAAAAAAGGTTTCATAGCCTGTTATATAATGTCTGAACTTGTTGATTGCATGAAAAACAGCTAAAAATTCATTTTCAGTTATAGTATAGTTCAACTCAGTGGGAGTCAAATTCTTACTTGTATAGTAGATGGCATAGGGAATCAAGTCTTTTTGTCCTAATACAGCTCCTAGAGCTATATCTGAAGCATCTATTGAAATGTAAAAAGGTAGTTTCCAATTTGGACCTCTCAAGATGGGTGCTTCAGAAATTTTTGTTTTTAAAGTCTCAAATGCTAACTGGTAGTCAGGATTCCAATTGAATTCACAATCCTTGGTGAGTAATTTGAAGAGTGGGGATGCTATTTTAGTGAAATTTTCTATAAATCGTCTATAGTATCCTGTGAATCCTAGAAAACTTCGAACATCCTTTTGGTAATTTGGAATTGATAATTTAGAGATGACTTCTACTTTAGATTTATCAACTTTAATCCCATCTCCTGAAATGTGATGCCCTAAAACATTACCTTCTGTAAACATCATAAAACATTTTTCATGGCTTAGTGAAAGGTTTGATTCCTTACATCTTTTAAGAAGTCTTTCCAAATTTTCCAAAGCTTCTTCAAATGTGTTCCCATAGACTGTAAAATCATCCATATATACCTCTACACAATCATGTATTAGATCAGAAAAAATTCCTAGTACTGTTCTTTGCAATGTTGCAGGTGCATTACATAACCCAAAAGGAGATACTCAGTAGGCATAAGTTCCCCATGGACAAGTAAATGTGGTTTTATCTTGATCTTCAGGTGCCACCTGAATCTGATTATAACCACTAAAACCATCCAAGAATGATAAATACTTCTTACCTGCTAATGTATCTAACACTTGATCTATAAAGGGCAAAGGAAAATGATCTTTAAGGGTAGATTTATTCAATTCTCAGTAATCAATGCACACCCTCCATTTACCATTCTTTTTAGGCACAATCACTAAAGGGGAAACCGATTGGCTATCTGAAATTGGGTAAATGAAGTTTACATTCATCAGTTTTTGCAGCTCTTCTTTCACAATTTCCCTAAAATTTGGATTCATTCTTCTTTGAGGTTGTCTGATAGGTCTACAATTTTCCTAAATATAGATGTGATGAATACAAGTCTTAGGACTAATTCCCTTCATGTCAGCATATTCCCATGCATATGCAGCATAATGTTGTTGTAATGTGTTGATTAGCTTTTCCTTTTGTAATTTCTTCAAGTTATTGTTTATGTTCAATGTTCTGCCTCGAAAGATTTCAATTGTAGAGCTACCAAATTCTTCCATAGAATAAAGGGACATCTATCTAGATTACAAATATTCAATGTTGGATTTTGAAATTGATCATGTTCATATTCTGGAGATGATTCAAAATTTTCCATTGTATTTAAGATTTGACTATCTTCACTAATATCTGAAATAGCAAAGAGAGGTTGAATGTCATTTTCATCATCAATCCATTCTTTTTCATCTATTTCTGTGATTGTTCTTGTTGGAGGATATAGAGTGAATTTATTTGTTGAATTCCCATAAAAAATATGCATATCACCAAATATACAGCTAATGAAAGCATCAACGGTGGCCAGCCAAGGTCTTCCTAATATGAGTTCCTCCTAGATTTTTCTTGGGGGTTAAGATCATAAAATCAATAGGATATTCCCAAGAATCTAAGGATACTGAAATATCTTCTAACACTCCATCTGGTTTGATTACGGATCTGTCCGCTAATTGTAGTAACGTAGGTGTGTAAAGAAGATTAGGAAGCTTGAGTTGTTCCATGGTTTGTTTGCTTATGATGTTTATTGCTGCCCCTACATCAATCAATGTATTTGGAATTTCAACTCCATTGATGTGTGTTTTCACAATTGGACTTCCTAGATCTACATATTTTTGTATGGAAATTTTTCCCATCATTATATCTGCTATTTTTCCTACCAAGTGAATTCTTTTTGTTTCTTTTTCTTTTCTTCCTGTTTTCTTTATGCTCAACTCCTTTATTGTTTTAGCTAGAATTGGAATCTCCTTAATGTCTTGTAACAAATGAATTTTGATACAGACATTTTTCAATTCATCTAGAAAATCATAATTAGGCAACATGATCTGCTTTTCTACTCCTCTATCAACTTGTAGTCTTTTAGGAAAAGGAGGTGCAGAAGTAGATACTGGCTGCTTAATGATAGGAGTTGAGTTCACTGGTTCTTTCTATTTTTCATTTTCAATATTTTGGTTTTGGAGAGATGTTCCCTCAAAACTTTTATTGGGCTGTAGAGAATTTTCCTTAGAATTGTCTTGTTCCCGAATAACTATAGAAGGTATTTCCTTTTCTAATATCCTACCAGATCTCAATTGAACATCATTAAGATCTAGAGGAGTGATCATATAAGTTGGAAATTTTTTTCCTTCCACCATTTAAGCATTCTGAGGATTTTTATTGTTGGGGTTTGGTAATGGTTGGGCAGGTAACTAATTTGGTTTCTGCTGAAATGGCAGTAAGAGTTGAGGACTTTGGTTTTGTTGTGGAAATGGTAATGAAAGTTGAGGGTTCTGATTTTGAAGTTGTGGCTGCTGATTTTGTTGTGGAATGTGTTGGGAGGATAATTCTGATATGATGGGGGATATTGGTAATATTGAGAAAATCTCCCATAAGTATTTTGTACTCCTTGTGCCCACGGTTGAGATTGAGATTGAGGTTGAGGCCAAGGTTGCTGCCAAGAATTCCAATTTGGTGGGGGATGAAGATACATTTGATTTTTTAATCCCTAATTTTGTGGCCCCTGCCAAGGTTTTCTAGATATAAAGCAAAGACGTTCTACTAAATTTGGAATTGTTGCTTCTTGGAAAACAACCTTAAGGCTTGGAATCGAAGGACAACCCTTGGTTTCATGATTCTCTGAGCAAATCATACAAGTTTATATAATTTTTGCATCTAAAGAGAATTCTCTTAGAGCATGTTTTTTTCTATATTTTGGACAGAAAATAGCTAAAGCATCAGCCTCGGTTTTTTGCTTGTTTTGAAACTTAATGGTGTCTATTTTCTCACTAAGACTCCCTAGGATATCTGTTTTGAATTCATCAAGCATATTACCAATTTACACCCTACTCACTGATCCAGTTGCAGACTTATTTACTCTAAGAAGAGAAGGATCTCTTGGACCTTTCCAAGTTTTGGATTTCCCTCTTGAGAGATGAACACATAATTCTCCTATATCACTTAATGGGATTTGAGAGATATCTCCCTTCCCCATCATGTTAAGGATATCTATCCATTCATCTCTAATGGCTTTTAGTAAAAGAGCTTTTAAGGTATCTTCATCTAAATTGTACATCTTTTCTCTTTTCAAGTTATAGTTGAATCTCTCAATCAAATCCTCTAAGTTTTCATCCTCTCTTTACATCATTTTTAACACTTCATCTTTGTGATTGGTAGGCATGCAATAATCCAAATACCTATCCAATTTTTTTTTTTTCATGTCATTCCATGTTCTAATGGACTGAATGACTAACCCCACGAACCACTTCAAAGCAGCTCCTTTCAGTGTTGAAGGGAACAACTTAAGTTTTTGAGAGTCTTCTAGATAATCATAGGTTCTGCACAAGACTTCAAACTCAAATAAAAATGTTTCAAGATCCTCACTTTTTAACCCAAGGAAGTTTGGGAGGACAGAAGGTGAGATATTTTTCATTGTGGCATTTGTTCCTTCATCCACTATAGTGAATCCAAAAGAATTATATATTTCCCTATTTCCTCTCCCTCCTCCATTATTTCCTCTACCTCCTCCATTATTTCCTCTACCTCTTCCTCTACCCCCTCCTCCAAACAGTGTGAATTCTCCATCTTCTCCTTCTTCTGCCATTATAGTTTCTTCAAGGTCAGTATAGGGTTCAACTTGCAAGGTTACTTTCTCCTCCTCTGGTTCTTCTATCAATGGGATATGGGAGAGATGTTATACTTCTTCTTCCTCACTAGGTATTCCTAATTCCTCAACTAAAATGTGCTCACATGTGGAGGTGAGAAAGGTTACTCCTGTTGTTGGAGATTCAAGATTTTTCTCCCCTAGGACTGACTTGGTAGATCAAGTAGGAGATTCTTTTGATTGGATTTCTGCCCTTGGAAATTCAAGAGTTCTATGGCTGGGAGTATGAGTTTGGGACAAAGGTGTATCTTCTCTTGTTCTTTGTGGAGTAGGTGGCGTTATAGGAATTGAACTCCTACCTCTAGCTATAAATCTACCCCTAGAGCCTCTTTCTCTATGCATATCATGTTTTTTTTTTGAATGTAAGAGATAAAGTTACCTAGTTACACTTCCCCAGCAACAATGCCAGAATGTTTGTTCAATTTAGTTTCCTAAATTGCTTTGCAAAAATTATCAACCGAGGCTCGTAAGCTGATGAAGTGTAGTGCACTTTATGTGCTAGTTAACCCTTCTTACTTCGTTTTTTTGTATTTTTATATTGTTTTGTTTTGGGGGTTTCCTTGATTTCTAATGATGTACAACCTAAATTATGATGAAACTGAGTCTAAATTTCCTAAAGGTGAACTAATCAAAATCTAAGTTAAGGGAAGGAAAAATAGAGCATCTATCCTATTTTTCATTTAATCCTAAGTCAAAATATAAAAGGTGAAGTTGTAAGGAAAATTGAAATAATTACAGAGAATGAAAACTAACTAAAGCACTTTTAGCTATCCAAGCCTCCAATTTTGAAAGATAACTTTCTTGAGATGGCAAACAAGCAACTTACTGTACTTTATAGTTTAGAGAACTAAATAAAATATGCAAAGAATAACTAATTGATTTCAATCCTTGTGTGAAGTGAATGTTTAACCATTTAGTTAGGATGGATATTAGCTTGAAATGGTGACCAAAACCATTTATCCACACAGTGCATTGGCAATCTGAACTAGGAAACAAATAATAGAGGAAACAAACAATAAGTAAACTAATCCACAATGCATTCTTGTTACTTTTCCACCTTACCTATTAAAACAAAACAAGTTTCATTTATGAAATAGATAGGAGAAACAAGACTACACCATTGGATTCTAACATTATGCTACTAAACAAAATTAAAATAAAACAAACTACAGGAAATCAATCTAAACTACAAATATTGCTAAAAGTAAATAATGAAACTAAACTGAACAGTGAAAAAAATAACAAAAGAAAAACCTCCTTCAGTATAGGGGCCCTCTACAACTGATTGAGTTGAGTTGCTAACTAGCTGAAAATACTCTTGCAAATGATCACTTTGTCAAACACGACTTCATATTATTAATAGGAAAGTAAGTTCCAAAATTACAGAGATGTAACTCTAAGCTTAATACATATATAAATTCAAACTCCTCATTTTTGTATAGCTGATATTTAAAGAAACATTCCTAACTGTCTTTTGAGAGAATTAAGCTACAGGTGGTCTCCACATATTACAACAGATCTGCGTAAACGGTTGATCAGCTACAGGTGACTTTAAGTCAGCAAGATGGTTGCATGAACTGTTATCATTGGTGGCTGGTTCGAGTTATTGCTACAAAAAAACCGTTGGATTTATTAATTAGCCACGAAGAGTGGACACAGAGTCCTATTGCTCCTCGGTTTCTTCATTTGACTCCACCTTTGACTGTGGCCTTGAGCTAGCTTTTTGGTCAATCTGGGCTGGGTGACTAGGATAGGATCCACGTCGTGACCATTCCAGAGATGCCCATGTGGCCGTTTTCCTTGCTTAACACCTATAACCTGTTCAACCATGGAAGTAGCTACAAAACACATGGTTAGCTGTAGAATGGGCTACGTTACATAACTAATTTTCAAAAACTTATTTCAAATAGCAAAAACATAAAAGTATAAAATGTCAATCATTTAATGTCTTCCTTGAAACAAAATCTATCATTTATCAGTGATGGGGATTTGTATTTCATGGAAAAACAAGAGAAAGAAGTGAGAAAAGTTGTCAAAGAGAGAGTAATTTTGAGGTCCAACAATAACCAGGTGCGATAAAGGTTTAATAGTATACCTGACACAGTTCCTTTTTGGTAAGTTAGTCTACTAAGTCCGGATAAAGTGATAAACCTATGTTTAATAGATGTTTTCCTCATTTTATTATGAGTATGAGGGGATAGAGTAAACTCGATATTCTTCATGAAATTTTAATGAGTCGCGTGAAGACAAACTCTATAGATCTTCATCAAATTTTAATGAGTAAAATGAAGAAAAATCGATATGTCTTTTTCAATTTAATGAGCAAGGAAAAAGACAAAATAACTTCTCATGTCTTATTTGTAAATGTTTTATGAGTCCGAAGGAGATAACTCGGGGATTTTTCTGTTCAAGAGCAAGAAAAGGTCCCAAAAAAGAAAGTTCCCATATCGTCTTCATAGGAGTTTTACGAGCCTGAAGATGGAAACTAAGGTTTTTTTCAATTTTATGAGCGAGAAAAAATTCCTAGAAAGAATGCTCAGAGCTTCTTCATAAGTTTTTAACAAGCCTGAAGAAGTATCTCAAGGTTTTTTCAATTTTACAAGCGAGAAAAAGTCCCTAAAAAGAATGCTCATATCTTCTTTGTATTAATTTAACGAGCCCAAAGAAGGAGACTCGAGGTTTTTCACATTAACGAGCAAGAATCATACCATAAAAAGAATGCTCGATACTTCTTGATCTCATGCTTGAAAATAGAAGGGTATATTCCATGCATTTCCTCATAAGACCAAGGGAAAACATCGTGTAAGTCCTTAAAAGGGTAGGTGAAGCTCGCAGTTTCCTCAGGAATGCAATTAGCTCCAATCTCAATGCTTTCCACGATACCTGTTTTGACCAAGATAACAATGGGCATAGTGCTTGAAAGATTTCCCAAGTTCCCTTCTGAATCCATAGTTTGGACAGTCATATAAATAGAGGTAACAATCTAAGGTGGTTCAAAAGACAGGATTTTTACAGATGTCACGTCCGAATCAGACATCGAAGCGTGATGGTGAGAGGTTTCCCAAGGGCACTCCTCTAGAGACATGATCTATAGAATAAATTCATCTATAGGTGGGACTTCATCGAGGATATTGTTAGACGAGCCATGATGGGATAGGCTTCCCAATGTTTCTCTTCTAAATACAAGATCTCTCGAATAGCTTCGTCTATAGGTAGGAATTCATCAAGGAAATCGTTACAAGGAGAATTTGTGGGAGAGGAGATGGTATTGTTGGTCGTGACCAAAGTGACAGGAGAATATGATGCAAATTAAATGGCTTGATAAGCCAATTTTACTGGTGACAACGTCATTTGTTCTCCATAAGAGTCAGTGTTTGAAGGGGCCGGGAGGATCCATGGATCGGTTGGGTCATGAAGAATGATGGAGACCATAAAAACCATCTATGGAACCTCGTGTGGAGGAAGAGGAAAGAAACCCATCAGGGAAGAACCATTCAAAAGACCGGTACCAATACTAACATAAGAGTCAAGTACACCACCCACTAAAGGTATAGTGCCACTAGGCAACGGGGAGTAATCTAGGGTGCAAAAGGACAGCTAGTCCATCATGACTATTTTCCCATCCAATGGAAAGAGGATGAGGTGGAAGACAAAAGACATGATGGTAATCATGGCATAAGTCCAACTATGGCCCAAAAGCATATTATAGTTGAGTTTATGATCTACGACTTCAATGTCCACCATTACCGTTTTCCCACTCAGAGTGATGGGATAGTTGGCAAGGTAACCTTTTCGGATGAATGTATGTGTCAGGTTGTGTTATCTTCTTTCCATGACTAGCTCCAGTAGTTAAATTGAGGGGTTAGTGGGGGGGGTGGGTTGGGTGGGGGCCACAGCCTCCCCTTCATTGCACCAATGCATAGCAGGGGGTTCACGGGGGGGCGGCAGCCCCTCTTGTCGAGGGATTTGAGGGGGCGGACCTAACTATGGTTTTGTGCATGGTTTTCGCACATGTTTTTGGGCACGATGGTTTTCAGTCCATGGTATTTTATAGATCTGGTCAAGGGAACTACGGTTATGTTCTAATCCAGGGTTAATGGATTGGGGTTTATGGATGCTTTGACATGTATATATATGTATTGTAACATTGAAAGGAACATAATGAAAAAAATAATCTAGTAGTCCTTGTTTTGGGATCCAGGGGAAATCTCTGTGTATATTTGTTTTATGTGTTATTCTCTTTTCTTTGTTTATTTTATATGTTTAGAATTCGTATGCAGGTAATTTTTGTACGGGGTTAAAACCTACATTTGGTATCAGAGTTGTTTTGGCTTCAAGGGGAAGCCTTTGCTACTACGGGGTTTTGCTCAGGCCTGTGGTAGACCTTGTTTAGTGGGAGATTTGTGGGATCGATTCTGGTGGTGAAAGAAGATGGCGAGTAGTGGAAAGATAGAGATCGATAAATTAAATGGTTAGAGTTTTGAGTTGTGGAAACTCAAGATGGAGGATCTGTTGGTGGATAAAGATCAGTGGATTGTAGTAGATCCATGTACTAAACCAAAGGGAGTGTCTGATGAAGAATGGAATAAGTTGGATCGGAAGGAAAAAATCACAATACGATTTTGTGTCTCAGATTCAGTATTGCTGAATGTATCAGGGGAAGCTATGGCGAAGGCTTTATGGGACAAGTTAGGGACTTTGTACCAATCTAAGTCTCTGGTGAATAAATTGTTCCTACGAAAAAAAGTTGTATAACCTGAGGATCAAGGATGGAGAATCAATGATAGAGCATCTGAATGCATTTAATATTGTGGTAATTCAGTTATTATCTATTGATATTAAAATTTCAAATGAAGATAAGTGCATAAGCTTGTTGTGTTCTCTACTAGATTCGTGGGATATTCTGGTTGTTGCAATAGGTAGCAATGCAACTGCCTTGCAATTTGATGAAATAGTCTCAGTCTTGCTAACGGAGGGCATGGGATGAATAAATATGGAGAGCCATAATGGTGATACCTATTTTGTATGACAATGGTCCCAGAATAGAAACAAAAATAAGTCCTCAAGTGGGAGATCTAAATCTAGATGGAGATCTAAATATCCAGGAAAACCTATAAATGTGTGCTGGAAATTCGGAAAGGAAGGGCACTACAAAAGGGACTGTAAATATAAATCTCCTAAGAAAGGAAAGAGATCTGATGATGCTCCTTCTATAGAGGCGAAAACCACCTTAGATGAAGGTGGGGATGTGTAATTGGTTTCTTCTTCAAGTACACATGTATATCATGAGGCATGGTTGATTGACTCAGGTACATCCTTTCACTTCACTCCCCATAGAGAGTCGCTATGCGAGTATGAAAAATATGATGGTGGTGATGTCTTCTTAGGGATGATAAGAAGGCTAGAATCGTTGGTCATGGAAAATTCAAGTTGAATTTGCAAGGTGGAAGGATTAGAACACTTTCAGGTGTTCTACATATTCCTGCATTAGCCAGAAATATGATTTCTGTAAGCAAGTTGGATGATGTAGGTGTAAAAACAGTTTTTGAGAAAGATACCTCCAAGATGGTTTGGGGAGCATTGGTATTGATGCAGGAAGGTCATATTGGAACTTTGTACATGCTTCAAGGTAGCAATGTTAGTGATGGGTGCAACAGTTTTGTGGTTCCTGAAAGTGGAGTAGAAAATCTAGTGGTCTCCAGAGAAAAGACCATGCTATGGCATCAAAGACTTGGACATATTGGAGAAAAGGGCCTTCAAATACTTCATGGTAAAGGTATGGTAGAATGTATGACGAATAGCTCTATGGATTTTTATTTCTGTGAAAATTGTGTAAATGGGAAGTAGAATAGGGTGAGCTTCCCCTCTGGTGATAAGAGGGAGAAACAAATATTAGAGCTTGTGCACAGTGATGTGTTTGGTCCTGTGAAGGTTCCATCATTGGGTAAGTCTGTGTATTATGTATCATTTATAGATGAATTCTCAGGGAATACATGGATATATTTCCTCAAGAAGAAATTTGAAGTTTGTGACAGGTTTAAAGAATTTAAGGCTCTGGTGGAAAACCAGAAAGAGAAGAAGATAAAGGTGTTGAGGACAGATAATTGTGGAGAGTTTTGTAAGAAGGAATTTGAATATTTCTGTAAGAAGTGTGGTATATCACAGTAGAATAATAATCCATACACACCTGAGCAAATGGAGTTGCAGAAAGAATGAACAAGATGTTGATGGAAAGGGAAAGAAGCATGCTCAGTGGTGTCAGGTTAGGACAGGAATTCTGGGCAGAGGCGATGGAGACAACATATTACCTGGTTAGAAAATCACCTTCATCAACGTTGGAGTATAAGACTCCACAAGAGGTATGGACTGGTAAGAAACCCTCTCTTTCACATTTGAGGGTATTTGGATGTGATGCATATGTACATGTTCCAAAGGAGAAAGAAAAAAGTTGGATAGTAAATATGAAAAGTGCATCTTTATTAGGTATAAGGATGGTTTAAAAGGTTATAAGCTTTGGAACCCAGTAATAAGGAAGGTTGTGTACAGCCAAGATGTGGTGTTTAGAGAGGTGAAAGATGTTATTAAACATGAAGTCCTACCAAATGAATCTGAGATGATAGAGTTTGAGCTAAAGGAGGAAGAATCAGACTCTACAGTAGAAGAGGAATCAGAAGATGAAGAGCCACAAGCTCCTATTGTGATAAGATCAGTTCAAGAAAGAAGGCAGCCAGAAAGGTATAGCCCATCTACTTTTTGTTCAAATTTTTCTTTATCTACTACTGATGATGATCCCATAATTGTGAAGGAAGCAGTATATTCAGAGGATGGAAAAATTTGGAAAGAGGCCATGGTTGATGAAATTGCATCTTTGCAAAAAAATGAGATTTGGGATCTGGTGGATTTGTCGGCTGGAAGGAAACCCATTGGTAGCAAATGGGTGTTCAAGAAGAAGACAAATTCAAAAGGAAAGGTGGAGAAATACAAAGCTTAGTTGGTAGCAAAAGGTTATTCCTAGGTGCCAGGAATTGATTTTGGTGATATTTTTTCTCCTATTGCCAAGATAGCTTCTATTAGATTACTTTTATTTGTTTCTTTTGCTTTTGATTTTTAGGTAGAATAGATGGATGTGAAGACAACATTTCTTCATGGGGATCTAGAAGAAGAGATCTACATGAAGCAACCTGAAGTCTTTGCGGTGAAGGGTAAGAAAGAACTTGTATGCAAGTTAAAAAAGTCTCTGTATGTGTTATGTGGAATTTTTCATCTACGGATAAATACTAATTCCCTAGATAGGTAGCTCTACCTAGAACAATAGATTTAAAGTTCTTATCCTTTTTCTATAGACGATAAATAAGACAAGGGAATCAAAGGACCTACTTGTTCTTTCGCTTTCCTTTTGTCTCCTTTGTATGGCTCCCGTCGCTCCTTCTTGAACTTAACTCACTCAAAAAGTACCTGCAAGCACAAACAAAAGACAGAGAACCAATCAAAGCAAGATATTTATCGACTATAAGTAAATGGAATCAGATGCATTCACACATATAAACATCATATATCAAGATAAGCATATGGAAAAAGGTATAAAAAACTTTATTAAGTAGAAGGAAGAATTACAACCATGAAGTCCAATCCATTACCACTCTTCCATCTTAGGTTCCAACCAACATCACATCAATAGCACAACACTCTGGTAGCATAACAATACTTGCTTATAATCTCAATCCTCACGCCGATATTATCTCCTTAAAAATTCTCAAAGTCCAGCCCCTGATCACTTAGATGAGTGCTCAATTTATAGGAAAATGAAGGAGGTTTGGTCATAAATGAGGGTATTGAATGGCCTTCCCAACTTAGAGTTAGTTTCCATGGAGGAAGGGATGAGAGGATAGGAGGTTACTTAACTCATTCCCTATCCAATTTCGAGCTCATAGGATATTATAAGTGTTGGAATCTTCTAGATGGCTTCAGAAGATAAGAAGATTCCCTTAACCCTATGTGAATTTTGCTCAATCTCGCCTAGCACAGGTTAAATTGGGCCTAGGGGCTCTACAAAGCACCCTGACATGGGCCTACCTGCACTGAAGCACACTTACCCCTATCCAAGGTTGCACTGGTCCCTCAAGGAAGCATTTCTGGAGGGATTCAGGCCAAGAAACTCTCAGGGAAGGAGGCATTCAAAGTGGTGACTTGTTTAGGGCATGTAGTAACTGAATTAGGGTTTGATGACCCCTAATGGTACTGATCTAAATGATGGGAGTGATGTGCCCAAATGGATCTGTAACAGCTACCCCCTAAAGCATGAAGTCGAAATAATGATGTTGAGTGATATGCTTTACGATGTGATGAGGAGGTTCCGAAGTGGATGGTGACCTGCATCAATTACAATACATAATATCATGATATTTTTATTTTTTCTCATGAATCATTGAGGGAAGGCATACCCATGCTCAACATATAAACTTTCATTACAAGTGCATAGACATTCCTCTACAGATATAGACCTATAATAGGATGACCATCAATGTAAAGCCATTGTACAATTGATTTGGTACATTTCCTGAAATCGTAGTCTGGATGGATGAAACTAGATCTGGGGTCTTCTATCTTGTTCAATCATTCACTCAAGTACGAGTCTTAACCATGCAAATATGTGATCTGAAGTCGAACATGGGAAGACATGATCTGATTACCATCCAATGATGTAAGTTGTTAACAGACGCGAGAGAAATCACCGATAATGATAATGATCCTCAAGGTACTGCAGTACATTCTGCATGGTGTGAATGGATGTTTTGATGTCTAACACCATACAAATTTATTCGGTCGAAGGCCAGTGATGTCAACCTATGGCCAGAAGTGAGAAACCTGCCATTGATTTATGCAAGTCTCAAGAGACTGAAGGGGTGTTTCTAAGTCAACTTCTTGGATAATGTGCTGATGTCGACAAGAAGTGACTCATCGCAGGAGGGCTTTGATGTATCCCACATCAACAACACAAAATGAGTGTAATGATTTTGGATATGGAATTTGACTGATGACATAAGGTTCAGGAATGGAGGTCATGAAAATGAAGGTTTATGATTATTGCAAAGGATGAATTTTAAACTAAATGACTTCTCTTGAACATGTCAGCGACATTGAATGGATTGGCAGCATTGACCCAAAACAAAAGTAATGGATGGTATGATACACCAAAGTATGATGATGACCATCAAGCAGATCGCCCAACGCAAATGGTCACAATGATGAAGTGAAAGTGTCATGTTCAAGAGCGACCTACTGCCATAAAGTGGTTTACCCCTTTTCCCATTTTCCCCATTCGTTACTGACTAGTACCTCTTTATTTTTTATCAAGCTTGAGGAGGATAACATATGCTTGTTGTATAATTCCACCCTTCGGGTGAATCAATCACTATGTGATGTTTTAACAAGTCTAGCAAAGGTGAAACTCGGTCTTGTCATGATGGACAAGTTTGTCGCTATTTGATGTTTTAACGAGTCTAACGACAATGATAACTCGGTCCTTTTCATGTTTAGAGAGTTTGAAAAGGGAAAAAAAAGAAAAATCATCAAGTTCTTTTTTTTAGATTTGTCTCTCAAGTTCGAAAAAGTGTAAAACAATACAAGAGAGAACCTATTGACCATGTTCGGTCAACATATTCCTTTTTCGTAAATTATCTATCTCAACTCGAAAAAGGGTTAAACTTATACTGAGTAGATGTCATTTCCAATATGTTAACGATATGAAAAGGACAAGTGCTTGGCAATCTTTTCATATTTCGAGAGTTTGAAAAGAGCTTAAAGAGGACTCCAAGGGGTTTCCTTTTTTGATGTTTATCAGAGCTCGAAAAAGGGATAAAAGTATGCTCCATGGTCAAAGTACAATTCACAATTGTGCACGTCAAATTTTGTAAGTCAGCTGTAAATCTGTTCAAAGAAACACCAAATGGATTAAGAATACCTATTTCATTGGTAAAAATAGGTAAATACTAAAGTTTACTCATTTAATGATCATGAAATAAACATAAAAACAAGAATTTACCATGCTATTTCCACCATTTGATATTTACCATTCAATTTATGCTCTCACCCTGTTTTTTACCTCGATCTTCATCAGCTAATTGCGAGAGATTCTATGGATCATTTCTCGTGCCGTCTGGACCAGGTAGGATATCTACCCCTCCTCTTTCTTTTCATGTCATTCTTTTACTGTTTCATGCAAGTTTTTAGGGTTTTTAGGACCCCTCGTGTTTTGATTTTTCGCCCTGGGATTAACACAGGCTTGCATGTTGAAAACTACACTGGGGAGCACCTAGACAAAAGGCATTCTACACTGCAGCATAGTGTCTCCTTGCCTGGGCTGCGTTGGGCGAGTTTCACAAACTTGTTTCACCAAATTGACCCAAAATTTCTCTAGTTTTTTGCATGAAAAGGATCTTAACTAAGCTTATGGTTTGATTTTAGGCTTTCATCGGATCAGAATGTCTATTACTTGGTGAGAAAGAGAGCATGAAGAAAAGTACATGGTTTCACTAAATGATCCAGGTACATTTGAGGCCCTCAAAAACTGTGGGTTGCTCAAATACTTCAGATTGTCCGGAATAAGGCAACAATCAGAACTATTGTAGTTCCTAGTTCATGCATGGGATCCGATAGATCAAGCTTTTCACATAAGGGACAATTTTTTCCCTATTTTGATCGATGATGTTTACTTTCTTATAGTGTTGTCGAGACATGGTGCCCCCATATCTCTTTCAGGTTCTTCCCATGGAGGGGAGTCAATGAGGGACTATGTTCGATAATTCTATCGGCCAGATACACAACCTAGCAAGGACGGAAAGATAATCATCAAAGATATCCATTATTTGCCTTTGAGAATAATCCTTTTGACCATCGCAAAGTTGGTAGGCAGCGTGACGCTTCATCTGGCGAACAGATCATATGGGCAACATGCTCTTGAGTGTCTTGAGCCAACTTTATTCAACTGGTGTGAGGCAATACTTTCTTCACTAAAAGAGACACTGACAAAGGTAAAGAGTGGTAAGACAAAGAACTTTAGCTATGGATCACTCTTAATTTCTTTTACCTTAGAAATAATTCCATTGATGCAATTCCATCATGTAACATTGGGTGTAGCTGGTCCTAGAGATCCGCGGATGCAGCAGTGGGTTGAATTGATGGCTAGACATGCTGGTCAGTCATCGATTACATTTTCCATTGCATTCTTCAGTTGGCTCAATTGACAATAAATTGTCATCAAGAAGCATCCATACTCAGGGATGGATTTTCATGGAGATCCAGAGTTGAGTCTACCAGTGGCCGCTCAATGGGGTGCTATAGGTAAATTGTTTTTTACCAAAATGTTTTTTGATTTTTAAGTTTCTACATGTTTTCGTGTTTTGATGTTCCAAGGCTAAACTAAAATCATTCTCATGCATCTAGATGTTGGTACTGTTCGACCTATGAGGCACCAACAGGAGGTAGGTGTGCCAGCGCGGAGAAATGTTGGGAGATAAGTTCTCCAAGATGTGGATTTGGCCGAGACACTAGCAGAGTTGTAGGATCATGTAGAGGGATTGACCCTTGGTATTCTAAATGTCTGGATTGAGGAGTTATCTATGAGGCTGCAGTGCCATACTATTGGTGTTCTAGGCCATTGGATGCGACTTTTGCGCATGATAGCTCAGGCTGTGACCTATTATCATGAGCATCACTAGGTCAACTTAGGATATTTTTTGCATGCATTTTGAGTTTTTAAGTCAAATGACCAAACATGTCTTGGACACAAATTTTGTAAAAAAAATTTAAAACATCTATCTATTTTTACTTTCAGAGTTTTCACCTAATGATGTGATTTAAAAATTTACTTTTACATGTGTCGTAAATGTCTATTTATCACATAGTTTTCTAATGAGTCGGTTAATGTGTTAAATTTTCTGGAAATATGTTGATATTGAATGTACTCAAAATGTCTGTCCAAAATACGAACTCTAAGGAACATACAAAGAATTATTGGGTTTCAAACGGTATAAACATTTGTTAGTTGCAGTACGACGAGTTGTGAGTCCAGCCTAATGATGATTCGATGAATTCCAAGTGAAATTGCATCAGAGAGAAGTTCAATCAATGCGTTATACTCAGTGATATTGTTCGTTGATCGACCGATGCAAATCCCTTGAAAACTCACTAACTCACCACTTGGAGCGAAAATGGCCCATGCTGCAGAAGATAGGTTCTACTTACTACGACTAGCACCATCGGCGTAATCAACAAATGGTTCCAAAGGTTCCAACATCTTGAACAAATGCAAAGCAGATTACTTAACCACATAAAAACTCTAAAAGAGACACTGACACACACACATGCAACTAAATCATATATACAGTGATTTTTACTACACTCAATTAAGCATAGTAATGTTTGAGATATAACCCATTCCAGGGTTGTGACAATGGAATTCCATCATAATCCACCAACTTGTAGGCACCTTTTGCCAAAACACACTTGACAATATAAGGACCCATCCAAAGTGGTTCAAATTTTCCTACTCCTAGTTTATTAGCTTCCTGATCGTAAAGCAAGACCACGTCTCCTTCTGAGAAAATGCGAGGCTTGACATTTCTATTATATGGTTCCTTGATTTGTTTCTTATGCGCTTTGTTAGCTAATGCGTCTTCACGACTGGTTTCATCTAGAAGGATAAGTTCCAAGAAACACAATTTTTCTTCAGAAATGTCAGGTAACAGGTCAATCGTGAGTTTCAGAGATGAAATTTCGCATTGTATCAACAAGATTTCCTCCAAACCATACACCAAGGTTTGATATGCCCACAAGGAAAAGTACAGGATTAAATGGCAGTTTCGCTTATGAACCCCTATCATTCTTTGAAGCATTATCTTCAGGACTTTGTTGATGGCCTCAACTTGTCCATTTGCTTCTAGATAATAAGGAGTAGAACTATCATGTGAAAT
Source organism: Pinus tabuliformis (assembly GCA_031772625.1). NCBI lineage: Eukaryota > Viridiplantae > Streptophyta > Pinopsida > Pinales > Pinaceae > Pinus > Pinus tabuliformis. Next base: position 564,167,852 of record CM062807.1, read on the forward strand.
TCCTAACTTGGTAGTTAACACAACCATCTTGTGATTGCGAAAATGTGACCCATGATCTATAACTATAGCCTGTGGTACACCAAATCGGGAAACCATGTGGTTGAAAAAGAAAAGAGCAGCCGTCTCACCACTGTTGTTTAATGTTGGCATCACCTCGGCCCATTTTGTGAAATAGTCAATGACGACTATAATGTACCCATGCCCCCCGACCGAGGTGGGGTTACATGTCATGAAGTCAATGCCCCATTTGGCGAATGGTCCAACAATGACGACAGGATGCAATGGTGTAGGTGGTAATCTAGCTTTATGATCATAAATCTGGCATGCATGACAACAATTATGCAATCTTTGAATATGGAAGGCCAGAAGTAACCAACACGAATAATTCTCTGAGCAGTAGCGTAACTAGATAAATGTCCACCACAAGCACCTGAATGGCAATCATTCAAAACTTTCTCTTCTTCCTCATGAGTGAGGCACCTTCGTAAAATCGTATCGATACCATGATGATAAAGAGTGTCACCAATGATTACATAATCTTTAGCTTGGTATCGAATACGTCACTGTTGCAAGCGAGAGGTATCAGGCCAGAAAGTTTGGGTCTGGAGATAAATCAGTATAACTCCATACCACGCATCAAATGACGAAATCAGGAATAGAGACTCATCCAAAATTTATGGTTCTAATGTTGAATCAATGGTATTCGAGGGAAGGTTGCAAAGAAGCTTGGTGAAGACTGCATATTTCTTTGATTTGGATTTGATGAATTCCAAATCAAAGTCCTGTAAAATGAAAATCCATTTTGAGTATTTTCCCCCCAGCAATTGATGTGACAAAATATATGTCATAGGGTTGCAATCCGAAATGACAGTGGTTTTTCGGAGCAGGATGTAGTGGCAAAATCTTTGTACAGCTTGAACGGCAGCCGGAGCTAACTTTTTGATGTAAGAGTACTTAACTTCTATATCATTGAGATTGTGGCTCAAATAATATATCAAATGTTCAATTCCATCTTCTTCTTAGACTAAAACCATTCCAATGCTTGTATCTGCAGTAGCGAGATATATGAAGTAGTCATTTTGATAATTCAGGGAATACATTAATGAGGCTCTAATCAAGGTATCTTTAAGAGCATCAAAGGAAGCTTGCGCAACTTGGTCCCAATGGAAGGGTATCCCCTTTTTCAATAAACAAGTAAATCCTTTAGCCATTTCAGCATAATTGGGAATGAACCTCCTCAGAAATTTAGCCTTCCCTTGGAGTCTTTGTAACTATAGTAGATTGGAAGGTGGAGGCAAATCAAGGATTGCCTAAACCTCAAGTGGATCAAGTTGAATTCCCTCCTTAGACACTACGAATCCAAGCAAACGACCAGAACCAACACAAACACACACATTTGTGTGGATTGAGTCATATTTTGTAGTGTCAACACCATAAAAATATAGCTCTCAAATGTTGCGGGTGATCACACCGCTTTTGTGAATGAGCAGGTAAATCGTCAAGGTATGGTTGAACAATATGTTTGATGTAATGAAAGGCATAATTCATCGCCATCTAAAATGTTGCCCCTGTGTTCTTGAAACCAAAAGGGAGTTTCCTTAGTGAATGTGCCCCATGGACAAATAAATGTATTTTTAGATTAGTCCTCTGGGCGGATATTGATCTGATTATAGCCAGAAAAACCATCAATAAATGAGTATATTTCACATCCAACACATTCATCAATAATCTGGTTGATAAAGGGAGTAGGATAATTGTATTTTGGACAAGCCTGATTAACATCCCTATAATCGACGCACACTCATATTGTCCCTTGTTTCTTCATGACAAGAACAATATTGGAAACCCAATCAGTAAGAGGAATAGGGTAAATGAAACCAACATGAAAAAGTTTTTCAACTTCTATTTTAATAACAACGACATCCTTTGAATGAACAGGATGGAGGCGCTGTCACACTAGTTTGACATCAGGATACATTTTGATTTCATGTTCAACTATACTAGAGTCAATTCCTGACATCTCCTCGTATGACCATTCAAATATATCTCAAAATTCACGAAAGAGAGTGCGGTAAATATCAAGTTATGATGGAGAAAATATTTTCCAACATGAATGTTTTCTACAATGTTAGGTTTTCTCGAAATATTGATAGAAATAGTTTCTTTGATATTTGACGGGTTTTGCTCGGAATCTACTGTATCTATGAAAACGGAATTCGAAAGGAAATAAACAACTGAAGGGTGATTAAGTTCACTTGAATAATCTTCTTTGTGATCTAGAAGATGGCAATGATGATGATAATCCTCCCATGGTTCTCCTTCCATCATCATTGATTGGATGATTCCTTCATCAATAGGAAATATACGTGAAAAAGGATCAGCGAAAGTACCATATTCTAATAAACGATCTACCCATACAATTGACGAAAATGGATTTGAATTCACTGCACAAGCCATAAATATTGATTTCTATGCTAGCTCGATAGGTCTTAGTGGCATAATTTCATTATGACTATCAACTTCAAAGCTATTGGGAATCTTCCTTAAGTCAAATGAAGTGGAAGATATCATGTTGCAAGTCTCAAATTTTGCCACTTCCACCAAGTTTGATGGTGGTGGTAGTGAAAAAGTACCCATTAGGGAAGGATCTTTAAAGAGACCTACACCAATGTCTTGAAGAGATAGCGGGGGTCCATGTACCAACGGAATGCTTCCAGTAGCCTGTGAACTAGAGGCGAAGAAGGCGATTTGGTCAATAACTGTGATTCCACCCTTATGAGGGAATGCAATCGTACGAAAGTATGTTGAAACCACAACAGCCATAGCATAAACCATGGTCTTCCTAGAAAAATCTTGTAGTAAAGGGGTCTGTCAACAGCCTCAACTTCAACAATTATTGTTTTTCCTCCTAGTTCGATTTGCAAATTACTCAATATTACACAAGGCGTATATGTGCGTCCATAAAAAGATTTTAACATTGTTGGTGAACATGAAAAAGGTGGTGAGCCAAGTGTTTTCCAACAATTCATAGACATAATACAAGTATATGCCCCCTCGTCAATAATGGTTCAATGAACAATTTTATTCAAGCCATTTACTTGAATAAAAAATGCTAATTGCACTGGTAACTATGGCGTATAACCCGCATGGTTGAAAACCACAAGATTGGAATAAGTTGGATCAATTCCACCAATTAATGACAATAAATCTTGCTTTTGGGAGGGACAGTTCTAAAGTACCTCAAGCGTAGACATAGTAGAAGGTGACTGAGCCAAATCTTCTACTATGTTATAGTTCTGTGCAACTCGAGCTCGAGGGTTAAATGTCGATTTATGTACAACTCCCTTAGGTGGTTTTATTGTTAATTCTGGTGCAATAGGTGGTGGAATAGGATCATTCAAATTCGAAGTCAAAGGGTTAGGTTGATCAGCCTAGTTATTTGACGACGTCAGTTGATTTCCATAATATTTACTTCGTGTTGACACTAAAACTTCAATTTTAGGCTTAGAGGTGGATAACATAAGCACTTGGGAAGTGGAATCATGGTCTGTAGCAACCATATTTGTCTCTGGTTTTGGAAAAGGATCAGTCAATACCGTAGATGTATTAGAAGTCTTCAGAAGCTTTGAGACTTCAGAGCGATGAGGAAAATATCGCTTAAAATGCTCATCATTACAGATCAAACACGGGTAACAAGGTTTCCTAGCCGAAGGAGAGGAATCAGATGATTTCTTTTGAGGGGATTTATTTTTTTTCTTCTTGTTTTTCCCCTTCTTTTTACTTCCTAGTTTCTTTTCATTCTTTCCCTTGTTAGATGACATGGCATTGATTTCGAAAGTAAGAGTGTTATCGGGTGCATTTGTAGTTTGATTGGAAATGGTAAGTGTTTGACTAGATGGTCTACCTGCCATTTGTGTGCTCGAAGAACCAATCACACCGTCACCGGCATGACATTCCTTACTCGATGGTGGAGGAGGAACAGTGAAATTTGGTTGGGGTGCATCTGGGATCTTGTCATAGAGCATGCCAGACTGTGCATAAATCAAGTCCAAATATTGGGCACGAGCAATTACTTGGTCTTTAGTGACAACTCCACCTTTCACCACATCCTCAGTGATAGATGGAACCAAGGATTTTATAAACCACACAGCCAAAAGCTGATCAGGAACATAAGTTTTAACCATTTGTTGACAACGACATCACTCGTGAATATGATAACAGAGATGACTAGCAGTAGTCTGTTTAAAGTTGGTTAATAGTTCCGTTCTAGTCTCATATCGTATGGGTAACTGGAAGTGGGTTAAAAACGTGGTAGCTAAGGTAGTGAAGCTATCAAAAGAAGCTCGTGGTAACTCGATGTACCACTTCGCAGCTGGACCAGTAAGCATTCTCTGGAAAAGACGTAGTCTAACAAAATCATCATTCAAGGAGTTTGATGAACACCATAAATGAAAAGTCATGACATGCTTGGATGGGTCTTCTCCAAGGTTTCCATTGAATTTCGGAATATCAGAAGGTAACTTATGAGGAATCACTGCCCACCAAGGTGCATAATGAATTGGGTCATTGGTGAACTGGTTTAGATATGGTAATTCAAGTGTCGCAATAAAAGGAAACTATCTATTGAGGTTAGGTTGAGCATATCCAGGGTAAGATGGGATTTCCTGGGCAATATGCTTTTGCATACCAGCATAAGGCATTTGTTGCTGGTAACCTTGATAAGGGTAAGTTTGTTGAGAAAATTCGGCATAAGGTTGTTGTTGAGCACCGAGATGCATTTGCTATTGTCCAATCCCAACATAGGCTTGCTGACCAGGACCTAGATAACCTTGTTGTTGACCAAACCTAGCATAATCTTGTTGACCAAATCCATGTTGAGGTTGGTATTGTTGGAATTGTTGTTGTTGATATTGGAGCTCCCAAGGCTGTTGAACCAATTGTTGTTTTTGTTGGTACAACTGTTGTTGATTTAACATTTTTTGTTGCCCACCAATGTAAGGTTGAACAGGTTGTGAATACACTAAACCAGTGTAAGTCTAAGTCATCCCAGTAAAAGCTAAACTAGCCTGAAGTTGTTGGACTCCAGACACAAGTGTTTGTTGTAAAACTGCCTGAGAAGGTTGGATCTGTATACCTGAAACTTGGGGGTCTGAGGTCGAAGGGCCAACTTGCATAGGTTGAGATACAACAATATGAGCTTGTGATTGTGGTAAAGCTATAAAAATAGGTGTTGTAGGTAGGGATGAGACAGATTACATAGGTTGTGATGGATACACAAGCCTAGGTTGAATCGGCATGGTTGGCTACCACTAACAGATAGTTATTCCAAGCTGACCTAAAGACAACAACGTACCGACATATGGTTTCCCCCCAAAAAATGGAGGATAAGGAGAATGTGCATATTTTTCTCTGTATGGGGGTAGTCCAGTGTAAAGTAGATACATAGGATGGTAACTAGATGAACCAGCTTGATATGAACTTGATGGGTCCAGCTGTTCGGTATCCGTTAATGAGGAACTAGATAAAATTCCAGTAGAGGACATTGGTGAAGACCAAGGGCTAGAAGAAACACTTGAGTGGGTTGCCGATAAACATTGGTAACCCAATGGGATGGACGAAACACCATACAAGTGCGACTCAGGTGTCGTAGTAAACATCGAAGAGGTTGCGACAAAAGATTCTGTCGTAGCCGTAACAGATGGTATGGTCTGGGATGTTGACTCTGCCATAGTCAAATGTCCAAATAATTTTTCTAACAAATCAACAAGTGTCTAAAATTTAGGATCAAAAGGAGCAGTGAAATGAGGAGTATGAGATAAAGTCTAGTTCCAAAATGGAATGGAGTTCTGAGTGATTCTACCTCAGGTTCCTCTTCTATCAAAATCAAACAAGGTGGAAGAATTTCATTGTTTGGTTCGTAATAGATTTTCGGTATTTTTTGCTGAGGTAAAGAGGAAGTCCCGACAGTGACGAATGTCTGAGGATGTATCGGTCGATCTTATTCCGGTAAGGTAATAACTTCTGATTGTTCAACCTCAAGATCCAAATGTTCTGGTAAAAGAACAAGTTTAGGTTGGGCTTCGTGAACAACTTCTGGTTCAGAAGTTACTTCTAATTAAATAGTGATGGGTTTAGGATCCACTTCTGGTTGAACAAATTCAAGTTTAGAAGTAACTTCTTGTTGAACAACTTCAGATTGAAAATCAACTTGTTGTTGAACAACTTGGGTTATCGTTTCACTAGATTCAGTTCTAGTTTCCTCAGGTAATTGTGGAGATTCCACTTTAGTAAAATATGTACCAGTAACCGTAGGAGTAACTGGGGTCACAGTATTTACTGGTATTGGTGTTTCTGGTAATTCAGATGAAGAACCAAAGGCTTGTGAAAAACTAGATCTAGACAAATGAGACTGCTTCAACCAGATAGGTGTAGCTTTGGGCAGTGAAGGCAGTTTACTCGCTACTCTCTGTGAACGATTGGGTAAGGGTTGATTTTCCTCCATGATTCTTGATTGATTTTATTAAAAAAAAAAAAAACAAAAAGGGTTAAGCTAGGCAAAAAGGTTTACCAAGTAGTTGTGAACTGTAGAATACCTCCTAGCGAACCAAGAAGTACGGGCAGGCAATCTCCCCGAATGCTATGTTCGGTGTAACACAGTGTACAAGGTGGCCGACTCGGTTACCTAAGGATGAATAGCAACCTAGTGTGTCCTCCTATAAATACTTGAAAGTACATGGAGGCCCAATCAGTATTAGTGTTTTCTAATGCGAAACCACATAGTGAGAGCATTCCCATATAATTTACGTACTATAACACCGCCCTATATACCCGAAGGTACGTGGATGAGCTATGAGGTACTCAAAATGTATCGCAGAAAAGTTAGCGACAGCTGCTATGTTTTATGATGCCAGAACATGTCTCTAGCCTAGAACCTCTAAATGTTTTGCGTTAGATGACAATGCTCCATTAGATTAATTGATGTTAATTTTAAGTTGATCTTGATTAGTAATTTTCCTTTGAAGGTTCACCACGTGATGTATTTTCATTTCCTAGAATGCAACTAATATGATAAGCATCCTTTTCATTCAATTTTGACAATGAAGACCTTAGCTAGTAGGGATAGAGAAATCATATTCTTGTAATCAAAGAACAAAGAACACAATCTAATGCAATTTCCCTAAACTATTCCTATGAGTACATACAAACTCTTTTAATGCACAATACAAGTTTTTCTTTTCAATTCCCTTAAGAATGAAGACTTTTGTGACGCTTTATTTTGAACAAAGATTAATCGACTATAAACTAAATTTGAAAATGAATTGATAGTGATAAAGAAATCATTCAAGAAACACTAAACAATCAAGGAAAAAGTAGGGCTGGCAAAGGAAACACAAATTGATTTTAGAGACACAATCATCATTGACATTTTAGCAAGCAGAAACAAAAGGAAACTTGGCAAAAAATCAACTCAAAGGAGGGATTTTTGTCCTAAGGAGGATCAGTGCAGCCTTAAATGGGAGACAGTGCGCTTCAAAGCATTGTCCTTAAGCCAAGGGTGATCTACAGTGCTCTGTCTCTAGACCAAACTTGCACTGGTGCTAGAGAGGCCATCCTAGGGGCTTACAAGCACAAATTTCACCAAAAAACACTTCAAAAAGGCTGAAAGAAGATCATGGAAGCAAGAAAAGTCTACTAGGGTGTACTAGGATGTACTAGGATGAAGGTAAACTACCTAGAACAATGATAATTCCCTAGCGGAGTTGCCAATTTTTTATGTGGAATTTTGCATCTACGAATAAATACTAATTCCCTAGGTAGGTAGTTATACCTAGAACAATAGATTTAAAGCATGTATCCTTTTTCTATAGACAATAAATAAGACAATGGAATCAAAAGACCTACTTGTTCTTTTTCTTTCCTTTTGTCTCCTTTGTATGGCTCCCGTCGCTCCTTCTCGAACTTAACTCGCTCAAAAAGTACCTGCAAGCACAAACAGAAGATAGAGAACCAATCAAAGCAAGAGATCTATCAACTATAAGTAAATGGAATCAAATACATTCACACATATAAACATCATATATCAAGATAAGCATATGGAAAAAGGTGTAAACAACTTTATTAAGTAGAAGGAATAATTACAACCATGAAGTCTGATCCATTTCCACTCTTCCAGCTTGGGTTCCAGCCAACATCACATCAATAGCACAACACTCCATAAGCATAACAATACTTGCTTATAATCTCAATCCTCACACCAATAGTATCTCCTTACAAATTCTCAAATTCCAACACCTGATCACTTAGATGAGTGCTCAATTTATAGGCAAATGAAGGAGGTTTGGTCATGAATGAGGGTATTGAATGGCCTTCCAAACTTAGAGTTAGTTTCCATGGAGGAAGGGATGAGAAGATAGGAGGTTACTTAACTCATTCCCTATCCAATTTCGAGCTCATAGGAGATGATAAGTGTGCGAATCTTCTAGATGGCTCAAGAAGATAAGAATATTCTCAGAACCCTATTTGAATTTTGCTCAATATCACCCAACCCAGGTCAAAGTGGGCCTAGGTGCTCTGCATAGCACCCTGACATGGGCCTACCTGCACTGAAGCGCACTTACCCCTGTCCAAGGCTGCACTGGTCCCTCAAGGAGGCATTTCTGGAGGGATTCCAGCCAAGAAACTCTCAGGGAAGGAGGCATTCAAAGTGGTGACTTGTCTAGGGCATGTAGCAACTGAATTAGGGTTTGATGAGCCCTAATGGTACTGATCTGAATGATGGGAGTGATGTGCCCAAATGGATCTGTAATAGTATGGATTAAAATAGTCACCAAGGATGTGGTATCAGAAATTTGATACATTTATACGGGGACTTGGCTTCACCAGAAGAAAAGCATATCATTGTGTGCATTTTAAATTAATTGGTGACTGTGTTATTTATCATGTCTTGTATGTGGATGATATGTTGCTGGTTGGAAATGACAAAGAAATTATCTAGGATTTGGAGACCCAATTTTCCTCTAAATTCAACATAAAATATATTGGTGCTGCAAACTATATTTTGGGTATGGAAATTAAGAGAGATTGGGCAAAGAGGAAGATTTGGTTAAACAAGAGGAAGTATGTCGAGACAATAATGCAGAGGTTTAATATGTAGGATAGTAAACCAGTGAAGGTTCCATTCCTGTAGGTGTAAAGTTATTTGCTAAACAGTTTCTCAAGACACAAGAAGATGAATAGGACATGTCCCGTGTTCCATATGTAAGTGCAGTTGGAAGTTTGATGTATGCAATGGTATGTACTAGAGCAAACATTGCACATGTAGTGGGAGTATTGAGCAGGATTATGTCAAAACTAAGGAAGGAGAATTGGACAATAGGGAAGCAGGTTTTCAGGTATTTGCATGGCACTAGTGATTATGGTTTGTGCTACCAAGGAAGACTAGGATTGGACAGAGTTTTGGATATCCAGGATTTGTTGATGCAGACTCGGCTGGAGATCTAGATGAAAGAATATCTACAAGTGGGTATGTGTTTAACCTATTTGGAGGTGCAGTCAATTGGATGAGTAAGAGACACTCTGTAGTGGAACTATAAACTACAAAGGCAAAACACATGGAAGCCACTCATGAAAGCAAGGAATTAGTTTGGTTGCAGAGATTGTGTTCAAGTATGGGGTTAGTACAACGAGCTACAAGTATAAACTATGACAGCCAAAGTTCGATTTTCTTGGCTAATAACCCTGCTTATCATTCAAAGGAAAAGCACATCGATGTTCAGTATCACTTTGTGAGGGATATGGTAGAAGACAAAAAGGTGTTGTCGGTAAAGGTGGACACTTTGAAGAATACTGCAGATGCATTGACGAAATATGTGAGCTCTAAGAAGTTCTCTTGGTGTAGAGAAACAATGGGCATTGCAGGGTTGGATAAATGACTAAGCTCTCCTGTGGCCCCCTATGGAAAGAAAAAAACAAGTGGGAGAATGTTGGGTTGTGTTATATTCTTTCTGTGACTAGCCCCAGTAGTTAAACTGAGGGGTTAGAGGGGGGCAGATCCCCCCCTTCATTGCTTTGATGTGCAGAGGGGGGTCACAACGGGGGCAGCAGCCCCCCCTGTCAAGGGGTTTAAGGGCGTCGGACCTACCTATGGCTTTTTTCATGGTTTTCGCACATGGTTTTGGGTGTGATGGTTTTCGGTCCATAGTATTTTGTAGATCTGGCCAAGGGAACTATGGTTATGTTCTAATATAGGGTTAATGGATTGGGGTTTATGGATGCTTCGGCATGTATATATATGTATTGTAACATTAAAAGGAACATAATGAAAAAAATAATCTGGTATCCCCGGTTTTGGGATCCAGGGGAAAATCTCTGTGTAGATTTGTTTTATGTGTTATGCTCTCGCCTTTGTTTATTTTCAGTTTTTAGAATTCGTATGCAGGTAATTTCTGTACGGTGTTAAAACCTATAGTATGGCCATCGAATGCTTCAAGGGAATTTGATAGCAGAGAGAGGGTTGGAGAACCCAAGATGAGCCAACATGAAGTAGACATGACACAAGTTGAAGTGCCTTCGTCAATGATTGTTCTATGTACACCTCAGCCTTCTGAAAAAATTTCACCTAAAATGCAAGTTGGTGGGAAAGGATGGGTTTACATTTCTCCATGTTGAATATTTCTAGCATGGAATCCTAAGGGTCAACTACACCAATAGCTGAAAGTAAATCTTTTTGTTGTGTTGTACAAGTTTGCAATACTTTGAGTGCAGACATAGTTAGCAGTGCTTGCACAAAGTCTTCTACAATATTGTAGTTTTGAGCAGCATGTTCATATGTATTATGTGTTGTGTGATGAATTTCTCCTTTTGGGGGGTGAATTACAAGATCAAAAACATGCCTTTTGATATGAAGGTCATTGGGCGACGGTAGGTTTGAACTCGAGGTAGCATCCGGAGCATTAGCGATTGGAGATCCATAAGTTTTGGCTTGCATTTGAAGATCAATCGTTTCAAAGGTGTAAACGGTTGATGATCCTTCACCAAAAGAAGGATGATTTGAAATTTTTTCCCCCTTGTGGGGGTTGAGGTAGGTTCGCAATAATATTTTGATGTTGCTGAGTAGGGAAGGGTTGTCTAGGACCACAGGGGTTAGGCCAGTGTCATTTTGAGAGAGAAGATCTGTGCATCCTTTGAGACGCTGAAATCGATTTGTCATATGGTATTCTGCATAGATTTTGCAAGGGAAATTGACAAATTTTTCCTTTCCACTATCAAGTGGTGCAACATTTTTCTTCTTGGGGTTAGATTTCTTGGTTGGCTTCTCTTTAGAAGGAGAGGTATTTTTCTTATTCTTCTTGTTCTTGCCACTAGGTTTTTGCATAGACTGAATAGAGTTTATCGCAGTGGTAGGAAGAGCAGTCAATTTTGTAGAAGTAGCAGGATCAACAGACAACTGGGAAATGTTCCCACTAATTTGTTTTACAGCAGACCTAGAGGTAGCGTCGATGATACCATCAGCGTGCATGCTGGGTTTCTGAGTAGCAGGAGAATCGGAAGTTTTGGGGGCATTGGGGATTACATCGTATAATGTGCGAGATTACGAATAAATCAAATTTAAATGTTGGGCACGATGAATGGATTGGTCATCAGTGACTGTAACACCTAAGGTAGTGTCCTTGGTGATTTGGGGAAGAAGAGATTTACAGAACCAATCTACTAATAAATAATATGGAATGGTGGCTTTGACTAGCCACTGCCTACATCTCCATTCATGAATTTGATTAGAGATGTGGTTGGAGGTGTCTTGGTGCAAGGTAGTAAGAAGTTTCATCCCAGTTTCGTAGTGGATAGGCAATTGAAAGTGCTTTAAAAATTCCATTACCAAGGTGCCAAAGGTATTAACTAACGCATTTGGTAACTCAATGTACCACTTTGTGGCATTGCCAATAAGGGTGTGGGGGAAGAGCTAGAGTCGGATACTGTCATCCACCATGGAGTTTGATATGCACCATAGATGATAGGTGGTGACATGTGTACCTAGATCATCCCCTTGTTTTCCTTCAAACTTCGGGATGTCGACAGGTATTTTGTGCGGGGTTGGGGGCCGATGTAAGTTATGGAAGATGGGGTCATTGGTCAGTTTGTATAGATCGGGGATGTTGAGTGTTGCCAAGAAAGGAAAAGTATTTGGTGCTCCCAAGTCTGACAAGGGTGTTGATGAATGACTTGAGGGACCCTGGGTTCCACCCACCATATTTTTCCTAACATAATACATAGAGTTTACTGGATAATAGTTTCCTTGCGGTGGTGGACTAGTCATATAGGGTGGCTTTCCATATGGGATGTTAGGTTGGGGGATATAAGTTTGATTGGCCCAAGGATAAAAATTGCCCCCTTGACTCAATTGAGGTTGAGAATTGGGTGCCCAAATGGATTGAGCGGGACCAAGTTAAGGGATCTCGCCAGACATGTCGTTGGCCATAGGAACATGCCTGACACTAAGGTTGTGTCCATTTGGAGGACTTATGTTGGGTCCCTATAATACTAGTGATTACCCCATTACTATTGTAGTTATACCCCTTATTTATATTGTTGTGCCCCTATTACCCCCATATTGTTATTTCTGTGCCCCATAGAATCCCTCTATTGTTATTTTTGTGGCTTTATATTATTATTGTTAGGTCGGCTGGATTATATTGTGACTCCTTAGACTCCTATATATAGAAAGGAGGTGTTGTCATTTGTATCATCCAAGAATTGTTCATTTATGTAATGTAAAGGAGGTTGCCCCCTCGAAGAGGCTGAATTCTAAGGCGTTGATCTATCTTTTCTATCTTTTCTTGAGTTGGTTTCATAACATTTGATATCAGAGCTTTGGATTCTAGGGTTTCGCTGCTCCAAACAGGTCATTGTGGAATTTTCGCTATAATTTTTTTCTGTGACATTTTAGAAGTCGCAAAAAAAACCCATTTGAGAAGAAATCGCGTTGAACCTTGGGTCCGAATTTCAGAGCTTTTCGCGTGATATTTGCGGAGATATGATCTGAGGAAGTTGGTCTTTTTGCAGACTCCTGAATTACATTCAAAACAGGTGACCTGGGGAAAATCGTCATAACTTTCTCTCTGGGGATCGGATTGAAATTTCGTAAGAAGGTACAGAAAGAGGACAGACTATAGTTTCTTGTGTGTGTGCTTCAGATTCAAAGGTTGAAACAGTGACTCGTGGAACGTCATACAATTTCGCTCTACTGAACCAGTCTAAAAGCAAGTCACTGTGGGAGATTTCACATAACTCTTCCTTGGAGAATCCAATTTGGCTCAGACTTGTGGCATTGGAAAGAGGACGCAGAAGGCTACTATAGGTCGCAATTTCAGAACTGGATGATCCGAAATTACAGAGATACATCAGATTCAATATCAGGCTTCTATAAAGTGAAAAAAAGGTGTGTAGTTTTTTTTTTTTTAATTTTTGTGTAAGCTTGGTTTAATGGAATTCAAAGGGCATAGTAAAGCATTATTATCGGTAACTGATGCCCCGAGGAAAGAAAATGCAAACACCTAGTAAGGAACCTGAAAGCTCTAGCATGACTCATGAAGAAGAGGAAGAAATGCTACATGATATATCAAAATTACAAGAACAAGTGCAACAAATGTCACGCTCACAAAAGCTAACAGAAGCTAAGATAAGTGGCGTGGAATCTAAGGTAAATGGCATGGAATCTAAGATAAAGGGCATGGAAGCTAAGATGGATGATTTGAAGATAGATTTGAAGACAGACATGGAAGAATTGAAGAAGTTGCTACAAGAAAAGGTCACTAATGGTGAAAAGGTAGTAAAGGAAACTCATGATGAGAACAAAAGAAATGTTAATCATGATTCCATAGACGCTAATGTTGGATCGAAGAATCACCATATTCCAAAAATCGATATGAGGAAGTTTGATGGCAAGGATCCCGCCACATGGATATTACAGATGGAGCAATTCTTCGATCTCAATAATGTGCAAAACACACAAAAGGTACGTATGGCAACTGTATATTTGGAACCAAATCAGTTTGTATGGTATCAATGGCTTTGCTCTCGTAAACAATTTATCACTTGGGCAATTTTTACGGAAGAATTGATAGCACATTATGAAGATACAAAAAGCAACACTTTTTTTAGCCAATTGATAAGTCTCAAACAAAAGGGTTCAGTAATGGAGCACATTGAGGAGTTCCAAAAATTGAACATAAGGGTAAAAGATATTCCAGAGGAGCATAGGATTGATGTGTTCATAGGGTCTTTAAAGGATAATATCCAACATGATGTTCGCCTTTGGGAACCTGATTCATTAGAGAAGGCATTCAGGTTAGCAAGAAAAATGGAAAGCAAAATTATGGCAACCAGGAAGCATACCACTCACAACTATAAAGACGGAAGTGTTGTTGCCCCTAGTCTTCCACAACCTATAAGGTTGACACCACAACAATTGGAAGAAAAAAGAGCAAAAGGGCTTTGTTACAGTTGTGATAGCAAATACACTAAAGGTCATAAGTGTGCTGAGAAGAAATTATTCTACATAGATTGTGAAGAGGAAGAAGAAAAGGAGCAAGAAAGGTCAAAAGAAGAAGATATACTCCAGGAACAAAGCCTAGATGAAGAACAAATAAATCCGACCATATCTTGTAATGCATTGGTGGGAATTACCACTCCTCAAACCATCAAGATAGAAGGACAAATCAAGAAGAAAAAGGTAATAGTGTTGATTGATTCAGGAAGCACCCACAATTTTATTCATTGTAGGGTAGCAAAAGAATTGAATTGCTTCCTATATCCAGCACCAGAGTGTCAAGTGATGATTGCAAATGGAGGAACAATAAATTGCTTTGGAAAGTGCCATAATATCAAGCTATCCATGGGAGAATATGTATTGACTAGCCCAATGCTTTCCATTCCAATGGGAGGTGCTGATGTTGTACTAGGAGTCCAATGGCTACAATCCTTGGGTACAATAGCTTTTAATTTTCAAGAACTTTTCATCAAATTTTCTACGGAAGGAAAGGAAGTTGAATTAAGGGGTATTGCAGGGAAACCAGGAAAGATAATCAGCTCTAATGGCATGACAAAGCTTCTAAAAAAGGAGCAAAGAGGTGTAATTGCACAATTATGTTCGCTAGATGTTTCCACATTGGAATCATCTATTTCTCCAGATCTCCAAAAAGTCCTGGACAATCATTCCAAGGTATTTGAGACTCCCAAAGGTCTCCCACCTATGTGTGATCATGATCATGCTATTCATCTGATTCCAGGAAGTGTTCCTCCAAACATCAGGCCGTACAGATATCCCTATGTCCAAAAAAGTGAAATTGAACGTATGGTTGCAGAAATGCTAGAGGCTGGTATAATTCAACCGAGTCAAAGTTCTTTCTCAGCTCCAGTAGTATTGGTGCACAAGAAGGATGGATCATGGCGCATGTGTCGGATTATAGGGAGCTCAACAAGCTCACTATTAAAGATAAGTTCCCCATTCCTGTTATTGATGAATTACTGGATGAATTGCATGGATCAATTTACTTCACCAAGTTGGATCTTCGTTCGGGATATCATCAAATCAGAATGAAGATTGAAGACATTCCGAAAACGGCATTTAGAACTCATGAGGGTCATTATGAATTTTTGGTCATGCCTTTTGGCCTTACCAATGCACCTTCAACATTTCAAGGTTTGATGAATTCAATTTTCAAACCATTCCTTAGAAAATTTGTGTTAGTATTTTTTGATGATATACTAATCTACAGCAAGTCTTGGAAGGATCATGTTGAACATGTTGACAGGGTGCTACAACTATTGGAGGAGAAACAATTATATGCAAAAAGATCCAAATGTTTCTTTGGAGTCCAGGAGGTGGAATATTTGGGTCATATTGTATCTCATGAAGGAGTTAAGGTAGACCCTAGCAAAATTAAAGCCATTAAGGAATGGAAAATCCCCACATCCATAAAGCATCTGCGAGGATTTCTTGGGTTGACAGGGTATTATCGCAAGTTTGTTAAGAATTATGGGAGAATAGCAGCACCTCTAACAACATTATTGAAGAAAGATTCATTTTCATGGACTCCGGAAGCAACAAAGGCCTTTGAACATCTTAAAGAGGCAATGTGCCAAGCACCGGTCTTAGCTACACCGGACTTCACAAAAACCTTTATTGTGGAATGTGATGCTTCAGGAAATGGAATTGGTGCTGTTCTAATGCAAGATGAAAGACCCATTGCTTTTGAAAGTCGTCCAATCAAGGGAAAGTTTTTAAGCAAAGCTATTTATGAGAAGGAAATGTTGGCAATACTCCATGCACTTAAGAAATGGCGACCCTACCTAATGGGAAGACACTTCAAGGTAAAAACGGATCATGATAGCCTTAAATACTTTTTAGAACAAAGATTATCCTCTGAAGAGCAACAAAAGTGGGTCACAAAGATGTTGGGTTATGACTTTGAAATCATCTACAAAAAAGGGAAGCAAAATGTGGTGGCAGATGCACTCTCAAGAAAGGATGAGGATGTGGAAGCATTGTTGTGTGCCATTTCTATTATCCAACCAGATTGGATAAACGAAGCAAGGGAGGAATGGAAGAATGACGAAGAAGTGTGGGCACTTATTCGAAAGCTACAACAAGATTCCAGTACTTCTGATACATTTAGCTGGAAAAATGATTCGTTATGGTACAAAGATCGCTTATACCTCTGTAAGAATTCCCAGCTAAAACAAAAGATTCTTATGGAATTGCACACTTCTCCCTTAGGAGGGCACTCAGGATTTTTAAAAACTTACCACAGGGTTAAGAAGGAATTTTTTTGGGATGGCCTTAAATCAGATATTCAAAAGTTTGTGGCGGAATGTTTGGTTTGCCAACAAAATAAAGTTGAAACAATTAAGACACCGGGTCTATTACAACCTTTATCCATTCCAAGCCAACGTTGGGAGGAGGTTTCAATGGATTTTATCACAGGTTTACCCAAGTCTGAGGGAAAGAGTGTCATCATGGTGGTAGTTGACAGACTTACCAAGTATGCACACTTTTGTGCATTATCACATCCATTTAAAGCCAGTACAGTTTCTACTGCATTTATGGAAACATTTCAAAAGCTACATGGAAACCCAAAGATTATTGTAAGTGACAGAGATCCCATTTTCACTGGAAATTTTTGGACAGAATTATTTTCTTGTCTTGGTACTCAGTTAGCTCATAGCTCATCTTATCATCCTCAATCTGATGGGAAAACTGAGATAGTAAACAAATGTTTGGAAGGATATCTTCGTTGCTTTGTATCTGATAAACAGACACAATGGGTCAAATGGTTGCCTCTGGCTGAATGGTGGTATAACACTTCCTTCCATACAACAACAAAAATGACCCCATTTATGGCACTTTATGGGTATCAACCACCATCCATCACATCATATTTAAGAGAAAATTCTAAGGTTCAGGCAGTGGAACATCACATCGAACATCAACAACAAGTCCTCCAACTCTTAAAGGATAACCTCGTGTTGGCACAAAATAGAATGAAACAACAGGCAGATCAACATCGCAGTGAAAGAAGTTTTGATGTAGGTGATTGGGTATTCCTACGGCTACAACCATATAAGCAAATGTCCCTAAAGCAAGCTAAGAAGGATAATAAATTATCACCAAAGTATTATGGTCCGTACAAGGTGTTGCAAAAGATTGGTACTATGGCATACAAATTGGAGCTTCCTGCAGCTTCTCGATTGCACCCAGTTTTCCATGTTTCATGTTTAAAGAAGGTTATAGGTGACAAGCTCCCAATTCAAACAATATTGCCAGAACTTGACGAGGAAGGAAAAATTATATTGGAACCGGAAGCAGTCACAGAAACAAGAACTCGACAGCTACGAAATCGATCAATTTCAGAGTATCTTATCAAGTGGAAGAACTTATCCGCTGAAGATTCCACATGGGAGGATGAGAATTTTATGCAGAAGTATCCAGAACTACTCAAGCGTTGAGGACAACACTTTTTTGAAGGAGAGGGGCATGTTGGGTCCCTATAATACTAGTGATTACCCCATTACTATTGTAGTTATACCCCTTATTTATATTGTTGTGCCCCTATTACCCCCATATTGTTATTTCTGTGCCCCATAGAATCCTTCTATTGTTATTTTTGTGGCTTTATATTATTATTGTTAGGTCGGCTGGATTATATTGTGACTCCTTAGACTCCTATATATAGAAAGGAGGTGTTGTCATTTGTATCATCCAAGAATTGTTCATTTATGTAATGTAAAGGAGGTTGCCCCCTCGAAGAGGCTGAATTCTAAGGCGTTGATCTATCTTTTCTATCTTTTCTTGAGTTGGTTTCATAACAACTTATGTCAATTAATGATAGTCTAGTTTATCCTATAGGTGGAGGGGGTATGGTAATGCCCCCTGTTGGTATGTGCATGTTGGGAACATTGCCCCTTGGCATTTGAGCCTGGCGGTTTGAACTTAACAGAGGGTTCCAACCAAAGGTATTACTAAAGGGACCCATGCTAACAATAATATTTAGAGTGACAACCAAAGGTCCAGGAGAAGACACAAAAGGGGCAGAAACTGATATGTACTCGGTTCCGCTCATAGTAGGTGTAACTAAGTTTCTCAGACTTGGCATAGTTTGGATATCTAGGTAACCAATCAGTTGTGTATTATTGATTATCGGTCAGGGAAGTGAGTGTGGACCAAAGTTTTCCATAAAATCCCATGACCCATTAGTCATTGAGAGAATGGTGGATGTAGGTACAGTCGAAGACATGGTAGGTATAGGTGCTACCTGAATCAATATTGGTCCCAAGGGATCGGTGAGGGGAGGATTATAAGGAGTTAAAAATCCTTCAGTGAAAGATTCCTCTAGAAGTATAGTATCATGACATGTATTGTTTGATTTGGTGTTAGATACTAGAGAATGGTTACACAAAGAGGAGAAATCCAAATCACCAAGGCTTGGCATATCCTCCACAGTCAGCAAAGGAAGACCTTTTTGTCACTTAGATTGACAACAAGGGTCGTATGATGCCATGCTGATTGATATATTTTATCAAAATTTTTTATAGTCATATTGATTATAGTCTTAGTGATAACAAACTAGTACCTAAAAAATAAAAAAGACTAAAATTCAATCAGAAAGTAGTCAGGGGATATGCCTATGTCTCATAACCACTATTTGTTGGAGATGAAACCCAGTATCACCATGACTAAAAGAGAGAGATGGACAAATGTACAGTTACGATTACTCTTGAGCTTCACCTAGGTTAAGGGGCCAAGTACTCTTGTGAAGATAAGCACCCTCCCAAAAATTGAAGATAGAGTAGGTTCATTTGTTTAGGTACTAGGGCAGCCCACCCCAGTCACCTTATGTTCATCCCTAAAAAATTGTGCCCACTATGGTTACCTCAAATCACAGACACTACCGGTGGGGACATGGTCATAGACAGTACACTATGTGAGCAGGATACCTAAGTCCCCGACTCAACTTCGATATCCCTGAAGGGATCCCTGATACACAGAATACCCAATGGAGATGCAATCGAAGGCAACCTACATTCTCTAACATTCCGATGTTGTCTCACATTTAACTTTTCTTTGACTAGAGCAGTCCCAAATAGTATGAGTGTAATAGGATTTTTTCCTCTTTAACGACACTAGTCTCAGTTTTATGATCTTGGGATGTTAACTCAAAACTACCTAGCCCAAGATACTATCCTAGACTAATATGTGTGTATATTCAAAAAAGAGTTGCTGATTGTTTTTATTACAAGATAGATTTTAGAGGTAATTTATTGATGTCTTTGGAAGGGGTGTTGATGTATGGAGTTTTGTGAGACTCTAACACAAACCATGCAGAAAATGATTTTCAATTTCAATTCGATGAATGAATTATTTCTACAAGGAGAGAATCATTTATACATCAATCAACACCATGCATCCAATGTAGTAAACACAAGCACAACTTGCAGACATGAAATGCTCTCTAACAACTACCCTAATATATGCATAATCTAACCAACTAAAATAGAAAAAACTTTAAACAAATTTTTATTTTATTTTCTTGAAAAACATAAGCACTTAAGCTATTTTCCTAAAAAGAAAAAATGCTCAGGAAACATGCAACCAAACATAGTGCACAACTGTAGATCCTTAAACAAACTATAGGTAGCTTTCCCAACCCAGGAATTCATAGAAAAAGTTGTTGATCAGGATATTGGTTGGCTAACACACTTCAAGAGAGGCTACAGAGCATTAATAGTATGACTAACGCTACATCTGCAAGTTAGAAGGATGTTTTAACTCACTAGTTTGCAATATTAGGGTGTGTTAGGGGGAAAAAGCTGTAAAAAGAGTCTTTCGGGGTCAAATCAAAGGCTGAGCACATACAAAAGGTTATGAATAGTCCTAAGTAGTCAGAAAGGGAACCAAGAAGAATAGGAGGGCCTGTAAAGAAAGAGAGATTCGGGAACTTGGAAGGAGAAAACTAGAAACTAAGTATAGTCCCCAACGGAGTTGCCAATTATGCTATAGGGATTAATGCACGGGTGGTTGTGGCTAGAATACCCTCAAGGATCTTCCTGGGATCCAAGGTAGACCAGTTAGATTAACTGTAGCTAGCACAAAGAAGCATATACATATCTATATCAATGCATGATATTCAAAGTAGGAAATAAGATATTACCTCAGATCTTGATGCATTTTTGCTGGAGAACCCAATGTAGTAGAGAAAAAGACTCCTTTGCTAGATCCTAGATCAACACCTACATATAAACAAGATGGAGAGTAATACTACAACATATAAACTCTGACAATCAAATCATTAATACATAAATATATGAAAACGACATGCATCTAAGCTACTCATAAACAATGGTACTAAATCAACATGTAAACAATCATGTCATTGGCACCATTGAGTAGATAACACAACAACAGGGCTATATTATTAGATAGGAAAGAAGGATTACAACCAACTAGTGAATCAAGCTTCCCTTAATTCTACAGCTCCTTTCTTTCTCTCTTCTTAACCTCTTGGTGATAAAGAAACTATATCTCATACAAAGCTTCAACAATTTTTTGTCAATCCTTCGACCCCTTTCACAATGCCCAAGCCTCTAATATATAGATGATGAGAGGCTTATCCTTGCCAATTCTCTCATGGGTTCCCTTTGGCCAAAGCTAAGATATTTCCTTGCTTTATTTCTATTTCCCCTTCCATTAGACTCCGTTAGAAATGGCAATATCCTTAGATAGATCAAAGGTAGATGTGTCCTACTTTTCGAGATGACATTTGAGTAAAAAGTAGAATACTATTCTGTCAACCTGCTCATTTGACATTCATAATCTCACAAAACTTGGGTAACATTGTCCTTTAAGAAACACAGTGAGTTACCCTAGGGACTAATGCCCCTAGCTCATGCATAGGGAGCATTCTAACTCTTCCTACTAGTTCCTGGGGAGTGTTACCTTGGAAAATAGGCATGTGAACTAGGTCATGTCTTCAGTCAAACTATCTTTCTCCTTTAAGCTGATGAGGAGGTCAATTTCCTATATAACATGGATGGATTAGGTAGAGACTAATATGGTGATGGTTAGTGATGTCCAACTATGGGGTGGAATCACTGGTTTAGGGTTGAGGTCGTTTGGCCTCTAGAATCCCTGGTTTGGTTTTTCTTGAGTTGTTTTATGAGATCCCACATTCATTCTTGGAATATGGCATGAGGGTGATTAGCTGAAAGAAATATTTGGTTAAGCAAATCTATGGTCGGGTTGTATGTGTAAGTTCCAGATATGGTTTCATTTTTCATATGTTAATAAGAAATTCTTTCCTATTGTATTCAATGGGTTAATATACAGTTCACATGTGGTGTTTATGGTTGTTATATCCTTGTTATTTATGTTTATTATATGTTGGTTATGAGTATGTTTTATGACAATGATAATATATGGCTCTCATCATGTTTTGATTTGAAAATGAATGAAAAATGAATATATGCCCTAATAGATGATAATGCAGTTATTGTGATAAGTCATTAGTGCTTCCTTACAATTCTCAAATAAGTATGAGATCCCTATGCTCATATATGTTGTTATGACTTGTAGAAATAATATTTGTGACGTGTTTGATTAAATTCATGTCATGGCTAGTAGGGTTCAGATCAATTATTTGTTCAAGTATTTGCATTAATAACTTTGTTTCTATGTTATTTACTATTTCTGGAAATTTCATGAAGTTTTGGGTAGTGGCCTGAGACCTAGCCCTCAAAAAGTGGCACAAAATCCAGGTTCGCTAGCTTAGAGCTAGCTAAAAACGTCCCTAGTCGTTGACATGCCCTTGTTGTGGGAGCGAATGGAGGGTCCCAGTTGCATGTATGACTGTGTCATGGGAGCGACTGAGGCTCCAAGTTAGTAAAATTTCAAGTTACCTTAGGGGTTGGTCACCTAGAAAGGTTGGTTGGCTCTTGAAGATTCTGTAACATGTGTAGAAGATCAAATTGGTTGTGTTTTGTCAGTTCCACTTCCTTAACTATACATGAGAAGTTGAATCATATCATAGTAGCCTCTCTTCACATGTTTACACCAACAAACTAGTTAACTTGGGTAAATGTGGGAGGAGGGTGTTATAGGGTGAGAGAGTTCCGTTATCTTTGGGTGATGTCTAGTTTACGTTCTCTTTGGGTGATCTTTGATACCACAAAGTGGTATCAGAGTATGGTTCATCCCTTGGACTGGATGGGCGGAATGTGTTTTTCATGCATACATGTCATTTGCATATGTTTTCATCATGCTTGTGGGCTATGTTTTTGTTATGTATGCATGGTCATGGTCATTATTGCAGTTTTGTATGCATGGTGGTGGTGTTGTTGTTGAATGTGGTCATCATGAATGCATGTTGGTTGTACATGCAGTTGTTATGCATGTTATTGTATATATGTTGCTATCCATGCACTGTCATGGTTATATTTATGCATGTATAGTAGGTCAAACATGCATTATGAGGTCATTATATGTAGTTTGTTTCCTCATGATGTTGTTGGTTGTTATGATGCTAATGTGTTGGCTGAGATAGAGTAGGAGATGAAGATCATAAAAGCGAGATTGCAGTACTAGACCTTGGGGTAGGAGCAAATTGTCATATAGGTTTGTATGTTTGGCATTCAGGTATGTGGTTAATGGTTTTTATAAGCATTAGGGTTACATATATGCTTTTCATTCTATTGTTATTTTGGTTACATGTATGATAAATACTAGTTGATTAGTGTAGTCATATGCACATGTGTGAGATAGTCATGAAGGATAGTAACATTGTGTTGTATGCATTGTGGTCATATGCCTGATGATTATGATCATTGTAGTTGAGGTCTTGATTTTATATGTATCAAGCTAATTTGGATTGGACTATGTATATGGTCAGGGTTATGACACTTAGGTATGAGTCGACCTATTTGTGATATTTGATTGTACTAATCTAGACTAACTATGCATATGCGATTGTTATTCTTGAATAAAAATTGCTTATGAGCTTACGATGTGAACAGTTATCTAGTTACTGTTATAGATGTTGAGTACTAGAAAAGGTATGCAATTGCCACTTATTTCTTTATCTTTTCCTTTAATTCATAACTTCTTTACATTCTAGAATGGTCATATGATAAAGGATCATGATAGAATTAAGGGGAATTGTGATTGATGTAAAATGATTAACTATTGTCTTTTTTATGCAGAAAGTGAAGAAAATGGAAAATTGCCATTCCAGAGGAAAATACAAGGCAAAACCAACTGCTGTCCCTCTGACAAGAAACCGCATCCAGACGAGGAAATCGAGATCGGAGCACATGGGCCAGGAAAAGGAAGAAGACGTGGAGTATCAACGCAAGAGGATGAAAAGATAACTAAAGATTAAAAATATGGAGAATCCCTCAGGATCCTTTGATCCCGAGGGATCGCTACCTCAAGGCTATCTGCATTTTTGGTATTCCCACCTGGCCATTATAAAAAGGGACAATGTTGCTAGCCCAAGGGGCAAATTATTGTTGTTTTATGGAATTCATTGTTGTAATCTGAACTTTGATCATCGACTCTTTGTAAAGAGCAATAGCTGTAACTCTGTTTTTATGATTAATACATAAACTTCGTTGTTGTTCCATTATCTGATCCTGGAGTAACCATAGCAGTGTGTCCCTAGTGGCTAAGGGCCCGACCCTAGTGGATCACTTGCTTTCTGTATCATTATTTTCCGATTACAAGTCGTGTGTGGTTTGATTTCCTTTACTTGCTTTATTTAGTGATCTTCTGTTCCTGAACATTTCTTGCTCTGTTATATTGAATTCGTAATTGAATAGTAAGATTATTATTTGCAACTAAAAATGTTATGTTGTTCATTCTGAAATAATATCGCATTGTCTAATTCAGATATTGCTGTTCATTTATAGATTGACATCATTGTTCATTTATAGATTGACATTGTTGTTCATTTACAAATTGGCATTATTGTTCACTTAGCTATGGTTTACCTATAATTGTGATTGTTGTTCATTTGGATTACTGCTCCATTATCATCACAATTGTTGTTCCCTTATAACTATGGTTAATGCTTATTATGCTAAAATAAGATTACTGATTCAATCATTCTAGATTCATTGTGTGTTTACATTTGATTAAGTTTGTTGTTCAATATTTTGTAAACTTACTTAGGTTTGTTGTTCCTTCCTTAGATGGTTGTTCAATTCATTTATTAGCTAAAGGTTGCTATTCAATTCCTTTTGGTTAAGATTGCAGCTTAATTCATTCCTGTAGATTAAGATTTGTTGTTCGATCTTTTCAATAGATTAGTTGTTGTTCCTTTTCTGTTAATTGAATTGTTATTTCCAGCATTTGCTTTGGTGTGAATAGAAATATCTACAACTATAGTGAACACTGACTACTGTTGTCTAGTTCCCAGATTAGAGATCTTGTCTTTGATTGATTTTAATTTGCATCAATTTACAAAGGAAAGAGTTATCATTATTGCATCCTTGATTGATGATTGTTGTAGTTTCTTAAGTGAATGATCTAGTTACAAAGCATTTAAGTTTCTTTCCATTACATTTAGAGTTTGTTTCTAGCATTTGTTTACTTTTGTAAAAGCACTATACTACTAGCATTACTCTTGAACAAGTGACCACCTCAGACTGAGTGCACTCTTGAAATAAAAAATTGTACCTATATTGATGATTAATGTAGGGTAAATAGAGGTTAAAAAGACCCTTTTTACTGCTCAACATTTTGGTGCCGTTGCCAGGGAAGAGTGTAGCCATTTGTTTCTTTTGAAGAGAGAGTAGTGTAAGTACCTACTAGGAAAGATTTGGGTTTTAAAAATGGAAGGTAAGAACTTGCATACAGAGCATGTAACAACCCTGCACCCCTGCCCGCTTTCCTGCAGATTTGTTGTTATTTTGGGTAGAAATAAGTATTTGATTTGTGTGCATGACTAAGCAGAACAAGCCTGAAAAGAATCTTAAACCACTACCCAAGCCTGATAAAGCTAAGGGGTTGGTGACCCTTGGTCAATCGACCTTTATAGATGAAATCCTTAAAAAAGTATAATCTCAGCCTTCAGTTGGACCTAGAAAAGTTGCTTCTAGACAACCTACTAGTTCCCTTCAGGCCACAAAATCACCATCTGTAGGCTTTGCTGAGGTGCACAGCCAAACAGAGGAGCAATATTTTTAAGAAATTGAGAATTCTAGCCCAAAATCATTACAAGAAGGGAACCTTAGAAATCTCTGTGAAGGAAGAGGAGAAATAGGGGAAATTGAAGAACCAAGATCTCCTCTTGGAATAGTTCAGCCATTAAGTAGCCCAGATAAGGGAAGTGTTGTAAAAATCACCTAGAACGAAGCTGAAGAACCTGAACAGCTAAAATACCCCCAAACATTAGGTCAACAAGGAACTCTCATCATCCTAGACAAAGGAAGTGACGTTAAGGCCATTCCTGCCCCTTCTAGGCAGCCTAGAAATACACTCCTAGAAATCCCAAAAGGTTATTAGCACATATTTGACCAAATGGCCCAGAACTAGCAAACCCCCAAAACCTCTACACTGCAATATCCCATTGTAGATACTGCAGTCAATGCACCTATGAAGTCCATTCCTCTCCAGCATATCCCTACATTCCATGGCCTGACATTCGAAGATCCAGACACATTTTTGTTTGAATTTGATGTGTTGTGTAGGGGGTATGACTATACCACCGATCCCCAAAAGCTGAAATTATTTCCCTCTACATTAAAAGGGGCTACTTTATGATGGTTTATGGGGTTAGGTGGAGGTGTCATAAACGACTGGGATCAGATGAAAGGTGCCTACTTAAAAAAATATTAGGATTATTGTAGGTCTGGAGAGTTAAAAGATGAAATATTCCAGATGGTAGCTAGACCTAATGAGACATCAGAAGAATATGTTGAACGTTTTCAGTATAATCTTCAAAGATCTCCTTATGCATCATTACCCTTACCTGACAATGTAATAAAAACAACATTAATTAAAGGCATGAAGGAACAATGGGTTGAAACATTAAATATTGTGGGAAAAGGAGACATTTATCGAGAAAATTTTGCTGACACAATTGACTTATGTATCAGGAGTTCGCGAGGCAGCGCAAGGCTAAAACCAGTGGAACATGACAGGTTCACAAGGGACAAAAAAATCTCTAGAGAAGGAGTAACTCGTGTAGAAATTTGAAATTTACTAGAGAATTTCAAAACTGATATATTGGGGACTCTGACAACGCGGCTCGATATTATGCAAGAGAAATAAAAACAAGCAGAAGCAGAGCAAAATTTGGCAATATTCTGCCCCAGATGCAGAAAGAAACACAGCCACAAAGAGTGCCCACTAGATGTAGTTCAAGTCTACGCTATTTGTACAAAAGACCACTCTACAGAGAACTGCCCCTCACTTCTTGGTTTAAAGGCAATATACAAAGAAGCGGAAGAAGAATCAGAACCGGTGTACCTACTCAATCAGCACCGTCAATGGCAGTCGGGACAATCAGATATGTGCTCCAATCCGTCTTCTTCTTTCTAGCCTCCACAATATCATGCTCAGCAATATATACCATGTGGAAAAATCAACCTCCCTTCTCAAATTGGTCACAACAACCATTTCCTTCATCATCTTCATGGCCAAATCAAACAAGCCAATCTAATTGGCCTAATTTTCCCTATACTCCACCACATTGGAAAAACAATGCATATCCAACACAATGGTCCCCTCCCACTTCGCAGAGTCAAGCCTGGCAGACAAACTGGAAAAGACCAATGAATCATCCATCAGGAACCATTCCACTTCCTCAACCTACACTGCCAACGCCATATGCACTACAACAAAATCCCTAGTCCAACTTAAGACTGCAACTCCCAGCCCAACCCAACCCGAACCCAAATAATAGACCGGTTCAATCTGTTCAAATAATCGAAACACCAGAACTAGAAACCAATCTAAGGGAGTGCAACAACCTTAAATTAAGGTCTGGGCGCATTATAAAAACTCAGGGAGATAAAAATGTTCAAGTTGAAAATCAATTATCTATAGAACAACCATTACAAGAAGAAGACATGGTCAGACAACAGACTCATGATCAAGTAACCACATATTCTCCCCCATTCCCAGAACGATTAATCATACAACGCCCTATAGAACATCCTGACTTTGATATTCTGGGAGAACTAAAGAATTTGTATATAAAAATCCCACTCCTCCAAGCTATCCAAGATATCCCAATATATGCAAAAACCATCAAAGAGCTATGTATAAAAAAACCAAGGAGGAAAATAACAAATAACCTAACAGTCCAAGTAGTTGGCACCCTATCTAATCTGCTATCAGGAAGAGAAGCACCTGTCAAGTATGAAGACCCAGGAAATCCAATAGTGACAGTGCAAAACAATCGAAAAACCTTTTCAAATGCCTTAGTTGATTTAGGGGCTGCAATTAATATTTTAACAACCACCACTTGTCAAAAACTAGGCATTACATCAGTAGAACCAACCTCCACCTTATTAGAACTGGCTGACCGCTCAGTAGTCAGGCCAGAAGGTACACTACATGATGTCATGGTATCTTTTGATTCTTGGGAATATCCTGCCGACTTTCTGATAATAAACCCCAAAAACCAACTCGATGGACACCCGTTAAGTTTAGGCAAACCTTGGCTTGCAATTGTTGACGCTTACATTGGCTACCGATAAGGCAGTATGGCCATAACTAGAGGTAGCAATATTAAGAATCTAGCTCTAAACCCTCTAGCCCAGCCAAGTGTAACAATAATAAAAACTAACAAACATCCTGTATCATACCTCACAGAAAACATTAGATCCCCATTAACCATAGAAGATGCCCTCGATTTCAAAGATCAAATAGAGGATGATGTTATTAACAACTTCATTAACCAATCAGAATCTAGGTCCCATGTACAATGTCACATGATAGAGGCAACATTTGACAATGAACTAGAAGAAGATCCTCTCAAAGACACTCATGATCAAAAATACCCACTACCTCTATTTCAAACAAAAAAACTATAAAGATTGAGCCAAGTAAAACCTTGAACATCAATAATAACCTGACTCCTGAACAAGAAGAAAAGATGGTCCAACTACTGAGAAAATATAGGGAAGCTTTTGCATGGGATTATCTGGACATGAAGGGAATTGATCCCCAACTGTTTACGCACCACATTTATACAGAAAAGGATGTTAGACCCATTCGCCAACCCCAACGGAGACTCAACCCTCACCTGAAAGACATTGTAAAAGCTGAATTACAAAAACTTTTGGATGTAAACTTTATTTGTCTAATCTTTGATAGTAAGTGGTTCTCTCCACTAGTAGTGGTGCCAAAGAAGAATGGAAAGTGGAGGATTTGTGTAGATTATAGAGAATTAAACAAAGTAACCCAGAAATACCACTTTCCCCTTCCATTCATTGATCAATTATTAGATACATTAGCAGGAAAGAAATTCTTTTCTTTCTTAAATGGCTTCAGTGGATACAATCAGATTCCGATTGCCCCTGAAGACCAAGACAAAACTACTTTTACCTGTCCTTGGGGAACATTTGCCTACAGAGTCCTACCCTTTGGCCTATGCAATGCCCCTGCCACATTTCAAACAGCCATCATCGGCATCTTTTCAGATTTAATAAATGAAGGGCTCGAAGTATATATGGATGATTTCACACCATACGGAGATGATTTTGACCCAGCACTAGACAAATTGGAAAAGGTGCTGCAATGATGTATCGCCACCAGACTCTGCTTGAGCCATGAAAAGTGCTATATGACGATGACTGAAGGACTCATCCTAGGTCATTATATCTCAGCGGCTGGAATACAGGTAGATTTGGCCAAAATTCAAATAATCTTGTTAATACCTACTCCTACCACACAGACAAAGGTACACAGTTTTCCTGGATTTTCTGGTATTATAGGAGATTTATAGAACATTTTTCTCAAATAGCTGCACCTCTATACGCACTAACAGGGAATGTTGATTTTGTTTGGACAGATAAATGCAACCATGCTTTTGAGGATCTAAAAAAGCTCGTGTCAACAACCCCAGTGCTCAGAGGCCCAAATTGGGAGCTGCCATTTCAAATTTCATCAGATGCTTCGGACACCGCTATTGGCGCAGTCCTTGGGCAGGAAGAAGAAGAAAAACCATATGCAATCTATTATATTAGCAAGAATTTGTCTCCTGCTGAGCTAAACTATACTGTTATTCAAAAATAATTTTTAGCTGTAATACATGCTGTAAACAAATTTAAGCATTATATCACTGGATACCCTGTTGTTTTATATACAGACCACTCTGCCATAAAATATTTAGCAAATAAACCTATTACAAAAGGTAGAGTAACAAGATGGTTGATTTTATTGCAGGAATTTGACATCACAATAAAAGATCGACCTGGGAAAGAGAATCCTATAGCTGATTTTCTCTCACGAATGCCGAAGCCAGTGGACGCAGCAGTAGTCGAAGATCAATTTCCAGATGAACATTTATTTGCTGTTACTGTCAAGACACCTTGGTATGTTAATGTTACAAATTATTTAGCAGTAGGAAAATTACCAAAGCATATGACCCCCAATGAACGAAAACAGATTGTGCAACGTAGTACCCTATTTTCTTGGATTGGGGGCTACCTATTTCATATAGGCGCAAATATGCACATCAGAAGATGCATCCGTGAAGATGAAATATTTGACATTCTGAAAGCCTGTCATGACTGACCATGTGGAAAACATTTCGAAAATCAAAGGGCCAGTCACAAGTTTCTGCAAACAGGATATTACTGGCCCACAATCTTTAAAGACGCAAAGAAATTTGTTCAAGCCTGTGACAGTTGCCAAAGAGCAGGACACCCTGGACAGTCCAACGAAAGGCCTTTAAACCCACAACTAGTAATCAAACCATTTGAGCATTGGGTGCTCAATTTTGTTGGTCTGATCAACCCATCATCAAATCAGAAAACATATATTATGGTGGCAACAGAGTATGTGACCAAATGGGTTGAAGCAGAAGCACTTCCAAGAGATACATAGGACTCTGTGATTCATTTCCTATTCCAAATATTTGTGTGATATGGCCTCCCAAGAGACATAATCATAGACGAAGGACCACAGTTTGCAAGTAATAAAATCGCTGCAATGTTAAAAAATTATCACATTCAGCACAAAATTACCACTCCGTATCACCCATAGGCAAATGGCCAAGTAGAGAGCACGAATAAAGTGATAGAGACAATATTAACAAAAACCATTGCATCACACAGACGTGATTGGGCTCAAGATTGCTGGAAGCCTTGTGGGCATACCAAACAATGTGGAGAAACACCACCGGTTATTCACCATATCAGCTAGTATTCTGAAAGGAACTAATCTTTCCAATGGAGTTTGAAATACAAACATTAAGAACAACACATGAGGTCGGTTTGGATTTAAATGAGGCCCAGACTAATAGATTACAGTAAATTAATGAGCTAGATGAAATTAGGCTCTCGATTCTTCAACACACTGCATTAATCCAACAACAAAGAGAAAAATGGCATGACCCCTGATCAAAAAGAAAGTCTTCCACGAAAGAGATTGGGCACTCCTATACGATTCCAGGTTTCAGGATTTTCTGGGAAAACCTAAAACTCGATGGCTTGGACCGTATGAAATCCAGAAAGTGCATGATAATGGCACCATTACTCTAACTACCATTGATGGATCGGACATACCTTTAAAGCAAATGGTCACTGAGTGCGATTGTACCATAAACCGCTTACTCGGGAATCCTTCTACCAGCAACTCTGGGAAGATTCTGATATGTAGATTCTTGCTAAGGAAAATAATTCTTCCTCGGCTTTGGTTCACTAAGTAAATTCATTGCGTTTAAAAATTGTACATAACTTTTTCCGTTATGCTTATATAAATTACTTTCTGTACAGATTTTTGCATTTCTGCATTTTTTTTACATTTTGTTGTTCCTTTCCAAAGGAACATCACTTTTGCCACTTTGTTGTTCCTTTCTGAAGGAACAACATTTTCGCCGTTTTGATGTTCCTTTCCGAAGGAACAACATTTTCGCTGTTTTGCTGTTCCTTTCCGAAGGAATAGCATTTTTTCATTTTGTTGTTTATTTCCGAAGGAACAACATTTTCACCATTTTGATGTTCCTTTCTGAAGGAACAACACTTTAGCATTTTGTTGTTCCTTTCCGAAGGAACAACATTTTCGCTGTTTTGTTGTTCCTTTCCGAAGGAACAACACTTTTGCATTTTGTTGGAAAGGAACAACATTTCCGCCTTTTTTCTGTTCCTTTCTGAAGGAACTGCACTTCTACCTTTTTTCTGTTCCTTTCCGAAGGAACAACACATTTTGTTGTTCCTTCCAAAGGAACAACACTTCCGCATTTTTGTTGTTCCTTTCCGAAGGAAAAACACTTTCATTTTTTGTTGTTCCTTTCCGAAGGAACAACACTTTAGTTTTTTGTTGTTCCTTTCCGAAGGAACAACACCTTTGTTTTTGTTGTTCCTTTCCGAAGGAAAAACATTTTTGTTTTTTGTTGTTCCTTTCCGAAGGAACAACGCTTTCACATTTTTGTTGTTCCTTTCTGAAGGAACATCATTTTCGTTTTTGATGTTCCTTTTTGAAGGAACAACACTTTCATTTTTTCCTGTTCCTTTCCGAAGGAACAACATTTCTACATTTTCATTATTTTATTTCACGCTTGCTTTATTTGCTGTTCCGAATAAGGAATAGTTGCTGTTCCTCTTAAGGAACAACAATTTCGAGTATGTTTTTTTTTATTTTTCTTGCTATTCCTCTTAAAGGAACTACGGTTTTTGTGTGCAAATATTCTTTTGCCGTCCCTCTAAAGAAATAACAATTGTTCCATCTAAAGAACAACAATTTTTGGGTGAATTTTTCTTCTTTTCGTGTGCATGTGTGTTTCACCATTTAGAGGATTTTTGTGAGTGATGGTCATTTAAGGCACGACTATACATTTATGCAAGAATACAAAAATTAGAGGATACTGAAATCAGCAAACCAAAGAAAAATCATTATCTTTAAAGAAATTGCTTTGGATTGATAAGAGGAAAGAGGAAAGGACACAACTATTTATACCACTTTGCTGTCTTTTTTTTCACTAACACCAATTTGATTGATTATTTTTATCATGATGGTTCTTTCTAAATCTCCATAATTCTCTTTGATCATTATTATTGAATAAGAATAAGCACATATTTTCCTCTATTGAGATGTTCAGACTTTTTCCACCATCCCTACTCTTAAGGAGTGTTGAGCCACCTTCTGTATATAAATAGGAAATTGCTATATAAAAAGGAAAGAAGAAAAAGAAAAGATATAGATCTATATGATTACTAACATGATTTGTTAGATGAAGGATAGGGGGTCTCATCAAGAGCCAACCTACCATGATAATAAGGAAGAAAGTGAAGTGGCATTCCCACTATGGCCACCACACCAGGGATATGATCCAAGAGGCACATCAAAAAAATAAAAAGTCCTTGGAACAGGAGGTCTCATCACGAGCTGGCCTGCCCACCTTTCACTCCTTCCTGGTGAATGCAATTGTGATTCATCTTGTTACCAAGCCAGCACAATGGCCTTCATTCTAACATCACACAACACTTTCCTAGGGATACACAAAGGATTATGGTTCCAAGGGTGAAATAAGCAACTCTATTAAGGTTATGGACACCTATGGGCAACAGAGCTCTGCTGATGGTATTGAAGTCATGTTTTTTCATACACCAATAGTCATTATAAACCCTTCTTCTTATATCTTTATAGTGATTTCAAATGAGATTATATTATATAACCCTTTCTAACCTTTTATACATGAAAATCATTTATAAATCAATCATAATGGTTAAAGTGGATAATGACTGCATAAGAACTTTTACTTACGTCAGCTGTCCTATCCTCTATTTTTTGCATCATATCACGACATTTCCATATTTATTAGTGATTTCCATCATAAGCCTCAATTTCAGTAATCCGCTCATTTTTGTAAACATGTCATGGATCTATACACTGTTCCTTTATTCCGCTATACGATTGCAGTTCAGCATGCTGCTCCTTTATTTGCCGACCAAGGACATCCTATCACATTCCAAGGGGCGCGGGTGATCTCCATAATTCACTGGCATACGTGTCAACTCATTATTTGGAGGTATTATGACTCCATCAAAACTCGGGAATAGCAAGTCTAACGGTATTGTATTTCCCAATATGCATGGCTTGTTGTTCCAACGCCATTTCTGTGTTTTTCTCTATAAAAATTAACAGTGAGCTAAAGTTTGAACAACTTGTTGTTCCATCATCTTCTCTGTGTTTTTTTAACAGTGAGCTAAAATTTGAACAGCTTGTTGTTCCATCGTCATCTCTGTGTTTTTTACAGTGTGCTAAGCTTGAACAAAATGGGAGGCAGATCAATTCGCAGTGAGCCACAGGTGTTAATGGTATCTAATGTTGCAGGTGAAATCTTAGTAAGGGCAGGATGGATAGCCTACCTTAATCGTCTACAGCAATCTAACGAGACGGTGGCAATTTAATTTCTGCAGAATCTACACGAAGATCATTCCATGGTGAGGGGGAGATAAATAGCAGTAATAAATGAGATAATTGTTGAAGTTTCGGGACTGCCAGCCATTGAACCAGTGTGGACCTCGAAAAAGATGAGACTACAAGATGCTATAACCATCTTCCAGGATGAAGGACACAACCTTATTGTCAAAGGAAAAGGAGTCCTACTAGCGAACCTAGGAGAGCCTTGGGCAGAATTGGCCAGAATTATCCAAAGCTACATCACTTGCAATGGCAGAAAAGACGTGGTAAGACCACACCATCTCAAATTGTTAGATGTATTAAAAAAAAATGTTTGTGAATTTTCCTGCGTACTTAAATTTTTTATTACATGATGTTGCTCGAAGTATAAGAAAATCTCGCCATGTGGAATCAATAGTAAGCCATCACGATTTAATTTGGTTGATAGTTAGTTATAGTCTCGCCCAACAGTAGAGTAGTTGGGAAGAATTGATTTTTTCAATAGATGGGGGACTGGCTTTACCAGCCCCAAAACGAAAAAAACATCGCTAGCACATCAATAAGGCCACAGAAACAAAGACAATCTGTCAGATTGGGAAGAAGTAGAGGAATGCTAGGAAATTCCCAAGGAAACAGTAGCCAGCCTGTAGAAATACATGACTCAGAGGACGAGCATCTCCAACAACTTGAAGGAGGGGAAAATGAATAAGAATTAGAAGAAAATGAAGAAGAGGAACCGGAAGAGGAAACTGAGCAATCCAGTTAGGGAGAAGGGGAAGAAGTAGAGCAACCCAGCGAAAGCCCATTGCAAAACCCTCTGCAAGAAGATGAATTGGTCCGAATCGTGGCCAATATGGGTGAGTATGTCCAACCTCACAGCCCACTCAACCC
This sequence comes from Pinus tabuliformis, assembly GCA_031772625.1. Classification (NCBI taxonomy): domain Eukaryota; kingdom Viridiplantae; phylum Streptophyta; class Pinopsida; order Pinales; family Pinaceae; genus Pinus; species Pinus tabuliformis. The sequence continues at coordinate 564,202,866 of CM062807.1, forward strand.
CGATACCAAAGAATGGCTGCAGAAACACTTTGCTCATGATAAGAGTGCATCTAGAGAGATGGGTGATGAGGAGGAAGAAGAAGGACAACCTCAGGAACACTCTGCTCCCAGTCAGAAATGCATGATGAAGAAGAAGTAGAAGAAGAAGCTGCCTAGGAAACAACAGAACAAACTAGGGTTTCTTCCCCTGAAAAATCTAATCAGCAAGATGAGAACACTACAGAAGTGATCCAAGCAAGAAACATGGAAATAGACCAAGGCGAGGATACAATCCCTGAAGTACAAAGCCCAAGCCCAAGAAAAGAAACAACTGTTCCTTCTAAGAAAACAAATGAAATCAAAAAGTTGCGAAAGGAACAACAGAGACTGCTTAATTTAATTAAACAAATTCGACAACAAATTAGGGTCCTAAAAATGGGGAAAAACTCAAAAAGAACCCCTGGAGCAAAGCATGCAGCCACCCAAGCGAAACTCCATAAAAAGAAGGTCAAAAGGAATCAAGTCAAACTCATTATTCAGGATCGCAAGGAATAGCATGTAGTTGTTACAAATGCAAAAGCACAAACAGAAAACACACCAGTCTGTGATAAGGAAGTCCAGACATAAGCATTGTCCTCTAGCATCACGACCAACCGAACATTACATGAGAAGGAAATACAGACTATAAAAACTAGATGTCACAATAAGGGGATCCAGGTAGATCTCCAGCCTAAAAATGTCATGATGGATAATGACCTAAGGATAGTAAAACTACAAAAAGATCTGGCACAGGCCCAACGAATGATAGAAAAGCTCACAGAGGAAACTGTTCCTTAAGAGAAATATCAAAAGTTACAACAGCAGCTAGAGAACATCAATGCATTGGAGAGCGAGGCCTTCGATGGATGGCAAAGGGCAGAGGAAAAAGTTAAAAAGGTAACCCATAGACTAGGCATAGTTATGAATCAAACATGTATCTTATGTTCTCTATATAATGATGTTCTAGCATGTAGGGCACCTACCAAAAACTATGCTTTGTTTTTGATGGAAAGGTATTTACAATTGAAAATTAAGGTTGTCAAGGCAGGGGTGCCTATAGAGATAAAAACCATTGATGATTTCATAAACTGTTGTAAGCATTACGGGGTGAAAGTCCAGCGATTTTTATGTGAGTTTTATTTACATAACCTTGTGTTGGATGGAGAAATAGAAAAGAACCCTAGTCCTTTTGTGGGTGATATCCAGCTTGAGGCCTTCATCTCTTTTGCTGTCAACCATATAAAGTCGCTTAAAGCCTACAATATCTTCTAGAGATAGGAGAATGGGTTAGATCTGTGGATAAGGGGTGAACATAGGAACCCATTGCAACTATGGAATAAGCATAGAAGCTTAATGAGAAAGAAGGGTGTGATCCAGACACTGGGACCCATTCACAAAGCAGTTGTCCAGCAAGGGGTAGAATACTTCCTAGCCATCAAAGACCTTGCCATAGTAGTAGCCAAATTCCGATACAAGACTTCCAATCAGAATATCCAAGATAGAGAGCCTTTCAATTACGAGAATTTTAAGCTAGCTGCTGATCGCTTGGTTACCTATGGTGACCTCATCTTGAGAGAAGGTCCGTCTTGGTTAGGCTATAGGTTTCGAAGTCCAATCATCTGGTATCCTGCACCAGGATATAGAGCCCTATATGAATTGCCTGAAGGTCAGATAGGGCACATTTTTGAAGTCTTAGCTAGAAATCATGGTTTTAGACCACTGACTGAAAATCCTTCTCCAGCCTATACCCTAACTACCTTGCATGTTAATTACAATGTTTTCATTAGGGCATGAAAAAGGGTAAGCGGGGGGGTGTGTTGAGCACTAGAAAAGGTATGCAATTGCCACTTATTTCTTTATCTTTTCCTTTAATTCATAAATTCTTTACATTCTAAGATGGTCATATGATAAAGGATTATGATAGAATTAAGGAGAATTTTGATTGATGTAAAATGATTAATTATTGTCTTTTTTATGCAGAAAGTGAAGAAAACAAAAAATTGCCATTCCGGAGGAAAAGAAAAGGAAAAACCAATTGCTGTCCCTTTGACAGGAAACCACATCCAGACGAGGAAATCGAGATCGGAGTGCATGGGCCATGAAAAGGAAGAAGCACAGTATTAGCGCAAGAGGACGCAAAGATAACTGAAGATTAAAGATGATCCTTTGATCCTGAGGGATCGCTACCTAAAGGCTATCTACATTTTTGGTATTCCTACCCGGCCATTATAAAAAGGGACAGCGATGCTAGCCCAAGGGGCAGATTATTGTTGATTTATGGAATTCACTATTGTAATCTGAACTTTGATCATCGACTCTCTGTAAAGAGTGATAGTTGTAACTCTTTTTTTATGATTAATACATAAACTTCATTGTTGTTTCGGTATCTGATCCTGGAGTAACTGCAACAGTGCATCCCTGGTGGCTAAGGGCCCGGCCCTAGTGGATCACTTGCTTTCTGTATCATTATTTTTTATTACAAGTCGTGTGTGGTTTGATTTCCTTTACTTGCTTTATTTAGTGATATTTTGTTCCTGAACATTTCTTGCTCTGTTATATTGAATTCGTAATTGAATAGTAAGATTATTATTTGCAACTGAAAATGTTATGTTGCTCATTCTGAAATAACATTGCATTGTCTAATTCAGATATTGCTATTCATTTACAGATTGACATTGTTGTTCATTTACAGATTGACATTGTTGTTCATTTACAGATTGACATTGTTGTTCATTTACAGATTGGCATTATTGTTCACTTATCTATGGTTTACCTATAATTGTGATTGTTGTTCATTTGGATTACTGCTCCATTATCATCACAATTGTTGTTCCCTTATAACTGTGGTTAATTCTTATTATGCTAAAATAATATTACTGATTCAATAATTCTAGATTCGTTGTGTGTTTACATTTGATTAACTTTGCTATTCAATATTTCGTAGACTTACTTAGGTTTGTTGTTCCTTCCTTAGATTGTTGTTCAATTCATTTATTAGTTAAAGGTTGTTGTTCAATTCCTTTCGGTTAAGATTGCTGCTTAATTCATTCATGTATATTAAGCTTTGTTGTTTGACCTTTTCAATAGATTAGTTGTTGTTCCTTTTCTGTTAATTGAATTTTTATTTCCAGCATTTGCTTTGGTGTGAACAGAAAGATCTACAACTGTAGCGAACATTGACTACTGTTGTCTAGTTCCCAGATTGGAGATCTTGTCTTTGATTGATTTTCATTTGAATCAGTTTACAAAGGAACGAGTTATCATTACTGCATCCTTGATTGATGATTGCTCTAGTTTCTTAAGTGAATGATCTAATTACAAAGCATTTAAGTTTCTTGCCATTACATTTAGAGTTTGTCTCTAGCATTTGTTTACTTTTGTAAAAGCACTATACTACTAGCATTACTCTTGAACAAGTGACCACCTCAGACTGAGTACACTCTTGAAATAAAAAATCGTACCTGTATTGATGATTAATGTAGGGTAAATGGAGGTTAAAAAGACCCTTTTTACTGCTCAACAATGGACATCATGACCTTATTTATGTTTGAGTTGATGTGTTTGTGAATTTATATCGCACTAATCTAGATTGATTGTGTAGTCAAGATAGCCTTCCCTGAGATACATTAAGGTATGAGTTTGATTATGTCTTCTACTTGGTGTTTGAATGTCTAATTATGTTGTTTATATGTTCTTGAATGTTTGACTAATTGCATGATATGAGTATATGTCTATAAAATTGCATGAAGAAATGATCTTGTTTTAATATGGTTATACTAACACATATGTGTTGAGATAGTAGATATTTACTTGAGTGTAAGTAGGTGATAGTTTTAGCATTATGTATTTTGACTGATGAATGTGGTTTGATTTTTAATTATGACAGGGTTTTTAGTCTTGGCAAAGGTTGATTTTAATTAATAAACACAATTTCTTTATCTTGGAACATGTGACTAACATGTGTGAACAATTGCAAGCCAACATGCTTGGCATTAGCATGATAAGGTAACAATTGATTTGTCTATATAACTAACAATTGAGTGATTTGATAGCATATAATAAGACTCATTTGTAGCAAGATAAAAGGTAAAAGAAATGAATTGGGTGAGAATTCCTTTAGCTATGTTTGGAAACCTCAATTCCAAATGAATGAGTGCTTTGCATATAGGAAGTCTTCTTAACCTTAATTTCGTATGACATTATGTGGATATGCTCTATATTCATGAACATGTATTTGACAGCTATAATAACTAGCTTCTAGTTATAGCTGCATTCGTCAAGGAATTGGAGTTCCTTGAGATGTGTACGTGTTAAGTTACAAGGCAATGTGCTTGGCACAACAAGGTAAGGTAATCAATGTATTGTTATATTTATTTTTACACTGACAATCATGTGTTTATGTCAGTATGATGTAGGAGATTGCATAGAAAAAGAGACTACCATGAAATGTGAAGAAGGCTTAGATTGAACATTCCCTTGGAAGCATTGGGAACCCATGGGGATAGAGTCATGGTGTTTGTTGAGAATCTTGTGATTTCAGGGCTTTGTGCTTTGTTTGCGCTTGATTTTCAATTTTGTTTATGTCTAGTGTATGGCCATACCACTTTGCTTGTGGTGTCGTATTGTGATTGGTTTTTAATAATTTTCTTCTTATTTGTTTCTTGTTCTTGCCTTTTGTGTTTTGAGCGTCTCAGGAATTGGTTGGGAGGGAGGAAGTTAATGGTGTTGAAGAATCTAGGGCATCATAGTTAAGATAGGATTCTTCTAGACTTGATAACAATTTGTGAATCTCTTTTACAATTTATCTTGTTAGATTAATCTTCTTCTCTTCTTATTAATGCATGTGTGTTTACTTCATCAAACTGCTACCAAAACACAAGAACAAGAACACAAGATGTTGGCTCTCTACCAGGGCCAAAACCTCTCTCCCTTAGAGAGGAAAACCTTTTGATAATTTTCTCTTGTTGAAGCTTCTTATTGATCAATGCCAAACCCTAGACCCTTGACTAGAATGTCCTCCAAGCACAAGTCAAGTCCTTCCTCCTTTATGCTCTTTGTTTCCTAGAACTTAGTCTTCCTTATTCGAACACTTTTCTCCTCAACACTTTGTACTCCTTCTTTGTTCTTTGACTGGAGATAGACCTTGTTTATGTGAGCTCTAGATGAGATTCTTCTCTTCTATACTTAGTGATATCCTTCACTTATGGAGACACCTTTCTTCTCTTGACCAAACGAGATTCTTCCTGAGATGTATATGTGGACTGATGTGAATGTACAATAGCCCTATATTCTTGCACGTGTTGGTAGTTTCCTTGAGTATTAGGCTCGTTTAACCTTCACTTGAGATAGCCTCTTCCTCGCTATAGAGGGAGGCCTAATAGGCCTAAGTTACTAGCCCAAATGATGTGAGATATGGTGTTGATATACTACTATTGTTATGACCATATAGAGGCCTCTTTTTCTCACACATGAGACTATGTTTTACCCTTAGATCAGCCCTCACAACTTCAGTCTTGTCTTCTCCTTCTTCACTGCACTAGAGGCTCCTTAAACTTCGAATTTCTTCACTCTTCTTCAAATTCTCTTGCTCGTTGATTCCATATGTGAGTCCATGGAGTTAATCAAGGAAATCCTCCATGCCAATGACAAATCATAACCAAATAACCACATGCATATGTCATGCATGCCAAAACTAGTGAGGAAAACATACATGCAACTAGGTACATGCAAGAAAAAATTGTTGTAGTTGTTGATCCTGATGTCCTCTTGCACTTTCTTGATAATCCTTTTCCTTCTTTCTCCAAATCCCAAGTATGCCACACTCCTCCAAGAGTTCTCCAAGAAAAACTCTAAGTGTCTAAGAGTATGAGAGAGAGAGAGAGAGAAATGAGAGCTCCAAAACTGAACTAATCAAAATCCATGAACTGATCCTCATAAGCCTTTTTATTAATGAGGCCTCTATTTTCATCAATTTTTTATTATTTTCCTTCATTTTCCTCCTCACATGCAACCAATTACCTGTCACCTCCCTTTTCTCCTATTTTCCATTATTTTCATAAATAAAATTCCAATAAATGTCTCATGCCTTTCCAAATCCTTTGTCATTGCCTTTCCCAATTTCCTTAGCCATTAATTAATCAGAAGTGATCCCCGTCACTATGTTTTTTCCGAACATTCAACTTGGAATACGTGTCCCATGACCAAGGTATTCTTTTACCTTTATTAGTTTTTACATGGATTTTTGACTAGGGATGTTACAGAACCCTCCCCCTTGGGGGAACAACATCCTCAATGTTCAACGAGACCTACAACCACAAAATTTCTGTAAACAAAAGATACTAGCCATGTAGCTTTACAACTTAGCTCGTTGTAGTATTTACAATGATCAACCTGCTAAGAAGCAAACCAACATGACAACATGACAACATGAAAACCATAATGACATGACACCCATACCGCTTATTAGAGCTTTATAACACAGCTCATGGTGGTATTTACATCCATATGTACATAAACCAAATCATGCACCAACACATATACCAAAACATTTTCTCAACCAACAAATAAATAAGGATACATAGCCCTAATTTTATTTTCCATCTCCCATGTAGCTTCATCGAGCCCAAAGTATTTCCACTAAAATTTAACCTGCTCGATTTCTCAGTTCCAGAGCATGAGCATCTTTCTCTGCAAAATGCACTAAAGTTTCGACTATAATTGTCCTTTTGACTCCACCTATAATATAAACCAGTCAATAACATGATCAACATCTTTAACATACTTCATAAGAAATGACACATGGAAAACATCATGGACTTTCACTGTCTTATGCAGTTCAATTCGATAGGCTACTAGCCCAATCCTCTCAAGAATCCTGAAAGGTCCACAAAACCAAGGTGCCAACTTGGCACATGATCAAATCCTCAAGGAGCTCTTCTTGGGCTTGATGCACAAGTATACTTTGTCCCCAACCTGTAACTCCTTAAACAACTTGTTCCGATCTGCATAGCTCTTCTACCTATCCTATGTTGCTTTCAAATTCTTCTTGATTACCTACATTTATTGTTCCATTTCCACCAACATGTTTGGTCAAATTAACACCCTATTAAATGGATCACTCCAACTAGTGGGAGTATTTCAACTCCATCCATACAATGCCTCAAATGGAATCAACCTCAAAGATTCCTAATACCCATTATTGTAAGCGAACTCAACCAGTGGAAGATACTCTTCCCACTTTCGCTACTGATGCATCACATAAATCCTTAACATATCCTCCAATATTTTTTTGACCCTCTCTATCTGTCCATCTATTTTTGGATGATCAGTTGTGATAAGGCCAACTCTGTACCCAAACCTGCAAATAACTCTTTCCAGAACCTAGAAGTGAACTCGACATCTAGGTCTAATATGATCTTCTTTGGTACACCATGAAACCTCACTATATCCCCGATGAATACATGTGCTACATCATTAGCTGAATAAATAGAATTCACTAGAAGGAAGTGCACTACCTTAGTTAACCTTTCCACAACAACCATAATTGAGTCATAATGTTTAGATTTCCTCGGAAAAACTGTGATGAAGTCCATGGAAATGACCTCCCATTTCCACTCTAGAATTGAGATCGGTTGGAGTAACCCACCTAGATGCTTACATTTTTCCTTTACCTGTTGACAATCTAAGCACCTCTCCATGAACTATGCCACGTCTATCTTCAAATTCGGCCAATAGTAAAACATCTTCACTATTGTTAGTGTCTTCTGCTAGCCTGGGTGACTTGAATATGGTTTCGCATGATATTCCCTCAAGATAAGAACCTTGAGCTCACTGTCATCTAGCACATATATTTTGTCCCTAAATTTGACCAAGTCATCTGCTGTAAGATGATAGTATTCATCCTGTATACTTGTACATACACTTGTACCTATACCTGTACTGATACCTGTACCTATAATTTGCTACAACCTATACCTAAGCTCCATATACCTGACATCCTATTGACCTACCTGTAAGATCCTATCCTGTAGATCTGTCCCATAGGATCTCATAGTTGTTATATCATTCACTTGTATCTTCCTACTAAGAGAATCTGCAAAACTTTTCTCTTTACCTTTAATATACACGATCTCAAGGTCGAACTCACTAATTGTGGCCAGCCATCTAGCTTGCCTGGAATTCAGATTCAGTTGGTCAAATAGATATTGCAATCCACTATGATCACTCATCAATACAAATTGTCTACCAAGAAGATAGTGCCCCACATATCGAATGCATGAATGATCGCTACCAACTCAAGATCATGTGATGGATAGCTCTGCTCATGCTCATTTAGTTTTCCTTAATCATAGCATACTACTTGCCCCCCTACATAAGAACTCCACCAAGTCCTCTTTTGTAATAATTTGCGCATGCCACAAATTATTTGTCCGAATCTATGATCTTTAACACTGGAGTATATGTCAACAAATTCTTTAGCTTCTCAAAATTGGTTACACATTCCTCTCTCCATTCAAACCTCTTTCCTTTCCTTGCAATGATGTGATAGAATAAGAAATCTACTAGAATTTCCTAATGAACCTCCTCTAATACCCTGATAATCCCATGAAGGATCTCACCCCATCCACATTCCTAGGAGTTGTCCACTCCATAATAGCTCTTACCTTTTCTGGGTCCACTGTTATTACTTCCTTCGAAACCACATGTCCCAAGTAATGTACCTCAGTCTGAAAGAAACAAATTAGCATACAACTAATGCACTCTCAACAAATTCAATACTACTGCTAAGTGTTCGTCATGCTCTTATTCATTTTTAGAATATACCGATATATAATCAATGAACACAAAAACAAACTTGTCCAAATAAGGACACAACACATTATTCATCAAGCACATAAAAGTAGTTGGAGCATTAGTCAAACCAAATGGAACTACAAAAAACTCATATTTCCCATACCTGGTTTGAAAATTAGTCTTGTAGATTTCCTCCTCTTTAATGTGTACCTAATGATATATGGATCTTAGATCAATCATTGAGAACATTGTTTCTCCCTTCAACTGATCAAACAAATCATCAATCCTCAACAATAGATACTTGTTCTTGATGGTCACTTTGTTCAACTGCATGTAATCAATGCATAACTTCAGAGTGCCATCCTTATTCTTTAAAAACAATACCGATGCACCCCAAGGTGATACACTTTGCCTAATTTATCCCCTGTCCAACATTTCCTTCAACTGCAACTTTAACTCTACTAACTCCAGTTGGCTCATCCTGTAAGGTGCCTTAGATACTAGTGTTTCCCTGGTACCAACTCAATAGAAAAGTCTACTTCCTTGTGACATGGAAACTCTGAAATATCTACAGGAAATACATCCTGAAACTATGTATAAATGGGTACCTACTCAAAACATCTACATCCTCAACTACCTTACCTTCATCACTATAAATATGCACTGCAAATAACACCCATTCCTGCAACTATGATTTACCTGCACAGATGTCATCATCCTAACTGATGTTGCTTTCTTCTACCCTATAAGATTCTTTGTTCTCCATTATCATCCAAAAACTCAATAGCCTTTTCATAACAATCCATCTTGGTCCTATGTAGATACAACCATTCCATACCCAACAACATACAGTATGATCCAAACAATAATACATTCAAACGTGATGATGTAGACATACCATTCAACTCAAATGCACAAGCTCTTAACCATTGATGAACTCACTTCTTTGTACCTATAGCCAACTACACTAACCAAGACTCTGCATGTACTTATTTATTCAAACCACACTTATCCACCAGGTAAGGATTAACATAACTATAATTAGATCCAGGGTCAATCAAAATAGAAACAACTTAATCACAAATATTACTGTCCATCTCAATAATAGACACATGGTGATCTTCCTACCTCTTAGCCAGCGCTGCATATATCCTAAGAATACTCTTTCCAACATCTCCCACTGCCTATGCCTCATAAGAATTGTAGATCTACGATCTATCACCCTGATGCTATGGACAATATCTCCTGCAATTTTCTCCTCCACAAGTCCAACACTGCAAAGGCTTCCAACCTTCATCCTTATTATGCTCCTCAGATTGAAGTCCCTATCCTTTGTCAGATGCATTGAACTTCTTAGATGGTGTTGCATTCTCTTTGTTAACTCTACCCTGAGGTCTTGATCACTTCTTGTCCCATTTTCCTTTGTTCTTTGCATTACCTTTCAAGTCCAACTTAGTCTCATATTTGCACTTTTATTTCTCATAACAATGCTTTATCTTTCAGATGGCCTCCTCCAATGATCTAGGCTCGTCAAACTCAATCATGTCTTTGAATGCTATCGGAAACCCACTGATGAATCTCTAAATTTTGGCCTTCTCCTCCTTGATGTAAGGCATATACCTCAAAAACTCTAGAAATATGCTAGTGTACTCTTCATCGGTCATAGATCCCATCTTTAGCTCATAAAACGCTTTACCCCATCGTCATAGTACCTCTCTAATAGATACTTCTTCCTGAATAGTCTCTCGAATTCACTCCAAGTCAACTCCTCCTCATAAATATCTCTGGAATCCTTTACATCTTCCCACCAGATATTTGCTTTACCTTTAAGACTAAATGTAGCTATTCTTTCCTTCAAGTTCTATGAATAAATGTGCAATTTGAAGAAGTTGTTCATTCCATGAAACCATGCTTTTGCATCTTGTGAGTTATTCATCTCTCCAACAAATGTAGGTGGCTTTTCTTTCTTAAACTCGTCCAAAAATTATCCCTTGTCACTCCTCCTGTAAGGATGATAATGATGATGATCATAGTGCCTATTAGAACTAGAACCAAAATAATACATGTGTCTATCACCTCTCCTATCTCAAGTGTCCAAGGACCTGCCATATATAATCGTCTCCTCTTTATCCAACTTGTGCCCACCATGAGATCTACTACCATATGCTCCATTAGTTCTATCCTCCTGCCCATGGTTGATCCAAAGTGGTCCATGTCTCTTCAATTATGACAAACTCCGAAGGATTACTCCATTGAATTCTGCTTGTTTTTCCTGTGCCTGCATGATTTTGTCATTTGCTATTTTACAACTCCTAATTTTTTTCTTCAAGCTTCTTACTGTATCTGCTAAGTCAGAATAATTCCCAACACCACACTGCTCACCTGATACATAGGGAGAGTCTCAGGAACTATAGTCTAACATCTTTTTAGTCATCTTTTTTATTTCTCTTCCTTCAAGGTATATCATATCAGCTAAACCAAAATATAAATAAATTGACGTACCTCATATATATGAACACAATCATATCAAAATTTATTCATTGTTTCAATCATTATCCAGTCATCAATGCATGACCATACCAACTACATTCTATGACCTCATGCATGACAACTACAACCACATCAATGTATGCATAATGATATCTATATATATATATAATATATATATAGATATATATATATATATATATATATATATATATATATATATATATATATATAAGCACTAACATGCATAACCAACATATAGTCATGATGACCACATACAACAACAACACTATCAACTTCCACATGGCGACATCACTACAACCATGATCAACACCATGCATATGCAACAAGAACATAGACCACACAATGAGTAACACATATGCAATCGACATGAATGCATGACCAACACACCACTCATCCAGTTCAAGGGGTGAACCATGCTCTGATACCACTCTGTAACACCCTCCTCCCATATCTATCCAAGTAAGTAGACAACTGGGGTAAACATGTGACAAAGAGTCACTATGATATGATTTAACTCCCTATGTGTCAGTTAAGGAAGTGGAACTGATGAAACACACTACACAGACCTTCCAAACATACTACATAACCCCCAGGAGCCATCCAAACCTTCCAGGTGACTAACCCCTGAGACAAACTGAACTTTTACTACATTAAAACCTTAGTCACTTCCATAAAATGGTCATGAGTGCAACTAAAACCCTATAGTCGCTCCCACAGCATGGGCATGCATGCGACTGGGGACTTTCCCAAGTAGTTTTGTGCCCGCGACTTCTAATTCTATGCCACTTTTTTAGAGTTTGGGCTCAAGTCACTACCCAAAACTCCATGAAACTTCAAAAAATGAAAGATAACATCAGAACAATGATACAAATACAATTACTTGAACAAGGAATTGACTATACCCCTACTATCCATGACAAGAATTTCGTCAAACATGTCACAAATATGCATTCTATGATTTTAAACAACATATCTAAGCATAGGGGATTCATACTTATATGAGAATCACTAAGAAGCATTGATGCCTCATCAAAATCACTGCATTACCATCTATTAAGCCATATATTCATTGTACATTCAATGGATAAAAAAACATGATGAGAGGCATACATTTTCACTGTCATAAAACTTATTCATAACCAACATATAACCAACAAAAATATTAAGGATATAACAACCATATAATCCACATATAAACAAGTATATTTACCCATAAAATACTAAGGATAAAGAAAGCTCTTATTGATGATTGCATACGCCAACCATGTATGGGACTTCCACGAATCACCATACTGTATACTAGGCTGAACTAAATCTTTCTTTCAGCTAGTCACCCCCGTGCCATATTCCAAGCATGAATGTGGGATCTCATAAAACGAATCAATCAAAACCATCCAGGGCTTCTAGAGGCCAAACCACCTCAACCCTCAACTAGTGATTCCACCTCATAGTCGAACATCACTAATCATCACCAAATTGGTATCTACCAAGGTTGTCCAGGGCTCTAAAGCGTTTGTTCCAACTTGTTGGGCGCGGGATCCCCCAAGGGCAGTTTTGGGGCTAAAATCCCATATTTTGGTCATAATTTTGTAATCCAAGTGTAAAGACTCCGCATTTTGTGGTCGCGAAGCATGTAGATGTTAAAGAGTCATAGGGTTGTCTACCCTTATTTTGGAATGTAATGTTGGTTGTAGAAGATCTACCCATGGTCCGCAGACCATGGGATTGTATAAATAGAGCTAATCTCTAAGTAGTTAAAAGATCAATCAATGAAGATATGATGTATGAGAGATAGCTCTGAAGTAGAAGTCTAAGTCTTGGGTCGTAGCATAGGTAGAGGCTCTACAGCTGAGTGCATAGAGGCCTAGAAGTCTGCAGCTGAGTGCATGGAACCTTGCATTGAGTGCGCTGGGTGGGTCGGGTATGTAATTGTTCAAAATTATCAATAAAGAGAAATATTCTAAAATTTTGCATCGTTATTTCTTGTTTATGCATTTTGTTAGATTGGGTATGAATTTCACTTATAATGCTTATATAATGCACGAATATATGTAATTGTGTTGGATAAGCGAACACAAGTAAGAACATCTGCTTACGCGAAGCTAACTAAGATCTATTAAAAAGATAAGACACTTAACCTAGTTTGGGAAAGATCACAGTTCACTACCCTAGCATCATGAAAGTATATCAACCCCTGGTTAGGGTTGCGCTAAAACTGATTGTACCCTTTCACAAAGGTACTGAAGGGTGGAACAGAGGGCTAAGAAACCTACACGAAGGCAGCTATATCTAGAGTAAATCAACATCACATCCATCTCAAGGGTGCAGAAACTTGGTTCCAACGTCCCCCATACTGCTTCAAGTGAGACTTTAGTCCGTGCTCCCCGGGCTGATGCCGAAAGGGCCAATAGTGTAGGGATTTGTTTGTTTAACTAATGTTGAACCTGGGTCAGGCCCCATCAAGCCAACAAATGGTTCCATTGCCAGGATTGGAATCTGCATAAGAGATGTGTGATGTCGTATCACTAGAATCCAACTAAGAAAGAAATCGAAGGCTGGTTGGATAAAAGGATTCATGAGTTCGTGGCACAGGAGAACAGAAACCCGTGACTGTCAAAGGAACAGTGGTTGGACCGATACCTGTATACGGAGATCCACAAAATAATTTTTTCCTCCTTTCCTACTGAGCTATATGAGTGGATCATGAAGCTAGTAGATAGCCAAGGAAGGTGAAAACTTGATGGTCCTATTGTGTAGACCCTGGAGCTAGTGCAAATATTGGAAGCATCAGAGGATAAGATCACGTGCACTGTCGATAATTGGCTTGGTGCATCATAGGAGGGTTTGTTACTGAATTCACGATCGACACGTCAGTCAGCTATAGCGAGGTAGAGCGATGTTTTTTCAAAGGACCGCGAGGTAATTATGTAAAGTCTCTGAATACTTGGATTAAAATGTTGTTGTGTGAAAAATGGGTTATGCAGCTACCTTGATGTTTGGGACTACGCAAAGCAGAAAAAGTTACAGAAATGAAGGAAATAAGGGTCCAGAGTATAACCCCTTGATTTCACCTCCACGAGGGGACAAAGAAGGGATAGCGAAGGTCTCTCTGTGAAGTGCTATTCAGTTGATAAGACAAGGATTCTCGCAAATACCACCTCCGTGTTGGGTACAAGAATTACACTTAAGAAAAATCCTCAACACTTAATTTGTCAACTTGAGGGGTCCATAAACTTAGAGACAAAGCACAGGAAATGCCGGAGATGGTATGAATCTTTATAATATAAATCCCTACTTTTTTTAAAGGAAATATTGCAGAATCAAACTAAAAAGAGAAAAAGGCAACTTGAACAATCAAAATAATCTAAGACTGGAACAAGGAAGAATGTTTTTATGAAAGCAGCTCAAGAAAAGATAGATCAACGCCTTAGAATTCAGCCTCTTCACGGGGGCAACCTCCTTTACATTACATAAATGAACAATTCTTGGATGATTCAAATGAAAAAACCTCCTTTCTATATATGGGAGTCTAAGGAGTCACAATATAACCCAGCCGACCTAACAATAATAATATAAAGCCACAAAAATTACAATAGAGGGATTCTATGGGGCACAGTAATAACAATATGGGGATAATAGGGGCACAAAAATATTAATAAGGGATGCAACTACAATAGTAATGGGGCAATCACTAGTATTATAGGGACCCAACATGCCCCTCTCTTTCAAAAGAGTGTTGTCCTCAACGCTTCAGTAGTTCTGGATGCTTCTGTATAAAATTCTCATCCTCCCATGTGGAATCTTCAGCGGATAAGTTCTTCCACTTGATAAGATACTCTGAAATTGATTGATTTAGTAGCTGTCGAGTTATTGTTTCTGTGACTGCTTCCAGTTCCAATATAATTTTTCCTTCCTCATCAAGTTCTGGCAATATTGTTTAAACTGGGAGCTTGTCGTCTATAACCTTCTTTAAACATGAAACATGGAAAACTAGGTGCAATCGAGAAGCTGCAAGAAGCTCCAATTTGTATGCCATAGTACCAATCTTTTGCAACACCTTGTACGAACCATAATACTTTGGTGATAATTTATTATCCTTCTTAGCTTGCTTGAGGGACATTTGCTTATATGGTTGTAGCCATAGGAATACCCAATCACCTACATCAAAACTTATTTCGCTGTGATGTTGATCTGCCTGTTGTTTCATTATATTCTGTGCCAACACGAGGTTATCCTTTAAGAGTTGGAGGACTTGTTGTTGATGTTCGATGTGATGTTCCACTGCTTGAACCTTAGAATTTTCTCTTAAATATGATGTGATGGATGGTGGTTGATATCCATAAAGTGCCATAAATGGGGTCATTTTTGTTGCTATATGGAAGGAAGTGTTATACCACCATTTAGCCAGAGGCAACCATTTGACCCATTGTGTCTATTTATCAGATACAAAGCAACGAATATATCCTTCCAAACATTCGTTTACTATCTCAGTTTTCCCATCAGATTGAGGATGATAAGATGAGCTATGAGCTAACTGAGTACCAAGACAAGAAAATAATTCTGTCCAAAAATTTCCAATGAAAATGGGATCTCTATCACTTACAATAATCTTTGGGTTTCCATGTAGCTTTTGAATTGTTTCCATAAATGCAGAAGAAATTGTACTTGCTTTAAATGGATGTGATAATGCACAAAAGTGTGCATACTTGATAAGTCTGTCAACTACCACCATGATGACACTCTTTCCCTCAGACTTGGGTAAACCTATGATAAAATCC
Organism: Pinus tabuliformis; assembly: GCA_031772625.1. NCBI lineage: Eukaryota > Viridiplantae > Streptophyta > Pinopsida > Pinales > Pinaceae > Pinus > Pinus tabuliformis. Next base: position 564,218,966 of record CM062807.1, read on the forward strand.
ATTGAAACCTCCTCCCAACGTTGGTTTGGAATGGATAAAGGTTGTAATAGACCCAGTGTCTTAATTGTTTCAACTTTATTTTGTTGGAAAACCAAACATTCCACCACAAATTTTGAATATCTGATTTAAGGCCATCCCAAAAAAATTCCTTCTTAACCCTGTGGTAAGTTTTAAAAAATCCCGAGTGCCCTTCTAAGGGAGAAGTGTGCAATTCCATAAGAATATTTTGTTTTATTTGGGAATTATTACAGAGGTATAAGTGATCTTTGTACCATAAAGAATCATTTTTCTAGCTAAATGTATCAAACGTACTAGAATCTTGTTGTAACTTTCGAATAAGTACCCACACTTCTTCGTCATTCTTCTATTCCTCCCTTGCTTCATTTATCCAATATAGTTGGATAATAGAAATGGTGCACAACAATGCTTCCACTTCCTCATCCTTGCTTGAGAGTGCATCTGCCACCACATTTTGCTTCCCTTTTTTGTAGATGATTTCAAAGTCATAACCCAATATCTTTGTGACCCACTTTTGTTGCTCTTCAGAGGATAATCTTTGTTCTAAAAAGTATTTAAGGCTATCATGATCCATTTTTACCTTGAAGTGTCTTCCCATTAGGTAAGGTCACCATTTCTTAAGTGCATGGAGTATTGCCAACATTTCCTTCTCATAAATAGCTTTGTGAAAAAAACTTTCCCTTGATTGGATGACTTTCAAAAGGAATGGGTCTTTCATCTTGCATTAAAACAACACCAATTCCATTTCCTTAAGCATTACATTCCACAACAAAGTTTTTTGTGAAGTCCGGTGTAGCTAAGACTGGTGCTTGGCACATTGCCTCTTTAAGATGTTCGAAGGCCTTTGTTGCTTCTGGAGTCCATGAAAATGCATCTTTCTTCAATAATGTTGTTAGAGGTGCTGCTATTCTCCCATAATTCTTAACAAACTTGCGATAATACCCTTCAACCCGAGAAATCCTCGTAGATGCTTTATGGATGTGGGGATTTTCCATTCCTTAATGGCTTTAATTTTGCTAGGGTCTACCTTAACTCCTTCATGAGATACAATATGACCCAGATATTCCACCTCTTGTACTCCAAAGAAACATTTGGATCTTTTTGCATATAATTGTTTCTCCTCCAATAGTTGTAGCACCTTGTCAACATGTTCAACATGATCCTTCCAAGACTTGCTGTAGATTAGTATATCATCAAAAAATACTAACACAAATTTTCTAAGGAATGGTTTGAAAATGGAATTCATCAAACCTTGAAATCTTGAAGGTGCATTGGTAAGGCCAAAAGGCATGACCAAAAATTCATAATGACCCTCATGAGTTCTAAATGTTGTTTTTGAAATGTCTTCATTCTTCATTCTGATTTGATGATATCCTGAACGAAGATCCAACTTGGTGAAGTAAATTGATCCATGCAATTCACCCAATAATTCATCAATGACGGGAATGGGAAACTTATCTTTAATAGTGAGCTTGTTGAGCTCCCTATAATCTAGACACATGCACCATGATCCATCCTTCTTGTGCACTAATACTACTGGAGCAGAGAAAGAACTTTGACTCGGTTGAATTATACCAGCCTCTAGCATTTCTTCAACCATATGTTCAATTTCACTCTTTTGGGCATAGGGATATCTGTACGGCCCGATGTTTGGAGGAACACTTCCTGGAATCAGATGAATAGCATGATCATGATCACGAATAGGTGGGAGACCTTTGAGAGTCTCAAATACCTTGGAATGATTGTCCAAGACTTTTTGGAGATCTGGAGAAATAGATGATTCCAATGTGGAAACATCTAGAGAACATAATTGTGAAATTACACCCCTTTGTTCCTTTTTTAGAAGCTTTGTCATACCATTAGAGCTTATTATCTTTCCCGGTTTCCCTGCAATACCCCTTAATTCAACTTCCTTTCCTTCCACAGAAAATTTCATGAAAATTTCTTGAAAATTAAAAGCTATTGTAGCCATTGGACTCCTAGTACAACATCAGCACCTCCCATTGGAATGGAAAGCATTGGGATAGTCAATACATATTCTCCCATCGATAGTTTGATATTATGGCACTTTCCAGAGCAATTTATTGTTCCTCCATTTGCAACCATCACTTGACACTCTGATGTTGGATATAAGAAGCAATTCAATTCTTTTGCTACCTTACAATGAATAAAATTGTGAGTACTTCCTGAATCAATCAACACTATTATCTTTTTCTTCTTATTTGTCCTTCTATCTTGATGGTTTGAGGAGTGGTAATTCTCGCCAATGCATTACAAGATATGGTTAGATTCATTTCTTCTTTATCTAGGCTTTGTTCCTGGAGTATATCCTCTTCTTTTGACCTTTCTTGCTCCTTTTCTTCTTCCTCTTCACAATCTATGTAGAATAATTTCTTCTCAGCACACTTATGACCTTTAGTGTATTTTCTATCACAACTGTAACAAAGCCCCTTTGCTCTTTTTTCTTCCAATTTTTGTGGTGTCAACCTTATAGGTTGTGGAAGACTAGGGGAAACAACACTTCTATCTTTATAGTTGTGAGTGATATGCTTCCTGGTTGCCATAATTTTGCTTTCCATTTTTCTTGCTAACCTGAATGCCTTCTCTAATGAATTAGGTTCCCAAAGGCGAACATCATGTTGGATATTATCCTTTAAATTACCTATGAACACATCAATCCTATGCTCCTCTGGAATATTTTTTACCCTTATGTTCAATTTTTGGAACTCCTCAATGTGCTCCATTATTGAACCCTTTTGTTTGAGACTTATCAATTGGCTAAAAAAAGTGTTGTTTTTTGTATCCTCATAATGTGTTATCAATTCTTCCGTAAAAGTTGCCCAAGTGATAATTTGTTTACGAGAGCAAAGCCATTGATACCATAAAAACTGATTTGGTTCCAAATATAAAGTTGCAATACGTACCTTTTGTGTGTTTTGCACATTATTGAGATCGAAAAATTGCTCCATCTGTAATATCCATGTTGCGGGATCCTTGCCATCAAACTTCCTCATATCGATTTTTGAAATATGGTGGGTCTTCGATCCCACATTAGAGTCTAAGAAATCATGATTAACATTTCTTTTGTTCACATCATGAGTTTCCTTTACTAACTTTTCACCATTAGTAAGTATTTCTTGTAGAAAATTTGTCAAATTTGTCTTCAAATATGCCATGTCTCTCTTCAAATCTGTCTTCAAATCTATCTTCAAATCATCCATATTAGCTTCCACACCCTTTATCTTAGATTCCACACCATTTATCTTAGCTTCTGTTAGCTTTTGTGAGAGTGACATGTGTTGCACTTGTTCTTGTAATTTTGATATATCATGTAGCATTTCTTCCTCTTCTTCATGAGTCATGCTAGAGCTTTCAGGTTGCTTACTAGGTATTTGCATTTTCTTTCCTTGGGGCATCATTTACCGATAGTAATGCTCTACTATGCCCTTTAAATTCCTTCAAAATAAATTTTCAAACCAATCTTAAGGAAAAATTTAAAAGAATCTACACACCTTTTTTCACTTTGTAGGAGCTCGATATTGCCTCTGATGTATATCTATACTTTCGGATCATCTAGTTATGAAATTGCAACCTGCAGTAGCCCTCTGTGTCCTCTTTCCAATGCCACCAGTCTAATCCAAATTGGATTCTCCAAGGAAGAGTTATGCGAAATCTCCCACAATGATCTGATTATAGACTAGTTCAGTAGAGCGAACTTGTACGACATGCCACCAGTCACTGTTTCAACCTTTGGATCTGAAAAATATATACAAGAAACTATAGTCCGTCCTCTTTCTGTACCTTCTTATGAAAATTCAATCTGATGCTCAGAGAGAAAGTTATGACGATTTTCCCCAGGTCACTTGTTTGGAATGTAATTCAGGAGTCTATAAAAGACCAACTTCCTCAGATCATATCTCCGCAAATATAGCGCGAAAAGCTCTGAAATTCAGACCTGAGATTCAGCGCAATTTTTTATAAAATGGGTTTTTTTAGCTTTTGAAACGTTGCAGAAAAAAAAGTTATAGCGAAAATTCCACAATGACCTATTTGGAGCAGTGAAACCCTAGAATCCAAAGCTCTGATACCAAATGTTATGAAACCAGCGCAAGAAAAGATAGAAAAGATAGATCAACGCCTTAGAATTTAGGCTCTTCGAGGGGGAAACCTCCTTTACATTACATAAATGAACAATTCTTGGATGATTCAAATGACAAAACCTCTTTTTCTATATATAGGAGTCTAAGGAGTCACAATATAACCCAGCCGACCTAACAATAATAATATAAAGCCACAAAAATAACAATAGATGGATTCTATGGGGCACAATAATAACAATATGGGGATAATAGGGGCACAACAATATTAATAAGGGATGCAACTACAATAGTAATGGGGTAATCACTAGTATTATAGGGACCCAACAAATGCATTTGCAAGAGGAAATTAAAGATAAAGGGAAATCACTCTCGCTAATTATTGTTTAACTACTGAGTGTGTGTTTTTCTCTAGCAGAGACACTTAGCAATCTCATCAGATGGGCCCTTAAACCTACTCCTTTAGAGATTTCCTTCTTGCACTAATCTATCTTGTACTATCACAGTCTGTTTGCATTAGTGCAGGAACAGAGATTTATGCAGAAGGTATAAATGGTGTCTTTACTAAAGACTTTTTACTTCCTGCAAGGGCTTGAACTTTTCCAAGTTCAAAGCACTCAGATCCCGTGGCAAGAAACTAGTTCTTGCACCGGATCAAAGCTTCCTGCACTTTGCAGAAAAATGAATGTTTCTGATTTTGACAGAGTGCAGGAATAAAGAAACAATCAATATACATTTATCCTGTCATAAGCATTGAATGAAAGAAAGAAGATTGCGAAAAGTAGACTAAGAAGGCTTGTTGCATCACACCAACGTGCACTGGTGCAGGTTCATTTCTTTTTCTTGGATCAAGCGGGCAAAACCAATCAAACAGAATTGCAGAAAAGGAGATATCAAACCAACGTGCATTGGTGCTCGGTTATTTCTCCTGCTTGGACCAAATGGAGGAAAACCAATCTGAAATCAAGTGCAGGAAAGGAAATTTATCTACTCCACACAATGGATCTGCTTTCACTCAGACAGGAATGCATGTGCTTAAAATTAAATCACACTTGACATTGTAAACACACAATACAGGAAAACGGAAAATGGGGTAAACGTGCTGGGTTGGCTGGGCCCTAGCCAACCAGCACGTTTCCCCTCTAAATAAAAATGTTGCTGATTACTTTAATCAATTCATCAACTCAAATACAGAAACATAATTTGTGAAACATGAGGTGGAGCTCCCTTTTTATTAATTCACTGAGGCAAGTACATACGTTAATACATCATCTAGCCCAGATTCAGGCGATAACAAAATACAACAATCTGTTACTGCCTCTCTGGCTATGTCTCCATTCTATCCAAAAAAAATCTCTTAGTCCTATTTAAATTCTACATTATATAGATCTTTCGCCAAAGGCCAAAATATATCATTCAACCAATTACATAACCAAATGTAGAATTTAGCTTTTTGGTCTCTAAACTTAGGCAGTTAGCAAAACTAGTCGTAGCCAATCTCCAGCTTTCGTTCTTCATAGATTCAATCTCAGCTACCTTTGGATCGATCATGCTGTCATGGTTGAAGCTGCTCAAAATGAGGCAATTCGATCTTGGCTGCCTTTAGATCGATTTTGCTGTCATGGTTGAAGCTGCTCAAAACAAGGCGATGATCAAGGAGGTTCAGATCTGCTGCAAGGATTTGTTGTGCTGGCAATGGTGCAAGATCTAATCCTGCACTAGGATCAGCGGTCACGATAAGTACTCTAAATACCAAATAAACATTGGAGATATCGATAAGTTACAAAGAGTGATTAAAAGTAAGAAATCACGTAATAAATGATTAATTAATTCTAATTTAAATTAAAAGTATGAAAAATAAAGTTTATGCGAAATATGTCACCGTGCTTGGACTGGTACAAGATGAGGGTGTACAAGAGAGGTAAAACAACGGTAAATGGTTATGATTTAGGAAGGGGAAAATGGAAAAGAGAGATAAAATTAAGGGGCTAACATCCTTCCATCCCTAAGCTGTTGTGTGTCCTCACACAACTCTTTACCTTTGCAAAAAACCTTCAAAACTTTGAGCATTCCAGCTCAATCCTGCTCTGGCATACTGACATCAGCCTGCAATGTTTCAGACTTCTTCTTTTTGATTTTCTTGAGTTTCTTTGTCACCTTTTTAAGTTGCTTGAAACATTGCGTAGCTCAGTACTTCCAAACTTTAACTTCTCTTTTCTTTTTCTAGATCTCTACAATTAATTCTTCTTTACCCTGTTCTTTATCCTCCTGCACTTTCGCTATGAGCTGTTCCAAGTTATGCACTTGAAGCTCTAGTTCAACTACCTAGCAGTAGGAGTTACCAAATATTCTTCTTTTTTTGTCTCGACAAGGGTTGTGTCTTCCTCAGGGACCTCAATATCCCTCATGGTTACATTAGGAAATTCTTCTTCTTCTGGTTCTTCTTCTTGCATTGGCTCTTATTCTTGCACTGGTGCAGACGGGGTTTCAACGTCCTGTGGGGACTATGGCTCTTTGCCTGCACCAGATTCTTTATTCTTTTTCTGGGGATTTTTAATGAAATCTGCCAACAGAGTGTCATCTTCGACCTCTGCAAATTTTATTGTGTCTGCAAGGACTGACAGGTTATCTTCTTTGGGGGTCTTTGCCTGTACTGGTGGTGTAGAAGGAGTTTCTTCAACAGGTGCACTAGCTGTCTTCTTATTTGGAGATGGGGCCCTTTCTTCTTTTGATTTTTCAGGTCATTTCCTTTTTGCACTGGTGCAAGAAGGACTCCCCTTTGCATTCTTACTTGGACCCTTGCTTGTGCTCGTGGGGTCCTCTGTCTCCTTTCCAGTAGCTATCCTTTTAGGTAACTATTTTAACATCTCCTCCCAGGTCATGCCTTTAACTTCTAATTGTTTCTGGACCAAAACATTTATCTGGCCGTGGTGATATAACTTCTTGTCAGCCTAGTCTGCCCATCTGTCCTGCACACTTTGGCCATTTTTTCCAAGCTCTTAGGCAAAAAATAGGGGAAATTCATCCTCCACCGGATGTGCCAGCGGCTTCGAAATGCTACAACATCCTAAAATGGTACACAAAAGTATGGGAGTGCCTTCCCTCATAGGTTATGTGTTATGAAACCAGCTCAAGAAAAGATAGAAAAGATAGATCAACGCCTTAGAATTCAGCCTCTTCGAGGGGGCAACCTCCTTTACATTACATGAGTGAACAATTCTTGGATGATACAAATGACAAAACCTCCTTTCTATATATAGGAGTCTAGGGAGTCACAATATAATCCAGCCGACCTAACAATAATAATATAAAGCCACAAAAATAACGATAGAGGGATTCTATGGGGCACAGAAATAACAATATGGGGGTAATAGGGGCACAAAAATATAAATAAGGGGTATAGCTACAATAGTAATGGGGTAATCACTAGTATTCTAGGGACCCAACATGCCCCTCTCCTTCAAAAAAGTGTTGTCCTCAACGCTTGAGTAGTTCTGGATACTTCTGCATAAAATTCTCATCCTCCCATGTGGAATCTTCAGCGGATAAGTTCTTCCACTTGATAAGATACTCTGAAATTGATCGATTTCGTAGTTGTCGAGTTCTTGTTTCTGTGACTACTTCCGGTTCCAATATAATTTTTCCTTCCTCGTCAAGTTCTGGCAATATTGTTTGAATTGGGAGCTAGTCACCTATAACCTTCTTTAAACATGAAACATGGAAAACTGGGTGCAATCGAGAAGCTGCAGGAAGCTCCAATTTGTATGCCATAGTACCAATCTTTTGCAACACCTTGTACGAACCATAATACTTTGGTGATAATTTATTATCCTTCTTAGCTTGCTTTAGGGACATTTGCTTATATGGTTGTAGCCGTAGGAATACCCAATCACCTACATCAAAACTTCTTTCACTGCGATGTTGATCTGCCTGTTGTTTCATTCTATTTTGTGCCAACACGAGGTTATCCTTTAAGAGTTGGAGGACTTGTTGTTGATGTTCGATGTGATGTTCCACTGCCTGAACCTTAGAATTTTCTCTTAAATATGATGTGATGGATGGTGGTTGATACCCATAAAGTGCCATAAATGGGGTCATTTTTGTTGCTGTATGGAAGGAAGTGTTATACCACCATTCAGCCAGAGGCAACCATTTGACCCATTGTGTCTGTTTATCAGATACAAAGCAACGAAGATATCCTTCCAAACATTTGTTTACTATCTCAGTTTGCCCATCAGATTGAGGATGATAAGATGAGCTATGAGCTAACTGAGTACCAAGACAAGAAAATAATTCTGTCCAAAAATTTCCAGTGAAAATGGGATCTCTGTCACTTACAATAATCTTTGGGTTTCCATGTAGCTTTTGAATTGTTTCCATAAATGCAGTAGAAACTTTACTGGCTTTAAATGGATGTGATAATGCACAAAAGTGTGCATACTTGGTAAGTCTGTCAACTACCACCATGATGACACTCTTTCCCTCAGACTTGGGTAAACCTATGATAAAATCCATTGAAACCTCCTCCCAACGTTGGCTTGGAATGGATAAATGTTGTAATAGACCCGGTGTCTTAATTGTTTCAACTTTATTTTGCTGGCAAACCAAACATTCCGCCACAAACGTTTGAATATCTGTTTAAGGCCATCCCAAAAAAATTCCTTCTTAACCCTGTGGTAAGTTTTTAAAAATCCTGAGTGCCCTCCTAAGGGAGAAGTGTGCAATTCCATAAGAATCTTTTGTTTTAGCTGGGAATTCTTACAGAGGTATAAGCGATCTTTGTACCATAACGAATCATTTTGCCAGCTAAATGTATCAGAAGTACTGGAATCTTGTTGTAGCTTTCGAATAAGTGCCCACACTTCTTCGTCATTCTTCCATTCCTCCCTTGCTTCGTTTATCCAATCTGGTTGGATAATAGAAATGGCACACAACAATGCTTCCACATCCTCATCCTTTCTTGAGAGTGCATCTGCCACCACATTTTGCTTCCCTTTTTTGTAGATGATTTCAAAGTCATAACCCAACATCTTTGTGACCCACTTTTGTTGCTCTTCAGAGGATAATCTTTGTTCTAAAAAGTATTTAAGGCTATCATGATCCGTTTTTACCTTGAAGTGTCTTCCCATTAGGTAGGGTCGCCATTTCTTAAGTGCATGGAGTATTGCCAACATTTCCTTCTCATAAATAGCTTTTCTTAAAAACTTTCCCTTGATTGGATGACTTTCAAAAGCAATGGTTCTTTCATCTTGCATTAGAACAGCACCAATTCCATTTCCTGAAGCATCACATTCCACAATAAAGGTTTTTGTGAAGTCCGGTGTAGCTAAGACCGGTGCTTGGCACATTGCCTCTTTAAGATGTTCAAAGGCCTTTGTTGCTTCCAGAGTCCATGAAAATGAATCTTTCTTCAATAATGTTGTTAGAGGTGCTGCTATTCTCCCATAATTCTTAACAAACTTGCGATAATACCCTGTCAACCCAAGAAATCCTCGCAGATGCTTTATGGATGTGGGGATTTTCCATTCCTTAATGGCTTTAATTTTGCTAGGGTCTACCTTAACTCCTTCATGAGATACAATATGACCCAAATATTCCACCTCCTGGACTCCAAAGAAACATTTGGATCTTTTTGCATATAATTGTTTCTCCTCCAATAGTTGTAGCACCCTGTCAACATGTTCAACATGATCCTTCCAAGACTTGCTGTAGATTAGTATATCATCAAAAAATACTAACACAAATTTTCTAAGGAATGGTTTGAAAATTGAATTCATCAAACCTTGAAATGTTGAAGGTGCATTGGTAAGGCCAAAAGGCATGACCAAAAATTCATAATGACCCTCATGAGTTCTAAATGTCGTTTTCGGAATGTCTTCAATCTTCATTCTGATTTGATGATATCCCGAACGAAGATCCAACTTGGTGAAGTAAATTGATCCATGCAATTCATCCAGTAATTCATCAATAACAGGAATGGGGAACTTATCTTTAATAGTGAGCTTGTTGAGCTCCCTATAATCTGGACACATGCGCCATGATCCATCCTTCTTGTGCACCAATACTACTGGAGCTGAGAAAGAACTTTGACTCAGTTGAATTATACCAGCCTCTAGCATTTCTGCAACCATACGTTCAATTTCACTTTTTTGGACATAGGGATATCTGTACGGCCTGATGTTTGGAGGAACACTTCCTGGAATCAGATGAATAGCATGATCATGATCACGCATAGGTGGGAGACCCTTGGGAGTCTCAAATACCTTGGAATGATTGTCCAGGACTTTTTGGAGATCTGGAGAAATAGATGATTCCAATGTGGAAACATCTAGCGAGCATAATTGTGCAATTACACCTCTTTGCTCCTTTTTTAGAAGCTTTGTCATACCATGAGAGATAATTATCTTTCCTGGTTTCCCTGCAATACCCCTTAATTCAACTTCCTTTCCTTCCGTAGAAAATTTGATGAAAAGTTCTTGAAAATTAAAAGCTATTGTACCTAAGGATTGTAGCCATTGGACTCCTAGTACAACATCCGCACCTCCCATTGGAATGGAAAGCATTGGGCTAGTCAATACATATTCTCCCATGGATAGCTTGATATTATGGCACTTTCTAGAGCAATTTATTGTTCCTCCATTTGCAATCATCACTTGACACTCTGGTGCTGGATATAGGAAGCAATTCAATTCTTTTGCTACCCTACAATGAATAAAATTGTGGGTGCTTCCTGAATCAATCAACACTATTACCTTTTTCTTCTTGATTTGTCCTTCTATCTTGATGGTTTGAGGAGTGGTAATTCCCGCCAATGCATTACAAGATATGGTCGGATTTATTTGTTCTTCATCTAGGCTTTGTTCCTGGAGTATATCTTCTTCTTTTGACCTTTCTTGCTCCTTTTCTTCTTCCTCTTCACAATCTATGTAGAATAATTTCTTCTCAGCACACTTATGACCTTTAGTGTATTTGCTATCACAACTGTAACAAAGCCCTTTTGCTCTTTTTTCTTCCAATTTTTGTGGTGTCAACCTTTTAGGTTGTGGAAGACTAGGGGCAACAACACTTCCATCTTTATAGTTGTGAGTGGTATGCTTCCTGGTTGCCATAATTTTGCTTTCCATTTTTCTTGCTAACCTGAATGCCTTCTCTAATGAATCAGGTTCCCAAAGGCGAACATCATGTTGGATATTATCCTTTAAAGACCCTATGAACACATCAATCTTATGCTCCTCTGGAATATCTTTTACCCTTATGTTCAATTTTTGGAACTCCTCAATGTGCTCCATTACTGAACCCTTTTGTTTGAGACTTATCAATTGGCTAAAAAAAGTGTTGCTTTTTGTATCTTCATAATGTGCTATCAATTCTTCCATAAAAATTGCCCAAGTGATAAATTGTTTACGAGAGCAAAGCCATTGATACCATACAAACTGATTTGGTTCCAAATATATAGTTGCCATACGTACCTTTTGTGCGTTTTGCACATTATTGAGATCGAAGAATTGCTCCATCTGTAATATCCATGTGGCGGGATCCTTGCCATCAAACTTCCTCATATCGATTTTTGGAATATGGTGATTCTTCGATCCAACATTAGTGTCTATGGAATCATGATTAACATTTCTTTTGTTCTCATCATGAGTTTCCTTTACTACCTTTTCACCATTAGTGACCCTTTCTTGTAGCAACTTCTTCAATTCTTCCATGTCTGTCTTCAAATCTATCTTCAAATCTGCCATGTCTCTCTTCAAATCTGTCTTCGAATCATCCATCTTAGCTTCCATGCCCTTCATCTTAGATTCCACGCCATTTATCTTAGATTCCACGCCACTTATCTTAGCTTCTGTTAGCTTTTGTGAGCGTGACATTTGTTGCACTTGTTCTTGTAATTTTGATATATCATGTAGCATTTCTTCCTCTTCTTCATGAGTCATGCTAGAGCTTTCAGGTTCCTTACTAGGTGTTTGCATTTTCTTTCCTCGGGGCATCAGTTACCGATAATAATGCTTTACTATGCCCTTTGAATTCCGCTAAACCAAGCTTACACAAAAATTAAAAAAAAAACTACACACCTTTTTTCACTTTATAGAAGCCTGATATTGAATCTGATGTATCTCTGTAATTTCAGATCATCCAGTTCTGAAATTTCTACCTGTAGTAGCCTTCTGCGTCCTCTTTCTAATGCCACAAGTCTGGGCCAAATTGGATTCTCCAAGGAAGAGTTATGTGAAATCTCCCACAGTGACTTTCTTTTAGACTCGTTCAGTAGAGCGAACTTGTACGACGTGCCACAAGTCACTGTTTCAACCTTTGAATCTAAAACACACACACAAGAAACTACAGTCCGTCCTCTTTCTGTACCTTCTTACGAAATTTCAATCCGATCCCCAGAGAGAAAGTTATGACGATTTTCCCCAGGTCACCTATTTTGAATGTAATTCAGGAGTCTGCAAAATGACCAACTTCCTCAGATCATATCTCCGCAAATATCGCGCGAAAAGCTCTGAAATTCGGACCCAAGGTTCAGCACGATTTCTTCTCAAATGGGTTTTTTTTTGCGACTTTTGAAACGTCACAGAAAAAAAGTTATAGCGAAAATGCCACGATGACCTGTTTGGAGCAGCGAAACCCTAGAATCCAAAGCTCTGATACCAAATGTTATGAAACCAGCTCAAGAAAAGATAGATCAACGCCTTAGAATTCAGCCTCTTCGAGGGGGCAACCTCCTTTACATTACATGAGTGAACAATTCTTGGATGATACAAATGACAAAACCTCCTTTCTATATATAGGAGTCTAGGGAGTCACAATATAATCCAGCCGACCTAACAATAATAATATAAAGCCACAAAAATAACAATAGAGGGATTCTATGGGGCACAGAAATAACAATATGGGGGTAATAGGGGCACAAAAATATAAATAAGGGGTATAGCTACAATAGTAATGGGGTAATCACTAGTATTCTAGGGACCCAACATTATGAATTTCTGTAGGATGAAAAGGAGGTCATGCCACTGTCCCAGCAGGGCACTTTGTGGAACTCCTTCCTTCCAATCTACCTTCATCTTCCTATCGATGAAAAAACCCTGCCATCGCTTGCTTTCTAGTTTCTGATTTTTAAACCACTGCTCACCTGTATTTTCCAAGCCTGTCGCTGTTGTTACAAACTGTTCTGTAACTTCAAATTTTTGAGGCCCAATTTTTACTTGGCCATTTTTTAAACTTCTGGCAAACTATAAGGCCACTTCATTGTTGTGCCCGTCAAACTTTTGCAAGAACTGAAGAAAGCCTGAGTCTTGCAATAGTGCAAGACTATTGCGATACTCAGCAGTCTATTCTACCCTACTAAGAGACGAGGGTTCACTTCGAATAGGCGGCATCGCTTCTTAACGGTTATGAACAATCAAGAATTTACATGTAACACAGAGAAAAATTGGTTCTTATAGATAGGGATCCAACCATCCACCATTCCTTCTATTATCACTCAGGTTGTTCCCAAAAGTTGTAGGAAAGGGAATATGGCTGAGGTAACCACAGACCAATCTTTTAGATACAGATTCTAGCCAATCTGCATCCAGAGAGGGCTCTCTCTTTATGATTTAGCTTTGTTTTTAAAGGTGTTAGGCTAGTTATGAAGTACAAGGGTTTTGTTTTGAGTTTGGGTGGTGATATTCAATAGAATAGTGAGGTAAAACTGAATAGTTCAGTCCATTGGACATGATGGAGTCAAAAGAGATGGTTTTCTGGTTTTGGTTTCTTAGTAGAGGATGGCATCACAGAGCAAGGTAGTCAAACATGGAACAATTCAAAGGTTGGAATCAAATGGAATGGACTCAAATGGGTGAAGGGCAGTTAAGAATCCTTCAACATATTGACTGATGAAAAGTGAATGATTACTGATAAGGAGAAGTTAAGAATTCCTTAGCAAATATTCAACATGAGAGAATCAGGAAAATAGGAGAAATTAAGAATTCACTGTTTATACTAATTCTGAAGAAAACACAGAAAATAATAAAGACTGAAAACAGAGTGCAGCTAAGCAAAGTCTGAATTAATCCTTCTCTTTATCATTCAGATCATGAAACACAGATGATATAGTAAACGTGAAAACTGTAAAAAACAAGTTAGAAGGGACTTATTGATCCAGAGGTTGATTCAAGAATTCTGTGATAGGCTTCTGCATCGATTCTTCATCCAGTATAACAGACAACAGTTTGATCGCAATAGCTTTTTATTCCAAAGTTCAGTATTACAACAAAGTCTAGGAAATCTACACATACCCAACCTCTTTAAATCTCTCATGAAGAGGGTATTTATACAACAAAATATGTACAAAAAGATATCTCATAAAAGCTTTGAGATAATATCTAAGTTTAACCTAAAGTAATTTACAAGCAAAGTAGAAACAACTAATATATGTTGCGCTGGAGGCTGGCTCTCTAGGGTTCGGCTTGCATCAGTCCTTTGTAGCTCTGTGCCGACTGTTTGTATTAATTGTTCTTCACTTCTGATCTGCTTCTCTTAGTCAGCTCCAATATTCATTAATTCTGACTCGACTTGTCTTTAATTATACACTGATACACTTTAATGCTTCTCTGATACTCTTTAATGTCGTATTGATACACTTTGACTTGTGATCTGATACACTTTATCGTTGATCTGACCCCTGTTTCACCGCTTTTCTGGAAAAAATGGAATTGCAACATGTCTTCTCACTGCCTTTCTCTGGCAAATTCATGTTTCTGCAAGATTCCACAGTTTAGGGTAGCAAGTAACCCTGTATATCTCTGTTTCTTTTTTCTGCGGGCTTGGGAGTCCCTGTGTTTGCTGGTTCAACTGTGTTACTGAAAAATGGCAGGTTGAATGGTAGTCTTGCGGAGCTCACTTTTGTAGCTATGCTGGTTGGAGGCGGTCGAAACTAGAGCTGAGTCGGTTTTAAGCTTGGAGCGCGCAGGCGCTATATGCAGAAAACATAACAAAAATGACCTTTTTTTACCCTTTATTGACAAAAATGAATTTTTGTGGGAAATTTTGTTCTGAAGGACCGATGACATCAACATGACGTCAGTGGGGGGTATGAGACGGAGGATGTGGCAGTACAGATGGTGACATGGCGGGTGATGTCAACAAAGGCTGAGCGGGAGGGCGGTAAGCTATTTTTCCTACAACGCCTTTGGGCTTGGGCACTTTCGGGTGGAGGGGCAGCAAACAAGCTGAGCGATCGACGTGTGGCAAAGGTACGGGACAAAAACTGTCAATCCCCCAAGCGGTAAAGTTTGGTGGCAAGGGGGCTATCGAAATGAATATTGGCCATTTGATGTGGAGCGGCTGATCGAACGATTGATGCATTATGGAGATGGCGGATGGTTTAATGTCTGGGCTCGATGTAATATAATGTGTTTTTAAATGGTATCGGGTTGATTCTCATTGGTTTGTGGGGTGAATGATTAGGTTATTAATCAACCCTGATGGTGATTAATTCCATTATATGTGCGCGGTGGGTTATTAATCAATTCCAGATGAACTATTAATCCCCATTCGAAACAGTGACATACGGTTATAGTTAACCGGGGCGGGATATTAATAATGGGTTTTTCTTATATACATATAATATGGGATAAGGTAATTCTTACATGGGATTTGATATAATAAATGTTAATTTGTTAATATGAAATTTGAATATGAAAGCACTAAGTATAATGTTAGGAAACTTAGGCTTAAAGGGGAAAAAGAGTTTATACAAGAAATATGGCTAATCCCTAAGTAAAATAGATTCTTACTTAGGCAAACATTATGGAATGAGATGAGTGACTCAGTGATATCAAGCAGATCTCAATATCATTGGGGGAAATTAGTAAGTGATTAGGGAAACAGTATGAGGGGAGTTAGTCATGCCTCGCTTGAGCTACTCCAAGAGAAATATCCACCAAGTACTTGTGATAGAAGTGTAAATAAACACATTTTAGGGACAAAACCTATCACAAGTCTCATTCTACTACATCATCTACCTACCCAGCCTATTTTGCCTAAAATTTTTTCCTTCTTTCACTTGGGTGCATTTAGACTAGCAAACCCTCATCAATCTTCTTTTTCTTTTCATGGGAATCCTACCTAAGTCTACACTTATTTCTTCCAAGGGCTCAGATTAAATAGTTGAGCTCCTTTGCTTCTCTACCTATCTACTTATCTGCCAAGATTAAATAGTTTGGACAGATTTTTATTCTCTATCTCTAAAACATGAAATTCAAACATGAACTAGCCAAGATTAAGCTATTTGGCCATTCGTCAATTGTGGCAAAAAGTTTTAACAAGCTATACATGATGCTTTATTTACAGAAAATGAAATAGTAGTGGCATTTGGACTTGCACACTTTCCTGGTCTTTTTGTTTGGGGTTCATTTCTTTTCAATTTTTTCTTTTGACCATTTATTTTTTCCACCCTTTGATTTTTCTTTTAGGGTATACCCTCTTTACATTTTTTAATTTTTTTGATTTTTGATAATATGGAAACCTTTACAGAAAGGAAAGTATGAACATATTACAGATATCAACCAATCAATCATGAAATATGACACCTATTACTATAGGAGTATAACACTAGCTCCACTTGGAGATGGCTTTCCCTAGTGGAAAGTTAAGAATAGCAGGTCAGATGGCCTTATGAATACCTTTTTCTGTGCTCTGAAATCTTCCTTTGCTGAATGTAGAAACTGTACAAAAGGATGTTGTAAAATATATACACTACTCTTTAGCTGATTCAAACAATTGTACATTTGTTTTGGATAGTCTACTTGGATTATTTGATCTTTTGTTCGTGCTCCCAAATCTTCTTCTGCAATCTCTGATAAACTAAAATTAGGTAAAACAAAAATGGTAGAGTTACTTCACTGCTTTCAAAATTTTCTGCACCTTTCTCCTCATTCTCCTTGCTGATATGAACAAACTGATTGCTTCTTTCAAGCTACTGAAAATGAATTTTCTTATGTACATGTTAGAGTCAAAATATATCAAGAAACTGGATCAAGGTATTGTTTCAGCATTCGACCATTCACTAGTCCTTCTTCTGTTTCTGTACCATCTAGGCTCTTCAGAAAGTAAGTATTGTTCCCTTGCAATGCATGGATGATAAATGGCCCTTTCCACAAGAAGTCAAACTTCCCATGCTTTGCTTTGTCTTCTCTTCTGGAATCCCACTTTAGAACTTTGTTTCCAATGTAGAAATCTTCTGCTTTGGTGCTTTTATCAAATATTTTCTTGATTTTTTCTTGCAACACTTGGGATCTTCAGTGCACTTCTTGTCTAGTCTGTTGCAAATGGATGGTCTGATTTATTCTTCTTTAAATAGAATTGGGTTCCACCTGAGCTTCTTGCAACAATTTCATCACAAGAATTCCTAAAGATGAAGGAAACACAGCCTCCATGCCATAAACTAGCTCATAAGGGCTGGTTCCAATTGATCTTTTTGTAGTAAGTCTGTCTGCCCACAGTGCATTTGTAAGCTTCTTGTGCCAGTTTTTTTTTTGTTCTCTTCCAACAATTTCTTGATAATGTTAATCAGGTTTTTATTGGAGGACTCAGCTAGACCATTACCTTGAGGGTAATAAGCTGTGGAATGGCCTAAAGTGATATGATATTTGCTGCAAAAATTTATCAGTTTCTTGGATTTGAAGGCAACAGCATTGTCGGTTCTGATCTTTTCAGGGCAGCCAAATCTAGACAATATGTTGGTCTCTAAGAATCCTATGATCATAGTATCATTGGCTTGTTTAGAAGGAATGGCTTCTATCCATTTGGTAAAATAGTCTGTGGCAGTAAGAATCCATTTATGTTGGCCAGATGAGGGAGGATGGATTTCTCCAATGAAGTCTATACCCCATTGTTGAAAAGGTTTTTCAGTGGCAATTGGTCTTAAGGGCAAGGATAACAGTTTCCTTTTGCCTTCAAAAATTTGGCATTTGTGGCAATTAGTGACAAACTTCTTTACATCAGTGAACAAGGTTGGCCAGTAAAATCCAGCCCTTAGGATTTTGTCTGCAGTTGATTTCCAGTACAGGTGTCCACCACAATCCCCTGCATGAAATTCTTTGAGCACTTTGTCAGCTTCATCTTTTATCAAACAATTCAATAAAATACATTCATGATTTTTCCAAAAAAGAGCACCATCTAAAACACATAATTTTGAAGCTTTCATCTTCAAAAACCTTTTCTTTGTTCTAGATAACCCTATAGGAGCCTGCAGGTTTAATAATACATGAATTATATTAGCATACCAAGGTGATTCTAAGAAGGCCTGCCTAATTTTTGGAGTCGCCATCTCTTGTTCATTATCCAATTCATTGATATCCAGGGCTTGAAAGTTTGTTTCAGTCATGAGTTTAGCTAATCCATGTCCTTTTATCAACTTTGTAGGTTTTATTTCAATGTCATACTCCAATATTTTAGCTATCCATTTACCTCGTTTGCCTTCAATTCCATCCTGAGTCAAGATGTCTTTTACAACAGCATTTGGTACATAAGCTATTAGATGGGAGTACAGTATGTAAACTTTGAAGTCTTGAATGGCTTTCACAAGTGCATAAGCCTGTTTTTCCATGATTTTGTAATTCAAAGGTGCATCTCTGAGTGCTTTACTAAAAAATGCTATGGGTTTTTCACATCCTTGATCATCTTTTTGAAGTAAAATAGCTGCTATGGCATGTTCCGACGCAAATGAGAAGATTATAAAGTCTCTGTCAAATTTTGGACTTGTGAGGACTGGTGTTCTGGTTAAAGCCATTTTAATTTCTTCAAATGCTTGTTTGGCTTCTATTGTCCATTTAACCTTTGAATCCTTCTTCAACATGTTGTTCAACAATCTAATTAATTCAGCCAAATTGGATATGAATCTTCTCGAAAAGTTAATCTTCCCTAAGAAAGCTTGAAGTTCTTTCACATTTCTGGGGTAAGGTATTTGCAGAATAGCTTCAATTCTAGCAAGGTCAATTCGGATGCCATCTTTGGAGATGATGTGACCTAAGAGTTTGATTTCTTCTAGACCAAACAAAGACTTTTTAGGATTCAGTGAAATACCATATTTTCTGCATTTTAAAAACAATTGTCTCAAATGATTTAAATGTTGCTGATCTATTTTGGAAAACACAGTGAGGTCATCTAGATACACAACTAGAAAATTGTGAATTTCTTTTGCAAAAGCTATGTCCAGGGCTCGTTGAAAGGTTGCCCCTGCGTTCTTAAGTTCGAATGGCATTTTAACATATTTGAATGTACCCCAAGGTGTTGTAAATGTAGTTTTTTCTTGGTCATTAGGATGAACTAGAATCTGATTAAAACCTGAAAACCCATCCAAAAGTGAAATCCTAGAAGCACCTACTACCTTTTGTAAGATATGATCCATTTTGGGTAAAGGGTATTTGTCCTTCAAAGAAACCTTGTTTAAATTTCTTAAGTCAACACATAACCTGATTTCTCCTATTTTCTTCTTGGTAAGCACTAAATTAGATACCCATTTTGAAAATCTGATTGGAGCAATTATCCCTGCATCATGCATTCATCTGATTTCTTTTTCTATTAAAGGAAGCAGTACAAGGTTGATTCTTCTGAGCTTTTGTTTGAATGGTTTTTGATTTTCTTTGAGGGGTATTGTATGTTGAATCACAGAGGTGTCATAAGACTTCAGGTCTTCATAGCTCCAGGAAAAAATATCTTGGAATTCTTTGATCAATTCAACATACTTAAGCTTTTGATCAGGGGGCAAAGATTTGGACAGTTTTATCATTTTTGGAGTCTTTTCAGTTCCTATGTTGTAGTCTTCAATGTCTGCTTTTGGAGGTTCCATCTGGGGTTTCTTTCGAATATCATTAAAATCAAAGAGATCTTCCAAAGGAGTTAATCCTTTAGGAAAATGACTGTCTTTCAAATTATAATTTCAGATTCTCCTTCGATAATCTCATCAACATCTGTTTGTCTGAGCTCTTGTATTTTCTTTTTGGTGAATTTTGTTGGATGAAGCATTTGACTTGTATTTTATTTTGAAATGATTTTTTGTATCTGATTGGCTGGATCAAACTCACTAACTGTGTCTTCATCTGCGTTATTGCTGGAAAATTCCCCTTCTAGGGTCAAAAAATTGTTGATCTGTTTATCACTTTCAAACACTTGCCAGTTCTTTAAATTACCAGGTACGGGTGGCCTATGTCTAATTTCAGTTGTGAAATGTTGTTTTGGTTCAAATGGAAATTTACAAGTGCTAGTGAAAATTGCTAGACTGTGAGCTTGCAAGTTGTGTTTTCTTGGAATTTTGGCAAGCTGAGTTTCCAAAAATGTGTTGAGGATTTCTATGGCTGTCGCTCTGTATTCTTTTAGTCTGGGATCATTTGTCAAGAACTTCCCTTTTATCTGTTGAATGATTGAATCAGAATCTCCTAGGACTGACACTATAGTTGCTCCTAACTTCTTCAGCAGTTTAAGACCTAGCAGCAGAGCTTCATATTCAGCCATGTTATTAGTGCATCTAAAGTTCAGTCTGTAGGCATAGCCTTTAGCCTGTTTGTTTTCAAGGTTGTGCACCCAGACCCCTGCCCCTGCTCCCAATTTCTTGACAGAACCATCAAACTCTAAGTACCATTGGATTCATGTTTATAATTTGTATCTGGACTTGCAGGGATCTTTTCAGTAGGGAGATCTAGTTTTTCAATTTCTTCTGATTTGTCTAATTTTTCATGATTTTCAAAGATCTCTTGGATTTGGGCACTAGAATTTTGATTTGCTGCCTTTTTTGTTTCATCTATCAGAACTTTTATTTCATGTGGGGGATCAATTTCAGCGTTCTATAGGATTAAAGAATCCATGTCTGAATGTACTGAGTAGATAGGGAAATTTTGAGGTTTCTCTTGACTACTTACTACATACTTCATAAGGTTTTCTCTGTATAGTCTCTTGGGTTGACCAAATACTGAAATAGTAGCATAAGACATGTCTAACTGTAAAGATCCTTGAAGCTTTGCACCCCAAGATCTAGACAATAACATACCATACTTTGGTGGAATATCAGCTACTACTATGTCCATTAGGATGGTTTTGGCAGGATATTGGACTAGTGACACACATAAATCTTTGATTAAACCCAAACATTTGACCTAACTTGAATCAAAAGAGAAAAGGTCTTTATATGGCCTGGTGATGTCAAGGTCAAGTTTTTCCATTACAGATTTAGGCATTAAGTTATGGGAAGCACCAGAATCGAACATGGCATTGTGGAGTATTTTATCATGAATGTTTAAAGCCACATAAAAAGGAGGAACTTGTCCCTCTGCTGTTTTTCCATTTACTTCAGGGCCAAATATCAATTCAGGCTGGTCATCTAAAACGTTTACTGAATCTTCATTCATAGAAATTTTGAGTGATATGGTAATCTGACTTTTGTAGACATCATGTTTAGCTAATTATGATAATGGAACAACTATCTTTAGTTTGCCTACTTCTATCAAAAGATTGAAATGTTTCTCAGTCTGAGTCTTTGTATTTCGAACAACTGAATTTTCTGCGTTTTTCTCTTGTTCAGGCGTGGATTATGTGCTGAAATGTTTTCCAAATCATGTTCTAGAGACTGTTCTTATTTTTCTTTAGCAGGAATGTCAGTGGAAGGCTTCTTGTTTTGTGTCTGATCATCTGATATATCTTCCACAATTGGATTATCAGGGTTCAGATCTGTTTTAGAAAGAATATGTACAAGGGTGTTATTGATTTTACCTTTGTTAGGCTACTTGGTATCTTTCTATTTTCTTATTTCAAGGACATCTATTCTTCTACTCCTTAGATTGTACTGTTTGTGGACTTCATAAATGGTTGTATCATATCCCTCCCTAAATTCAAATGATTCACCTGACTGAGTTTGGAATTGTTTCACAATGTGAGCTTCTTGATGTTCATGGGTCAAGAAAACTTGTTGTTCATTGTTGAGTCCCATGAAATTAATTTGAGTGTCTTCTTCTGGTTCATCAGATGTTGAGGCTTCAGCATAATTTTCTTGAAATGGGGGCCTAATATTTTGGTCAGGCCCTGCCTTTCCAATGTTAGGAATTTTATTTTTCCTGAAATTTGGATTTCTCACAGCATTACTTGGTTGTCCATCCCAAGGGGATTTTCTCTCGATTATTTCTACTCTATCTCCAATTCTGTCCATTCCTTTGATAATTGCATCTAGTTTTTGTTCAACGGCAGAAGGTTCTTCATTGAAAGGTATCTTTCTTTTAACTCTGGCTCTAGACTGTTTAGATATCAGGTTGGCCTCAACACTTACAGCTATACTTTGCATTTCTTCTAAGTTTCGGGGAGCTCTTTCCCTAAGTTGGTATGCCATATCAGAGTCAAATGCATCAAGGAATTTGATCAAGGCCAAATCTGGAGGAGGTCTGAGATTCTGAGGAATAGCATTGTAGATATTATTGAATCTGGTACAATAATCTTGGACAGTTTCTTGTGTGCCTCTTCTTAGGTTCTCATATTCTGATAAAATGTGGAGAGGATCTTTCTTCTTTTCCCATATGTTCAAGAAGGTCTGATAAAGAGCTTGTGGGTCATTGATACTGTTTGCAGGGAGGGCTCTAAACCAGGTTCTAACATCTCTAGTTAAACTTTGAACAAATACTTTCATTCTGACATCATCATCATCAATCTCATAGTTTTCAAAATAGTCGGTCATTTTATTGGCATGTTGTTGAGATGTATAAGTGCCAATACCGTCAAAATAGGTGATTTTTCTTTGATAATCTTGAGGCATAGCCCCTGGATTTGCAGGTAAGTTTAGGGGAGTATACTATTTGCCATGATTGCAGAGATAAATGTGACGACTGGAAGAGCAGAGATAATAGTGGGAATGTGAGCTGTAGATGCAGGAGTGCAAAAGGTAGGTTGAGGTGCTGATGGTGAACTTAGAGAAGTTGCAGTAATGACAAAAAGGTTTGGTGTTCTTTCAGAGGTAAGCTCAGATTGGATGGAGTTCTGCAAAGCTCTGTCAAGGTGTGAACTAACAGAATTTTCTTGACTATCTTGTCTTCTATGAATCCTAGAAATCAGATTAGGATTTTCAAACATAGGTGGAGGATTTGGATCAAGTTTTGATTTGGTGTAACGAGTCTTTTTTGGAGCCAGTTTCTAGGTCTGTTTTTGGTTTTTTCTTGGAATAGTTTTTTTTTTTTTTTTTGAATACAACTTTTATCAGTCTCTTTAGGAGGTTTTAGATAAGGGAGCTTTGAACTTTCCTAAAGATTTTTTTTATAAGAGTAACTGATCAAGTATAAACATTGACTAGAATGTAGATAGACTGAAGCAACATTTATTTACTTCTGCAATTACAAAGCAAAAGCAGTTTCAAAGGCTACCTGGCTAACTTCAGGCTCCATCTATAGTTTATATAGTAAACAATAGTAACAAACATTTATTCAGTTCCCCAGTGGAGTCGCCAAAGATGTTATCACTCAGCTTGTCCCCAAAAGTTGTAGGAAAGGGAATACGACCGAGGTAACCACAGACCAATCTTTTAGATACAGATTCTAGCCAATCTGCGTCCAGAGAGGGCTCTCTCTTTATGATTTAGCTTTGTTTTTAAAGGTGTTAGGCTAGTTATGAAGTACAAGGGTTTTGTTTTCAGTTTGGGTGGTGAGATTCAATAGAACAATGAGGTAAGACTGAATAGTTCAGTCCATTGGGCATGATGGAGTCAAAAGAGATGGTTTTTTGGTTTTGGTTTCTTAGTAGAGGATGGCATCACAGAGCAAGGTAGTCAAACATGGAACAATTCAAAGGCTGGAATCAGATGGAATGGACTCAAATGGGTGAAGGGCAGTTAAGAATCCTTCAACATATTGACAGAGGGAAAGTGAATGATTACTGATAAGGAGCAGTTAAGAATTCCTTAGCAAATTTCAACATGAGACAATTAGGAAAACAGGAGCAATTAAGAATTCATTGTTTATACTAATTCTGAAGAAAACACAGAGAATAATAAAGACTGAAAACAGAATGCAGCTAAAAAAATTCTGAATTAATCTTTCTTTTTATCATTCAGATCATGAAACACAGGTGATATAGTAAACGTGAAAATTGTGAAACACAAGTTAGAAGGGACTTATTGATCCAGAGGTTGATTTAAGAATTCTGTGACAGGCTTCTGCGTCGATTCTTCTTCCAGTAGGCTAGACAACAATTTGATCCCAACAGCTTTTTATTCCAAAAGTTCAGTATTACAGCAAAGTCTAGGAAATCTACACATATCCAACCTCTTTAAAACTCTGATGAAGAGGGTATTTATACAAAAAAATATGTACAAACAGATATCTCATAAAAGCTCTAAGATAATATCTAAGTTTAACCTAAAGTAATTTACAAGAAAAGTCAACTAACTTATGCTGCGCTGGAGGCTGGCTCTCTAGGATTCGGCTTGCAATAGTCCTTTGTAGCTCTATGTCGACTGTTTGTATTAACTGTTCTTTACTTATGATCTACTTCTCTTAGTCGGCTCCGATATTCATTAATTCTGACTCAACTTGTCTTTAATTCTACACTGATACACTTTAATGCTCCTCTGATACTCTTTAATGCCGTATTGATACACTTGTGATCTGATACACTTTATCGCTGATCTGACCCCTGTTTCACCGCTTTTCTGGCAAAAAAGGAACTGCAACATGTCTTCTCACCACCTTTCTCTGGAAAATTCATGTTTCTGCAGGCTTCCACTGTTTAGGGTAGCAAGTAACCCTGTATATCTCTATTTCTTTTTTCTGCAGGCTTGGAAGTCCCTATGTTTGCTGGTTCAACTGTGCTACTGAAAAATGGCGAGTTGAATGGTAGTCTTGCGGAGCTCGCTTTTGTAGCTATGCTGGTCAGAGGCGGTCGAAACTAGAACTGAGTCGGTTTTAAGCTTGGAGCGTGCAAGCACTATATGCAGAAAACATAACAAAAATGACCTTTTTTTACCCTTTATTGACAAAAACGAATTTTGGCGGGAAATTTTGTTTCGAAGGACGGATGACATCAGCATGGCATCAGCGGGGGGTATGAGATAGATAACGTGGCAGTACGGATGGTGACATGGCGGGTGACGTCAGTGAAGGGTGATCGGGAGGGCGGTAAGCTATTTTTTCCGCACTGCCTTTGGGCTTGGGCAGTTTCGGGCGAAGGGGCAGCGAACAAGCTGAGCGATCGATGTGTGGCAAAGGTACGGGACAAAAATTGTCAATCCCCCGGTGGTATAGTTCGGCGGCAAGGGGGCTAGCAAAATGAATATCGGCCGTTTGATGTGGAGCGGTTGATCGAACGGTTGACGCATTATGGAGATGGCAGATGGTTTAATGTACGGGCTCGATGTAATATAATGTGTTTTTAAATGGTATCGGAGTGATTCTCATTGGTTTGCGGGGTGAATGGTTAGATTATTAATCAACCTTGATGGTGATTAATTCCATTATATGCGCGTGGTGGGTTATTAATCAATTCTAGATGAACTATTAATCCCCATTTGAAACAGTGACATACGGTTATAGTTAACCGGGGCGGGATATTAATAATGGGTTTTTTATATACATATAATACGGGATAAGGGTAATTCTTACATGGGATTTGATATAATAAATGTTAATTTGATAATATGAAATTTGAATATGAAAGTGCTAAGTATAATGTTAGGAAACTTAGGCTTAAAGGGGAAAAAGAGTTTATACAAGAAATATGGCTATTCCCTAAGTAAAATAGATTCTTACTTAGGCAAACGTTATGGAATGAGATGAGTGACTCAATGATATCAAGCAGATCTCAATATCATTGGGGGAAATTAGTAAGTGATTGGGGAAACAGTGTGAGGGGAGTTAGTCATGCCTCGCTTGAGGGGCTCCAAGAGAAATATCCACCAGTTACTTGTGATAGAAGTGTAAGTAAACACATTTTAGGGACAAAACCTATCACAAGTCTCATTTTGCTACATCATCTACCTACCCAGCCTATTTTGCCTAACATTTTTTCCTTCTTTCACTTGGGCGCATTTAGACTAGCAAACCCTCATCAATCTTCTTTTTCTTTTCATGGGAATCCTACCTAAGTCTGCACTTATTTCTTCCAAGGGCTCAGATTAAATAGTTGAGCTCATTTGCTTCTCTACCTATCTACTTATTTGCCAAGATTAAATAGTTTGGACAGATTTTTATTCTCTATCTCTAAAACATGAACTGACCAAGATTAAGTTGTTTGGCCATTCGTCAATTGTGGAAAAAAGTTTTAACAAGCTATACATGATGCTTTATTTATAGAAAATGAAATAGTAGTGGCATTTGGACTTGCACACTTTCCTGGTCTTTTTGTTTGGGGTTCATTTATTTTCAATTTTTTCTTTTGACCATTTATTTTTTCCACCCTTTGATTTTTCTTTTAGGGTATACCCTCTTTACATTTTTTAGTTTTTTTTTTATTTTTGATAATATGGAAACCTTTACAGCAAGGAAAGGATGAACATATTACAGAGCTCAACCAGTCAATCATGAAATATGACACCTATTACTATAGGAGTATAACACCTTCCATCTTATCACCCATTCATTCCACTGAAATAGCCGTGGATGCACGACATCTTTGAGATTAGGCCGGACTGGTACTTGCGGCGGTGACGTTTTAACGGCTAGGTGAGGTAATCATTATGAGTGAAGGACATCTAGGATTATGGCGGAAAGGGGAAATTATATCCAAGCAATGGTTAGACATTTCTGCACTCCTTCATAATTCAAAAAAATGACTTAGCATTCATAACAAAATGATCATGATTCTTAACTTAAAACACCTTGTACTTTAAATAATTTTCTCCTAGTTAATATGATGGCACAAGTACTCATCAACTAAGTGAAAGGACTTCTTATAAACTTTCATGATGACCACTTTCCTATGACGTATACTATGAAAAGAACAAATTGTACTATGTTTCTGACAAGGTGCATGCTTGCATCGGTCTTCTTACACTGCTTAAACTATGCTACTCTGTTGGTACCATTATGCTTGCATTATTATATAGGATGACATGCTTGCACTAGTGCAAGCATAATATCTAAAAAATTAATAGGGAATTTAAGTAAAATATAGGTTGGACTTCCAACATGGCTTCCTCAACTTATACTGGAAATTTGCTTCACCCTTTCTTGATGCTTCAGAGCATATCCTTTTGCTCTTTGTGCACGAGATCCTGCAATGAATTCATGAGGGAACAAAGAAGTGGGAAAAGGGAAATTTCAGAATGGGAAGGAATTTTGTTACAGGGATTCCAGGAATAGTACCACAAGAGGGGATAAACAGAAGTGGGATAGGGAAAAAATTCAAGGGTAAAGTGGGGTTTTTATGAAACGGACAAGGTAAATTCAAAATAATATGGGAAGGTTAACCATTCTGGGATTGAAGAAGAAAACTGAGGGAATATTATGAAAGTGGAATATGAAGGAAGGCAAAAAAAAATTTGGAAGGTTTGCCTGCATTGGTGCAAGAAAAAATAACTGCGGCAAAAATTAAGCGTTACTTGAATAAAAATATCTTTTCAAATTACCCCAATTGTATAAAGGTTGTTTCTGCTAAACCTGCTTTTACTTGGTGGTCGCTAGCATATCTAAAGATCAAGCAACATTTTCTTTTTATTAGAAATTTTTAATCTTCCTGCCAGTAAGCTGGTTTTCAGGTTGATCCTTCTGCAGTCATGTCAGCAAACTGATTTTCATAATTACAAGATTTTTTTTTTGTATTATTTTTTTTTAAGAAGAATAAGAATTCATGTTTTCAAAAGGTTGGTATTACCATTCACCACTACTGTCCCGAATTGTTGTTGGACTTGGTGTGTAAATCTTTCCTGCTAAGTGGCTGAAAATACTTCTTTAATCTGTGTTCATTTACCAAGAATACTAAATTTTGTCCATGAATAGTTTTAACTCATACTACTCCCTTCTCGAATACACGGATCACTTCATAAGGTCCCATTCAATGTGTATGGAATTTCCCTTTAAAAATTTTAAATCTAGAATCATAAAGGAGCACCCAATCACCTGGTTGGAATTGCTTTTTTTGAATAGACTTGTCATGCCACCTTTTGTGTTGCTGTTGAATTAGTATGTTCTGCTAAAAAGCATCCCTACAAAATTCATCTAACTCATTTAATTGGAGAAGACGATGTTGTTGTGCCTCAGAGAGATCTAGTCCTAACTGAACTACAGTTCTGAAAGTTTTGATCTGGAATTCAATCAGTAACAGAACCTGTTTGCCATATACTAGCTCATATGGTGTATGTCCCGTGCTATTTCTCCAAGTGGTTCTATATGCCCACAAAGATTCTAGTAATATTTCATCACAGTCTTTCTTATGCATGTTTATTGTCTTTGTAAGAATGGACTCGATCACTTTGTTTGTGAATTCACCTGGTCATTTGCTTGTGGGTGATACGGCGTGGATTTCTTGTGTCGGATTGTTATGAAACCAACTCAAGAAAAAGATAGAAAAGATAGATCAGCTCCTTAGAATTCAGCCTCTTCGAGGGGGAAACCTCCTTTACATTACATAAATGAACAATTCTTCGATGATTCAAATGAAAAAACATCCTTTCTATATATAGGAGTCTAAGGAGTCACAATATAACCCAGCCGACCTAACAATAATAATATAAAGCCACAAAAATAACAATAGAGGGATTTTATGGGGCACAGTAATAATAATATGGGGACAATAGGGGCACAACAATATTAATAAGGGATACAGCTACAATAGTAATGGGGTAATCACTAGTATTATAGGGACCCAACATGCCCCTCTCCTTCAAAAAAGTGTTGTCCTCAACGCTTGAGTAGTTTTGGATGCTTCTGTATAAAATTCTCATCCTCCCATGTGGAATCTTCAGCGGATAAGTTCTTCCACTTGATAAGATACTCCGAAATTGATCGATTTCGTAGCTATCGAGTTCTTGTTTCTGTGACTGCTTCTGGTTCCAATATAATTTTTCCTTCCTCGTCAAGTTCTGAAAATATTTTTTGAATTGGGAGCTTGCCGCCTATAACCTTCTTTAAACATAAACATGGAAAATTGGGTGCAATCGAGAAGCTGCAGGAAGCTCCAATTTGTATGCCATAGTACCAATCTTTTGCAACACCTTGTACGGACCATAATACTTTGGTGATAATTTATTATCCTTCTTAGCTTGCTTAAGGGACATTTGCTTATATGGTTGTAGCTGTAGGAATACCCAATCACCTACATCAAAACTTCTTTCACTGCGATGTTGATCTGCCTGTTGTTTCATTCTATTATGTGCCAACACGAGGTTATCCTTTAAGAGTTGGAGGACTTGTTGTTGATGTTCAATGTGATGTTCCACTGCTTGAACCTTAGAATTTTCTCTAAAATATGATGTGATGGATGGTGGCTGATATCCATAAAGTGCCATAAATGGGGTCATTTTTGTTGTTGTATGGAAGGAAGTGTTATACCACCATTCAGCCAGAGGCAACCATTTGACCCATTGTTTCTGTTTATCAGATAGAAAGAAACGAAGATATCCTTCCAAACATTTGTTTACTATCTGAGTTTGCCCATCAGATTGAGGATGATAAGATGAGCTATGAGCTAACTCAGTACCAAGACAAGAAAATAATTCTGTCCAAAAATTTCCAGTGAAAATGGGATCTCTGTCACTTACAATAATCTTTGGGTTTCCAAGTAGCTTTTGAATTGTTTCCGTAACAGTAGAAGAAATTGTACTGGCTTTAAATGGATGTGATAATGCACAAAAGTGTGCATACTTGATAAGTCTGTCAACTACCACCATGATGACACTCTTTCCCTCAGACTTGGGTAAACCTATGATAAAATCCATTGAAACCTCCTCCCAACGTTGGTTTGGAATGGATAAAGGTTGTAATAAACCCGGTGTCTTAATTATTTCAACTTTATTTTGTTGGCAAACCAAACATCCCGCCACAAACTTTTGAATATCTGATTTAAGGCCATCCCAAAAAAATTCCTTCTTAACCCTGTGGTAATTTTTTAAAAATCCTGAGTGCTCTCCTAAGGGAGAAGTGTGCAATTCCATAAGAATCTTTTGTTTTAGCTGGGAATTCTTATAGAGGTATAAGCAATCTTTCTACCATAACGAATCATTTTTCGAGCTAAATGTATCAGACGTACTGGAATCTTGTTGTAACTTTCGAATAAGTGCCCACACTTCTTCATCATTCTTCCATTCCTCCCTTGCTTCGTTTATCCAATATGGTTAGATAATAGAAATGGCGCACAACAATGCTTCCACATCCTCATCCTTTCTTGAGAGTGCATCTACCACCCCATTTTTCTTCCCTTTTTTGTAGATGATTTCAAAGTAATAACCCAACATCTTCGTGACCCACTTTTGTTGCTCTTTAGAGGATAATCTTTGTTCTAAAAGGTATTTAAAGCTATCATGATCCCTTTTTACCTTGAAGTGTCCTCCCATTAGGTAGGGTCGCCATTTCTTAAGTGCATGGAGTATTTCCAACATTTCCTTCTCATAAATAGCTTTGTGTAAAAAATTTCCCTTGATTGGGTCTTTCATCTTGCATTAAAACAGCACCAATTCCATTTCCTGAAGCATCACATTCCAAAATAAAGGTTTTTGTGAAGTCCGATGTAGCTAAGATCGGTGCTTGGCACATTGCCTCTTTAAGATGTTCGAAGGCCTTTGTTGTTGGTGGAGTCCATGAAAATGCATCTTTCTTCAATAATGTTGTTAGAGGTGCTACTATTCTCCCATAATTCTTAACAAACTTGCGATAATACCCTGTCAACCTGAGAAATCCTCGCAGATGCTTTATGGATGTGGGGATTTTCCATTCCTTAATGGCTTTAATTTTGCTAGGGTCTACCTTAACTCCTTCATGAGATACAATATGACCCAGATATTCCACCTCTTGTACTCCAAAGAAACATTTGTATCTTTTTGCATATAATTGTTTCTCCTCCAATAGTTGTAGCACCTTGTCAACATGTTCAACATGATCCTTCCAAGACTTGCTGTAGATTAGTATATCATCAAAAAATACTAACACAAATTTTCTAAGGAATGGTTTGAAGATGGAATTCATCAAACCTTGAAATGTTGAAGGTGCATTGGTAAGGCCAAAAGGCATGACCAAAATTCATAATGACCCTCATGAGTTCTAAATGTTGTTTTCGGAATGTCTTCAGTCTTCATTCTGATTTGATGATATCCTGAACGAAGATCCAACTTGGTGAAGTAAATTGATCCATGCAATTCATATAGTAATTCATCAATGACAGGAATGGGAAACTTATCTATAGTAGTGAGCTTGTTGAGCTCCCTATAATCTGGACACATGCACCAAGATCCATCCTTCTTGTGCACCAATACTACTAGAGCAGAAAAAGAACTTTGATTCGGTTGAATTATACCAGCCTCTAGCATTTTTGCAACCATACGTTCAATTTCACTCTTTTGGGCATAGCGATATCTGTACGGCCTAATGTTTGGAGGAACACTTCCTAGAATTAGATGAATAGCATGATCATGATCACGAATAGGTGGGAGACCTTTTGGAGTCTCAAATACCTTGGAATGATTGTCCAATACTTTTTGGGGATCTAGGGAAATAGATGATTCCAATGTGGAAACATCTAGCGAACATAATTGTGCAATTACACCTCTTTGTTCCTTTTTTAGAAGCTTTGTCATACCGTTAGAGATGATTATCTTTCCCGGTTTCCCTGCAATACCCCTTAATTCAAATTCCTTTCATTCCACAGAAAATTTCATGAAAAGTTCTTGAAAATTAAAAGCTATTGTACCCAAGGATTGTAGCCATTGGACTCCTAGTACAACATCAGCACCTCCCATTGGAATGGAAAGCATTGGGCTAGTCAATACATATTCTCCCATTGATAGCTTGATATTATGGCACTTTCCCGAGCAATTTATTGTTCCTCCATTTGCAACCATCACTTAACACTCTGGTGCTGGATATAAGAAGCAATTCAATTCTTTTGCTACCTTACAATGAATAAAATTGTGGGTACTTCCTGAATCAATCAACACTATTACCTTTTTCTTCTTGATTTGTCCTTCTATCTTGATGGTTTGAGGAGTGGTAATTCCTGCCAATGCATTACAAGATATGGTTGGATTCATTTCTTCTTTATCTAGGCTTTGTTCTTGGAGTATATCCTCTTCTTTTGACCTTTCTTGCTCCTTTTCTTCTTCCTCTTCACAATCTATGTAGAATAATTTCTTCTCAACACACTTATGACCTTTAGTGTATTTGCTATCACAACTGTAACAAAGCCCTTTTTCTCTTTTTTCTTCCAATTTTTGTGGTGTCAACCTTATAGGTTGTGGAAGACTAGGGGCAACAACACTTCCATCTTTATAGTTGTGAGTGGTATGCTTCCTGGTTGCCATAATCTTGCTTTCCATTTTTCTTGCTAACCTGAATACCTTCTCTAATGAATCAGGTTCCCAAAGGCAAACATCATGTTGGATATTATCCTTTAAAGTCCCTATGAACACATCAATCCTATGCTCCTCTGGAATATTTTTTACCCTTATGTTCAATTTTTGGAACTCCTCAATGTGCTCCATTATTGAACCCTTTTGTTTGAGATTTATCAATTGGATAAAAAAAGTGTTTCTTTTCGTATCCTCATAATGTGCTGTCAATTCTTCCATAAAAATTGCCCAAGTGATAATTTGTTTACGAGATCAAAGCCATTGATAGCATACAAACTGATTTGGTTCCAAATATAAAGTTGCAATACAAAAATTTTGTGTGTTTTGCACATTATTGAGATCGAAAAATTGCTCCATTTGTAATATCCATGTTGCGGGATCCTTTCCATCAAAACTTCCTCATATCGATTTTTGGAATATGGTGTTTCTTCGATTCCACATTAGAGTCTATGAAATCATGATTAACATTTCTTTTGTTCCCATCATGAGTTTACTTTACTACCTTTTCACCATCAGTAAGCATTTATTGTAGAAAATTTGTTAAATCTATCTTCAAATCTGCCATGTCTCTCTTCAAATCATCAATCTTAGCTTCCATGCCCTTTATCTTAGATTCCATGCCATTTATCTTACCTTCTGTTAGCTTTTGTGAGAGTGAAATTTGTTGCACTTGGTCTTGTAATTTTGATATATCATGTAGCATTTCTTATTCTTCTTCATGAGTCATGCTAGAGCTTTCAGGTTGCTTACTAGGTGTTTGCATTTTCTTTCCTCGGGGCATTAGTGACCGATAACAATGCTCTACTATGCCCTTTGAAATCCTTCAAAATAATTTTTCAAACCAAGCTTAAGCAAAAATTTAAAAAAAATCTACACACCTTTTTTCACTTTGTAGGAGCTCGATATTGCCTCTGATGTATCTGTGTAATTTCAGATCATCCAGTTCTGAAATTGTGACATGTAGTATCCCTTTGTGTCCTCCTTCCAATTCCACCAGTCTGATCCCAATTGGATTCTCTAAGGAAGAGTTATGTCAAATCTCCCACAGTGACCTGATTATAGACTAGTTCAGTAGAGCAAACTTGTACGACGTGCCACGTGTCCTTGTTTCAACCTTTGGCTCTGAAAAAGATTTACAAGAAATTACAGTCCGTCCTCTTTCTACACCTTCTTACGAAATTTCAATCCGATGCTCAAAGAGAAAGTTATGATGATTTTCCCAAGGTCACCTGTTTGGAATGTAATTCAGGAGTCTGCAAAAAAATTATAGCGAAAATTCCACCATGACCTATTTGGAGGAGCGAAACCCTAGAATCCAAAGCTCTGATACCAAATGTTATGAAACAAGCTCAAGAAAAAGATAGATCAACACCTTGGAATTCAGCCTCTTCGAGGGGGAAACCTCCTTTACATTACATAAATGAACAATTCTTTGATGATTCAAATGAAAAAACCTCCTTTCTATATATAGGAGTCTAAGGAGTCACAATATAACCCAGCCGACCTAACAATAGTAATATAAAGCCACAAAAATAACAATAGAGGGATTCTATGGGGCACAATAATAATAATATGGGGATAATAGGGGCACACCAATATTAATAAGGGATACAACTACAATAGTAATGGGGTAATCATTAGTATTATAGGGACCCAACACGGATCTTGTATCTCTCCATCACACCCTGTACCAGATTAGAAATAAACTGTAGACCATTATCAGAAAAAATTTCTCTAGGCACACCAAATCTAGTAAAGATTTCAGTAAAAAGAAAATCAACAATAACTTTTTCTGTAGCAAAGGAAATAGCTTTAGCTTCTACCCATTTCGTAACAAAATTTTTTCAAACCAAGATATGATTTTTACTTAATGACATTGGATTTATTGTCCCTAAAATCAATAGCCCATTTTTCAAATGGCTCAATCATAACTTGGGGGCATAAAGGCATTTCATTGGTTTGATTAGGCTGGCACATTCACTGACAGCTATCACATCGCCTGACATACTGTTTGGCATCCTTAAACAAGGAAGGCCAAAAGTAACCATCACGCAATACTTTATATGCAGTTTGCCTATCAGAAAAGTGGCCTCCACAAGGTTCATCATGAGAAGATTTCAATATGTCAAACACTTCCTCCTCTCTTACACACCTACGGATAATCAAATTTGGACCAGTGTAAAAGAGATCTCCTTGAATCCAGGAGTATGTAGCACTTTTCTGAATAATATTCTGCTTTTCACGAGCGGACAAGTGGGGTGGTGTTTTCCCAGTAACCAAGTAATTAGCCATTTTAGCAAACCACAAAGAATCTGTTGACATAGGAAAAAGATGTTCATCCAGAAAATCATCATTAACAGGAGTTGCTTCACCAGGATTATCTAATCTAGAAAGAAAATCTGCTACAACATTAGATTTTCCTGGTCTATCAACAATAGTAATTTCAAATTCCTGCAACAATAGTAACCACCTAGTCACTCTACTGCTAGTCAATGGTTTTTTCATCAAATATTTAATCGCAGAATGATCAGTATGTACAAATACTTCATATCCTATAATATTGTGCCTGAACTTATTAATTGCAAAAATTACAGCTAAAAACTCTTTCTTTGTAACTGTATAATTTAATTCAGCAGAAGACAAATTCTTACTAATATAATAAATAGCATAGGATTGCTTATTTTCTTTTTGTCCTAAAGCTGTGCCAATAGCCAAATCTGAAGCATCAGAGGAAATGTGAAAAGGTAGGGACCAGTTAGGACCTCTTAAAACTAGTGAATGTACTAACTTTTCCTTCAATGTTTCAAAATATTGTTGGCCAGCTGTGGTCCAAGAAAATTCACTATCCTTAGCTAGAAGTCGAAAAAGAGGGGAAACTATCTTAGAAAAAATTTCAATGAATATTCTATAGTAACCAACATGTCCTAAAAAACCTCTTACTTCCCTTTGAGTTTTGGGTGCAGGAAGATGCAGAATGATTTCAATCTTTGCTGGATCAACATGGGTACCTTTACCAGAAATCAAATGGCCAAGTACCACTCCCACTTTGCACGTTAATCTACATTTCTTGCCACTCAAGGTAAGATGGGATTCCTGACAATGAAGAAGTAATTTCTCCAGATTTTTGGGAGCTTCCTGAAAAGAATCACCAAACACAGAAAAGTCATCCATATAAATTTCTACAAATCCTAGATCAGCAAAAATGGCCAAGACTGACCTTTGAAAGGTAGCCAGGGCATTACATAAACCAAGGAGAAGCACTCTATAAGAAAATGTACCCCATGGACATGTAAAAGTAGTTTTATCCTGATCTTCAGGTGAAATCTATATCTGGTTATAACCATTGAAGCCATCCAAAAAGGAAAAATATTTCTTTCCTGCAAGGGTATCAAGCACCTGGTTAATGAGAGGGAGAGGGAAATAATATTTGAGAGTGGCTTTGCTTAATTCTTGATAATCAATACAAATACGCCATCTTCCATATTTCTTAGGTACTAGCACTAATATCGAGACCCACTGACTGTCGGAAATAGGAGAGATAAAATTGGCATCCAAGAGTTTCTGTACTTCTTCCTTCACAATATCTCTTAGAGCTAGATTCATTCGCCTTTGGGGTTGTCGGACAGGTCGGGTTCCTTCCTGAATATATATATGATGTGTACAAGTTTCAAGAGGAATACCCTTCATATCTTCATAGCCCTAAGCAAAGGCACTAAGATGGTTTTGCAACAAATTCACAAGTTGCTCTTGCTAAGATGAGTCCAAATTTGAACTAATATGCAAGGATTTACTGGGGCTAATCTCAACAAGAGTAGTCTACATCTTAGGAGTACTCAAGGGAGTGGTCAAATGCAGCGGTACAGAAGAATGAGAATCATGATTCTCTTGAAAATCTAGGCTGAAAATCTAGCTCAATGGCTCAAAATTAGGCATAATGTCTAGATTATTCAAGAAATCTTGAATCTCATCTTCTTGTGAAGACCTAGTATAATCATGGATAAGGGAAATGGGCTGAGTATCCTCATCACTACTTTGATCCGACCATAAAGTATCTCGAAGGTCTTGAATGGATCTAGTAGGGGGGTATAAGGTAACTTTCTTCATAGAATCTCCATGCGAGATATACATATCATTGGAACGACATCCAATATATGCATCAGTTGTAGCAAGCCATGGTCGACCCAAGATCAAGGGATGTCCTCCTACTAGGTTCTTTGGCTAAAGCACAATGAAATCAGTAGGATATTCCTAAGAATCTAATGAGCTGATCACATCATCCAATACTCCTTCTGGCATAATTTTAGATCTATTTGCTAATTCAAGCACAATGGGAGTAGGGTGAAGATGAGATAACCGAAGTTGATCCATGGTTTGCTTAGTCATGACATTAATGGCTACCCCCGGGCCTATAATAACATTAGAGACAAGGACATTACTAATCTGAACTGAGACAACAGGGTTTCCAGGATCAGTATATTTTTCCATAGACACACATCATGTCATCAACTCTGCTGCCCTACCAATAAATTGAATGGTTTGGGGTTCCAATCTCTTCCTCCCGGGTTTCTTGAGACAGAGTTCCTTAATAATCTTGGTACAAATGGGGATCTCTTTGATGGCTTGAAGGAAAGGTATCTTAATGAAAAGATTCTGAAGCTCTGATGCCAAGCTAGTCTCAGAGATAGGCTCACTTCTTTCCATTACTAGCCTCTCTGGGAAGGGAGGCTAGTTGGAAGAAAATGGCAAGGATTTAGAGGGTAAGGGCTTCTTAGTGACAGTTTTCAGAGAATGGTTAAGAGTTTCCTCTTCTCCTTTCTCTTCAACAATCACTCTAGGCTTCTTCTGATTTTCTGATGTTATAGTCCTTCCCGATCTTAATTGAATATCATGAACCCCAACTGGAATAGACTGGTACTCAAATGGTAAAGGTGGGTTTGTTACATAGATCATTTGCACTGCTTTATTATTGTTAGGATTGGGCATAGGTTGAGTAGGAAACTGAGGAGGTTGAAAAGGTGGAGGTATAGGCAACGGTGGAGTAAACTGACTCGAAAGTTGAGGCATTGAATAAGGTGTATGCGTAGATGGATATGGCTGCATAGGTGGTTGGTAGGAATATGGAGAATGAGTTGGCCCTCTCCAACCTTGTTGCCATGGTTGAGAAGGTTGCCCATGTTGATATTGATTCCCATACTGCCACTGCTAATTAGTGTTAGGATAAGAATATGCATTTTAATTATAAACAAAATTAGTGTGGAGAGAATTCAGGAGCCATACTAGCAACTACCTGAGGCCAATTTATTCTTGCTCCTATAGCATACAAGTATTCAACTTCAGGCCTCCCCTTGTAAATACAGCTTTAAGTCCTGGTATAGAGGGACATTTTTCTGTGACATGGTCTTCTGCACAAATAGCACACTTAATAGTTTCTTTCAAATTAAGAGGAAACTCTTTAGGAGGATGCTTGTCTCTACATTTAGGACAAAAAATACATAATGACTCTTGCTCCTTCATGAGTTTTCTCTGAAATTTTAAAGAGTCCAACTGTTTGGTAATAGTATTCATTATATCAATTTTAATGTTTTCCATCTTATTTTCTAGTCCAATAATCATAGCATTAGTAGATTCGATTTTTCTATTCCTATTTCAAGTTTCTCTACCGGATCTATATTGATTTCTTGAAAATTTCCTGCATAATTTACAAATTTGTTCAAAAGTTTGCTGAGAAATATCACCTTGTCCTAACAGATTTAAATTATTTCTAGCATTATCAGTGAGTCCTCTTAAGAACAAGGTTCTAACAGTACTGGGATCAAGCTTAAGTTTTGACCTTTGTAAAATATGCATAAATCTTTCTAGGTGATCTTCAAGAGTTTCATCATCATCCTGTATGATTGTAAAAATATCACCCTGCATGTCCCGAGTTTTGCAATATTCTTGATATTTAGACAAAAACACTCTCTTTATCTGTTCCCAAGAGGTTATAGTGTTTCCTCCTAACCCCATAAACCAACGTAGAGCTGAGTCCTTGAGAGTAACAGGAAACAATCTTAATTTCTGAGCATCATTTGAATAATCATAACTTCTGCACAAAATATCAAACTCGAATAGAAAAGAGTCAGGATCTTCATGAACTTTACCATGGAAATGAGGGAGAGCTGATCATGGAATATTCTTCATTTGCACCACAGTATCAAGGTCCACAATTGGAAACACAAAAGTGGATTGTTCTCCACTTACCTAGCTTTCACCAGTCCCTTCCACATGATCTTCATGGTTTGCGATTGTTTCCCTTTTACTTGAACCGCTCTCAACATGCTGAACTAGACCTGATCTATTGTCACCAGAATCCAGGTGGACTATTCCTGCATGATGGGTTTGAATTGGATTGGGATTCCTGCTTACATAAGGAAACCCAATATGAGAATTGTTTTCAGAATTCTTTCGGCCCTTAGTGGGCATTGAACCCTTACCTTTTCTAGGCATTCATTTCAAAAAAAGAAAGAAAAATAGCAAACAAATTCTAATAAAAAATGTTGTCAGAAATCAATTAACACCAGTAAAATTCCTTCAAAGAAGCTTTTCCAAACAATACTGCAAAAATAAAGGAAAAATTACCTCTATTGTATAATCAGAAAATTCTTACCAAATCAAATCACCTCCCCGACAACGGCGCCAAAATGTTGGGTGCAGGAATTACACTTAAGCAAACTCCTCAACACTTAATTTGTCAACCTGGGGGATCTGTAAACTTAGAGACAAAGCATAGGCAATGCCAGAGATGGTATGAATCTTTCTAATATAAATCCCTACTTTCTTTAAAGGAAAGATTGCAGAATCAAACTAAAAAGAGAAAAAGGCAACTTGAACCATCAAAATAATCTAAGACTAGAACAAGGAAGAATGCATTTGCAAGAGGGAATTAAAGATAAAGGGCAATCACTCTAGCTAATCATTGTTTAACTACTGAGTGTGTGTTTTTCTTCAGTAGAGACACTTAGCAGTCTCATCAGATGGGCCGTTAAACCTGCTCCTTTAGAGATTTCCTTCTTGCACTAATTTGTCCTGTACTATCGTAGTCTACTTGCACTAGTGCAGGAACAGAGATTTATGCAAAAGGTATAAATGGTGTCTTTACTAAAGGCTTTTTACTTCCTGCAAGGGCTTGAACTTTTCCAGGTTCAAAGCACTCAGATCCCATGGCAAGAACTAGTTCTTGCACCAGATTAGAGCTTCCTGCACTTCGCATTTAATTCTTAAAATGAGTGCTTAATTATTGCAAGTGCTATTATACTATTAAATCAAACTAAAAACATAAAAATGAATGTTTCTGATCTTGACAGAGTGCATGAATAAAGAAACAATCAATATACATTTATCCTATCATAAGCATTGAATGAAAGAAAGAAGATTGCGGAAAGTAGACTAAGAAGGCTTGCTACATCACACCAACATGCACTAGTGTAGGTTCATTTCTCCTACTTGGACCAGGCGGGGAAAACCAATCAAACAAAATTGCAGAAAAGGAGATATCACACCAACATGCATTGGTGCAGGGTTATTTCTCATGCTTGGACTAGGTGGAGGAAAACCAATCTAAAATCAAGTGCAGGAAAGGAAATTTATCTACTTCACACAACGGATCCGCTTTCACTCAGACAGGAATGCATGTGCTTAAAATTAAATCACACTTGACAATGTAAACACACATTACAGGAAAACAGAAAATGGGGTAAACGTGCTGGGTTGGCTGGGCCTTAGCCAACTTGTGCATTTCCCCTCTAAATAAAAATTTTGCTAAGTACTTTAATCAATTCATCAGCTCAAATACAGAAACACAATTTGTGAAACATGAGGCGGAGCTGCCTTTTTATTAATTCACTGAGGCAAGTACATAGGTTAATACATCGTCCAACCTAGATTCGAGTGATAACAAAATACAACAACCTGTTACCACCTCTCTAGTTGTGTCTCCATTCTATCCAAAAACTCTCTTAGTCTTATTTACATTCTACATTATATAGATCTTTGGCCAAAGGCCAAAATAGATCATTCAACCAATTATATAACCAAACACAAAATTTAGCTTTTCAGCCTTTAAACCTAGGCAGTTAGCAAAACTAGCCGTAGCCAATCTCCAACTTTCATTCTTCATAGATTTGATCTTGACTGCCTTTGGATCGATCTTGCTGTTGTGGTTGAAGCTGCTCAAAATGAGGCGATTCGATCTCGGCTGCCTTTGGATCGATCTTGCTGTTGTGGTTGAAGCTACTCAAAACAAGGCGGTGATCAAGGAGGTTCAGATCTACTGCAAGGATTTGTTGTGCTGGCAACAGTGCAAGATCCGATCCTGCACTAGGATCAGTGGTCATGGTAAGTACTCTAACTACCAAATAAACATTGGAGATATCAATAAGTTACAAAGAGTGATTAAAAGTAAGAAATCATGTAATAAATGATTAATTAATTCTAAGTTAAATTAAAAGTATGAAAAATAAAGCTTATGTGAAATATGTCACCATGCTTGGACTGGTACAAGATGAGGGTGTACAAGAGATGTAAAACAGTGGTAAATGGTTATGATTTAGGAAAGGGAAAATGGAAAAAAGAGAGCAAATTAGGGGGCTAACATTCCGCCCACACCACCTCCATCTTCACTACCATCGGCTACAACTTCACCTATACCACCTCCACCTCCACCGCAATTCTGTATGGTGAATACAGTGAAGTTTCCTTTGTTCAAAGGCTTGGGAAATGAGGACCCGAACCAATTCTAGTTCATTGTGAGGGCTGTATGGGAATCTCAAGCTGTTACAGATGATCACATAAAGAAGGCAACACTGGTCAGTGATTTGCAAGATCGCGCGCTAACCTGGTACATTAAATACTCCAATGATAACCTGAATGCTAGAGTAGTGGACATCCAAGCAGCACTGAATAGGGAATTTAGCAGGCCTAAATTTGAATCACAGTCGATTGTGGGATTCAAAGAGATCGTGATGTGACCAAGCGAGACACCGTGGGAATTGGATCAAAGATTGAAGTGTCAAATCACTGAAGCCAACATGAATTTGACAGATGGACAACATCGTCAGTGGTTTGTGGCTTTGCTACTACAACACTTAAGGAGTGCATTGTCACAACAAAAGATAACAACTCAGGCAGAGGCCTTGGAGATTACCATGAGACTACATGAGACC
This sequence comes from Pinus tabuliformis, assembly GCA_031772625.1. NCBI lineage: Eukaryota > Viridiplantae > Streptophyta > Pinopsida > Pinales > Pinaceae > Pinus > Pinus tabuliformis. Next base: position 564,260,791 of record CM062807.1, read on the forward strand.
CTGATGCAAGATCCTAATCTAGGGGTTCAACAGATCCATGTGCAGCTGCAGAATCTGTGCCTTGAGATGCAAAGTATGAAGCAGGACAGGACGGATAAACCAAAGGAAAGTGAGGAGGTATGGCGCTTGAAATGCAAGAGTCAGGGTCATGACAAAGACCGCTACCCAGTCTTTCAAAATTACCTTGTAGGAGGAGGACCGATGCCTTTAAGGCCAAAAGCTCAAGCATGACCTAGCACGACGCCTGCTTTATGGTGTGCTATCTGTCAAGTAGCTGGAAAAAATGCCACGGATAACTGCCACTTGTTACAAAAGTATGTGAAAACACCACAACAGTTGTTCTGCAACTTTTGTAGATTGGTAGGACATGATGAGTGTACTTGCAGGAGCTATGAATTGATGATGGATAGAACTCCCACCTACAGGGTTCAGGCCGAAACACGGCCCCTTGACTAGAATGCAAGGATGGTGCAAATAGGATTTTAAGGGTGCGGATGAGGCCGAGACAGAGGAGGACCAGGTAGAGGTCACAAACAGTTGATTTGCTACAATTACGGAGGACCATGACACTACTCCTGTGATTCCACTAATCCAATGTGCCCATCGTGCAAGTATTCATGCTATTTGATCATGAAATAGAAGATTTTCCTACGTTGATAGCTATGATACGTGACAAAGGGGTGCTACCACCTCCCCTAACTTTGAACCTGTAGATGATGAGGTCTGAGCCACGCGAGGAAGATCCAAACGTAAATATTATGCTCGAGAGTGGAATCGTGACGAGAGATGACAAGGGGAAACAACTGGAAGATAGTACATGGGTTTGCAAAGCCTCGAAGAAAGATGCTGAGTTCGATTTGGAGCACGCTCGTGAAGCATTCATGGAAGCTAAGAAGAGATTCACTGAGGTCTCCAGTTTAGGAAGCAAGGATAAGCCTGAGCCAGAGATGGACCCCTCTATGGTTACAACTTTCCTCGAAACATGTATGAAGTTGCTACGTGAAAGTAAGGCTATAAAAGGGCTACAAGAACTCATCAATAGATGCACTAGCACCGCGCCAGGTGAACCGTGTGTAGTATGAAAGATTGGCAAGCACAAGACAAGGACAGGGCATGAAATGAGACTCACCACGCAGATCGGAGAATATGAAATGGATCAAGTCATTCTAGATTTGGGATTAGATGCGAATGTTCTACCGAAATAGACATGGGAGTGAATGGGTAGACCTATGCTGCAATGGTTTCTGATTCAGCTGAGGATGGCGTATGAGCAGAAAATCATACCCATGGGGCAGCTACAAGGAGTGACCGTGGATATTGAGGGAGCGAGCACACTAGAAGATTTTGAAGTAATAGATATTGTGGATGATAGAAATCCCTACCCTGTGCTCTGGGAATTGACTGGGCTACTTATATGAATGGGGTAATCAATCTGAGGAAGCGAAAGATGATCTTTGAGAAGAAATCATTGCACGTAATAATACCCCTAGATCCTGCTAAAGGATCACGCTATACGGAACCGGTCCTTGACTATGAGAGTGATGATGATATGGACTACATCTATAATATAAAAACACGAGACCGAGACTGGGTGAATCCCACTGTGGATGGACAGATTACATGGGATCATGAGAGTTCCTACACTTCAGATTCTGATGAAGAAATAGAACGCTGGCAGAATCAGTTACATGAAGTAACTACGCTGAATTGCAACATGATGACCTGGTCGCTGCGCTTTGTGTCATCAGAGGTAAGAGCTTTGCCTAGTTATGATGGTCTAAATGTGGTATATGTCTTTTTGGATGCATTTGAAAGGGAGGTGCCAAAAAAAAAAACCACTTCCAGGCCTTGGACTAGGCACTGTGCGCTACGTTCACAAGATTATGGGGTACACACAAGGGAACTTTTTATGATTGGTGCGAATATAGGAGGATGATGAGAGCATGATTTGGGAAGCCTAGGATGTGACTAACAGACAAGTACGATGGGCAGAATTATTCGTGCATGCATTTGGCCAAATGGACACATTCCTATGGAGAAAAGCCACAACCATTGGTATATAGAAATAGAGCTCTGCCATGGGACAGGTGAATGGGATATCCTGCGCGAAGGATTCATAATGACATTTAGTTTTGAGGATGCGTTTGGCGATATCGATGAAGCACTACAAGAGGTGAAAGCAGTCATCTTTAGGATACCACAGGATCCTTTAGATCTGATGTAGCCTGAATGGGCTACTCAGCTGAGTCGTGCACTGGAATGTTATAGTGTAACTGCTGAAGAGGGAGATGAAGATCCACAGAAGATTAACATTCCAGAAATAGAAGGCCACTACAAGGTTCAAGGACCACAGATTGAGAACCCTAATATAACCGCGTTGATGAGAAGTAAACAGGGGAACATTGTTACAGAGGCAGAACCTAAATTTGTGAAGATTGGAGACTATTGGAATGATGCGAAGGTGGATATGGTCACTCAGTTACTCCATGAATATCAAGACTATTTGCTGCCAAGTTTACATATTTGAAAGGAATAATCAGAGATCTAGGAGTGATGAATATCACATTAAATCACGGCGCGAAGCCAGTTAAGCAGAGGCCTTACCACCTATATCCGAAATACAAGGAGAAGGTACCCTTAGAGCTAGATAATTTAGCCTGTGGAAGAGTCTAATTGGGTAAGCCTAGTGGTGGTACAAGAGAAGAAGAAGAAGGATGAGATAAGGATATGCGTGGATCTCATAAAATTGAATGACATTTGTGTGCATGATCCTTTCCCAACTCCGTTCACAGATGAAGTGTTGGATAATGTAGGTGGACAAGAAGCATACTCCTTCACTAATGGGTTCTTTGGGTACCACCAAATCAAAATCGCACCGGAGAATAGAAACAAGACAACATTTTCAACTGAGTGGGGTTGTTTTCAATACACTGTAATGCCGTTTGGGTTGAAGAATGCGCCTACTCTCTTTTCGTGCGTGGTTGTTGCGGCATTCAAGGAATTTATTCATAAGTTCCTGGAGGTCTATTTTGATGACTGGATTATATTTAGGCTGGTTAAGCACCATGTAGCGAGCTTGCACTTGATGTTGGGAACCTATTGAGGCATGTGGTTTGTAGACAAGGACTGATGGTAGACCCTACGAAGATCGCAGTGATACTAAACTTGGAAGCGCCAAGGAGTGTGAAACAGTTACGCGCTACTCTTGGACATATGAGATATTACAGAAAGTTTATCAAAGGCTATGCCCAGATCACTGCGCCGATGGAAAAATTGTTGAAGAAGGATGTCTTGTTCTGCTGGAATGATGACTGTAAGAAGATCCTGGATATATTGAAAGGAAAGATGGTTACCGCGCCGATTCTAGTCTTCCCTGAACTGGAAGAAAGAGTTTCATGTACATGTTGACACGTCATGTATAGCGTCGGGGGTAGTACTAACACAGGATGGTAGAGAAGTCTTGGACCACCCTATCACGTTCACAAGCCACATATTATCCAAAGCAGAGAAGAACTATTCCACCACTGAGTGTGATGGGCTAGCCATGGTGTATGTGCTCGAGAAGTTTTGACACTACTTGCTAGGAGGTCATTTTAAGATGTATACGGATCACTCCATGCTAAAGTACCTGGTCAATAAGCTTGTGTTGGGGGGGAGAATTTTTGGATGTCTCTTATTGTTCCAAGAATATGATTTTGAAGTTGTTGTGAAGCCTGGACAATTGAATGTGGGACCAGACCATATATCATGCATTGAAACAAGGGAGGAACCTACTAATTTGGAGGAGGGATTACCTAATGTGCAGCTCTTTGCTGTGCGCATCATGGATGGTCATTTTGAGGATATAATACACTTCCTAACAACAGGAACTGCGCCAGAAGGATACTCTGTCCAGCAAAAGAAGAAATTAGTTGTGCGCACGACAGATTTCTCTCATTGATGGGAATCTATACAAGATGGGGACTGATGAGATATTATGCCAATATGTACCTAATTTTGAACGAAGCAACATCCTCACAGATGCTCATGGGGGTGCAGCGGGAGGACATTATGCAGGGAGAGCAACCGCGCAGAAGATTCTACGTGCAGGGTTGTGGTGGCCAGCCCTTCATCAAGATTCAAAAGTATATTGCAAGGCATGTGACATATGTCAAAGTATAGGTAGGCCATCATAGAGGGATGAAATTCCTTTGAATCCACAAATGACGTTGCAACCTTTTGAAAAGTGGGAAATAGATTTTTTAGGACCTATTTAGCCCCAAGGAAAGACAGGTGTGAGGTACATTATCACTGTGACAGAGTACTTGACTTGTTGGGTAGAAGCGCAGCCAGTGAAGGATTTCATGGGCGTGACTACCGTGAAGTTTCTATTTGAGCATGTACTGACGCGATTTGGATGTCCAAAGATTTTGATGAGTGATCAGGGTACACACTTTCTGAACGAAACGATTAGCGCGCTGATGGAAGAATGTCAGGTGTATAACAAAAAGAGCACACCTTCTCACCCATAGGATAATGGGACATTAGAGGCATTCAACAAAGTAATGGAGACTGCGCTGACCAAGGTTTGCAATGCTCAGTGAAATGATTGGGACCTACACATACCTGCAGTATTGTGGGCTTATCGGACAACATGAAAAAAGCTAATGGGACAGACACCCCTTAGGTTGGTATATGGGGTTGAAGCAGTGATGCCTATGGAATACATCGTGCCTAGTTTGCGCATAGCAGCACTCACAGGTATGACAGATTCTCGAGCCCTGGAAGAGAGGCTCGTGTAGTTGGATGAGCTTGAAGAAGAGATATTTTTGGCTGGATTTCATCAATAGGTCCAAAAGTAGCACGAAAAAGCGTGGCATGACCAACATATTAAGCTACACACTTTTAAGGTGAACGACTTGGTGTTGCTGTATGACAGTAAGTTTGATAAATTTCCAGGGAAATTTAGAATGCATTGGCTAGGGTCCTATGTTATTAAGGAGATTACCGACAGTGGTGTCGTCCAGTTGGTTAAGTTGAATCAGATCCATTCCCAGGAAAAGTGAATGGCAGCTGACTGAAGCCATACACAGGTGGCCCAACCATATGACTATGTGACAGAAGCATAGTCTTCACACCCCAGGCAGCTGAAAGGAGGCACAGGACTATAAACTACACTGCCCGGGTTGGGGAGCTATGCAATTTCAAGACTGCACGAAGCAACGAAGTGTCACAAGGTCTGCGACAGCACGAATATAGCTGCACTAGCATGTAGGTCTGCTGAAAAGTGACCATTAAAGTCACTATTCATGATTTGATGGTCGGTTTGAAGCCAAATGGAGCAGGCGGTAGACATTTAAGGCAAACTTTATGGCTTGGATTCTTGAAGATCTACTGCCAATCTAGCATTAATGGGCCAAATGTGGGGGGAATGGTCAGATTTGAATTCAAAAGGCCCTATAAATTATAGGTGGTTGTCTAGTGAAAAACACTTGACTTTTTGAAAATTCAGTTGTTGCGCTATCAAGTGTATATGGACCTTACGAATTTTGAGGCTTTGAGAGCAAGTTTAGTGTTTACAACATTCCCGAAGGAGATGCAGGACCTCCTGGCTAGAATGATGTTGACACTCGAGGAGGCCACACAGGAAATTACAGTAGTAGAAGCCCCAGAGAGTGCCAGAGTAATAGTTGACGTCCCTAAATCAGCCAGAACACCGAGACCTAAGAAGGATAAGCAGGCTATGATCCTGGTGTGCGTCTCACAACGAAACCCACAGAGGACCAAGCTCAACTTGTAGGAAAAGGGGAAGGTCATTAATCTAGAGGCTAATGAGGAGAAATCTGAAGAAATCCTGGTGGATGAGGAGGACATGGAAATGGAAGTTGAAACCTAGGGTGGAGACCATATTACCTAGTTACCCGAATATGTTCCTCTACGCAAGGGCAAAGCCAAGGTGTCTAAGGATATAAACGAGAGCAAGAGCTCCCTACAAAATTTATTGCTCCCAGATGATATTGTTTTTGAGGGGCCGCACTTAGATCGAGTTCTTGTACTGAAGTTTGAAGATTCAAACTTTGCGGATCATGGAAATTACCGCATTTGGCAACTGAGCAACTAATGCACTGATGGATTGACACGACAGTTAGAATGATTGAATTGGAGGCATGCACATGACTCAAGAGTGTAGCGGAATCTAGGTTGCTAAACCTACTCTAGGTGCCATATTACCACCGTGCCCTGGTGGTCGTCTTCATCATCAAGCCGCTGCTCTGCTTGGTGCATGATGGATGTTTGTGGCTGAAGGAGCCCATTCCCATCACAAATCACTTAGTTCATCGGATCACATGGCTACCTTACTTAGGGGAGGATCCAACCAATATATCAAAAGGAAAATGTGTCAAGTTGGCCCTCGCGGAAGCTGTAGGTTTTAACACCATACAGAAATTACATGCATACGAATTCTAAAACACAAAAAATAAACAATGTGAGAGCATAACACATATACATAGATATTTTCCCCTAGATCCCAAAACCGGGACTACCAACTTGATTTTTCATTATATTCCTTTCAATGTTACAATACATATTTATACATGCCAAAGCATCCAATACCATGGACCAAAAACCATCGTGTCCAATACCATGGACCAAAAACCATCGCGTCCAAAAACATGTGCGAAAATCATGCAATAAAACATAGGTGGGTCTGCCCAACCTAACATAGGGTCTAAAACCCCATAAAGTGGGGTTACGGGTACCCCTCAAACCCCCTGTGACCTCCCCTCCTCTAACCCCCGGTTAACTACGTGGGCTAATCGTGGAAAGAATATAACACAACCCAACATTCTCCCACTTGTTGTTTTCTTGCCATAGAGGGCCACAAAAGAGCTTACTCATTTATCCAACCATGCAACGCCCATTGTTTCTCTACACCAAGAGAACTTCTCAGAGCTCACAGATTTTGTCAATGCATTTGCAGTGTTCTTTAAAGTGTCCACCTTTACCAGCAACAGCATTTTGTCTTCTATCATATCCCTCACAAAGTGATACTAAACATCAATGTGCTTTGTATTTGAATGATATGCAGGGTTTTTTGCCAAGAAAATTGCACTTTGGCTATCACAGTCTATCCTTATAGCTTCCTGTACTAACCCCATACTTGAACACAATCTCTGCAACCAAACTGCTTCCTTGCTTGCATGAGTGGTTGCCATTTATTCTACCTTTGTAGTGGATAGTGCCACTATAGATTGTTTCTTACTCATCCAACTGACTGCACCTCCAAATAGGTTAAACACATACCCACTTGTAGATATTCTCTGATCCAGATCTCCAGCCCAGTCTACATCAACAAAGCCTTGAATATCCAACACTTTGTCCAATCCTGGTCTTCCTTGGTAGCACAAACCATAATCTCTAGTGCCACGCAAATACCTGAAAAACCGCTTCACTACTGTCCAATGCTCCTTTCCTGGTTTTGACATAAACCTTCTCAATACTCTCACTGTATGTGCAATGTCTTGTCTAGTACAGACCATTTCATACATCGGGCTACCGACTACACTTGCATATGGAACACGGGACATGTTCTCTTCCTCTTCTTGTGTCTTGGGACACTGTTTAGCAGATAACTTTACACCTACAGGAATAGGAACCTTCACTGGTTTACTATCCTGCATATTAAATCTGTACAATATTGTCTCAACATACTTCCTCTAGTTTAACCAGATCTTCCTCTTTGCCCAATCTCTTTTAATTTCCATGCCCAAAATATAGTTTGCAGCACTAAGATCTTTCATGTCGAATTTGGAGGACAATTGGGTCTTCAAATCCTGGATAATTTCTTTGTCATTTCCAACCAGCAACATATCATCCACATACAAGACCAAATAAATAACATGGTCACCTATTAATTTAAAATACACACAGTGATCTGCTTTGCTTCTGGTGAAGCCACGTCCCTGTATAAATGTATCAAATTTATAATACCACATCCTTGGTGACAGTTTTAACCCATACAGAGACTTCTTTAACTTGCATACCAGTTCTTTCTTACCCTTCACCACAAAGCCTTCAGGTTGCTTCATGTAGATTTCCTCTTCGAGATCCCCGTGAAGAAATGTTATCTTCACATCCATCTATTCTACCTCAAAATCAAAAGCAGCAACAACAGATAAAAGTAATCTAATAGAAGTTACCTTGGCAATAGGAGAAAAAATATCACCAAAATCAATTCTCGACACCTGGGAATATCCTTTTGCTACCAACTGAGCTTTGTATTTCTCCACCTTTCCTTCTACATTTGTCTTCTTCTTGAACACCCATTTGCTGCCAATGGGTTTCCTTCCAACTGGAAACTCCATCAGATCCCAAGCCTCATTTTTGTGCAAAGATGCCATTTCATCAACCATGGCCTTTTTCCAGAGTTTTCCATCCTCTGAGTCTACTGCCTCCTTCACAGTTCTGGGATCATCATCAGTAACAGACAAATCAAAATTTGAACAAAAAGTAGATGGACTATACCTTTCTAGTTGCCTTCTTTCTCGAAATAATCTTCTCACAGCGGAAGTTTGTGGCTCTTCATATTCTGATTCCTCCTCTGCTATAGAGTCTAATTCTTCCTCCTTTAGCTCAAAATCTATCTTCTTAGGTCCCTTTGGTTGGACTTCATGTTTAATAACATCTTTTACCTCTTTGTACACCACATCTCGGCTATACACAACCTTACTTGTTATTGGTTTCCAAAGCTTATAACCCTTTAAACCATCCTTATACCCAATAAAGATGCACTTTTCAGATTTACTATCCAACTTGGTTATTTTCTCCTTTGGAACATGTACATATGCATCACATCCAAATACCCTCAGATGTGAAAGAGAGGGTTTCTTACCAGTCCATACCTCTTGTGGAGTCTTATCCTCCAATGCTGATGAAGGTGACCTATTGACTAGGTAACATGCAGTATCCAGTGCCTCTACCCAAAATTCTTGTCCTAACCCGGCACCACTAAGCATGCTTCTTGCCCTTTCCATCAACATCTTGTTCACTCTTTCTACAACTCCATTTTGCTGAGGTGTATATGGAGCAATCTTCTGCCATGCCATAACACACTTCTTACAAAATTCTTCAAATTCCTTGCTACAAAACTCTCCACCATTATTTGTCCTCAACACCTTTATCTTCTTCTCTATCTGATTTTCCACGAGAGCCTTAAATTCTTTAAACTTGTCATAGACTTCAAATTTCTTCTTAAGGAAATATATCCATGTATTCCTTGAGAAGTCATCTATAAATGTTACATAGTACACAGACTTACCCAGTGATGGAACCTTCATAGGTCTAAACACATCACTGTGCACAAGCTCTAATATCTATTTCACCCTCTTACCACCAGAGGGGAAACTCACCCGATTCTGCTTCCCATATACACAATTTTCACATAAATCAAAATCCAGAGAGCTATTACTCATACCTTCTACCATACCTTTACCATGAAGTATTCGAAAGACCTTCTCTCCAATATGTCCAAGCCTTTGATGCCACAACATGGTCTTCTCTCCAGAGACTTCTAGATTTTCTGCTCCACTTTCAGGAACCACAGAAATATTGCACCCATCAATAACAGTGCTACCTTGCAGCTTGTACAAATTTCCAATTCAAACTCCTCGCATCAATACTAGTGCTCCCTAAACCATTTTGCAGGTATCCTTCTCGAACACTGCTTTTACACCTACATCATCCAGCTTGCTTACAGAAATCAGATTTCTGGCCAATGCAGGAATATGCAAAACACCCGGAAGTGTTCTAACCCTTCCACCTTGCAACTTCAACTTTACTTTTCCACAACCAATGATTCTAGCCTTCCTATCATCCCCTAATAAGACATCACCACCATCGTATTTCTCATACTCACAGAACCACTCTCTATGGGGAGTGAAGTGAAAGGCTACACCTCAGTCAATCAACCATGCCTCATGATCTACATGTGTACTTGAAGAAGCCAAGTACACATCCCCACCTTCATCTAAGGTGGTTTTCGCCTCTGCATAAGGAGCACCATCAAATCCTTTTCCTTTATCAGGAGCTTTAGATTTATAGTCCCTTTTGTAGTGCCCTTCCTTTCCACATTTCCAGCACACCACCTTTACAGGTTTTCCTGGAGATTTAGATCTCCCACTCGATGAATTATTTGTGTTTTTTTTTGGGACTATCCTCATACAGACAAGGTGTCACCATCCTGGCTCTCCATATTTTTCCGTCTCATCTCCTCCGTCAGCAAGGCTAAGATTATTTCATCAAACTGCAAGGCAGTTGCATTGCTACCTATTGCAATAACTAGACTATCCCATGAATCTGGTAGAGAACACAACAAACTAAGGCACTTATCTTCATCTAAAATTTTAATATCAACAGATGCTAACTGACTTACCACAATATTAAATGCATTCAGATGCTCTGCCACCGAGTCTCCATCTTTCATCCTCAGGTTATACAACTTTTTTCGCAGGAACAGTTTATTCACCAGAGACTTAGATTGGTACAAAGTCCCTAACTTGTCCCACAAAGCCTTCGCCGTAGCTTCCCCTAATACATTCAGCAATACTGAATCTGAGACACATAATCATATTGTGCTCTTTGCCTTCTGATCCAACTTCTTCCATTCTTCATCGGACACCCCCGTTGGTTTAGTACCCAGATCTACCGCGATCCACTGATCTTTATCCACCAACAGATCCTTCATCTTGAGTTTCCACAACTCAAAACTCTTACCATTAAATTTCTCGATATCTATCTTTCCACTGCTCGCCATCTTCTTTCACCACTATAATTGATCTCGCAGATCTCCCACTGAATAGGGTCTACCACAGGCCCGAGTGCAACCCCTCAGCAATAAAGGCATCTCCTTGAAGCCAAACCTGGCTCTGATACCAAATGTAGGTTTTAACCCCGTACAAAAATTACCTGCATACGAATTCTAAAACACAGAAAATTAACAATGTGAGAGCATAACACATAAAACACATATAAACAGAGATCTTCCCCTGGATCCCAAACCCGGGACTACCAGCTTAATTTTTCATTATATTCCTTTCAATGGTGCAATACATATTTATACATGCCGAAGCATCCAATACTTTTGACTGAAAACCATCGCATCCAAAAACAAGTGCGAAAATCATGCACAAAACCATAGGTGGGTCCGCCCAACCTAACATAGGGTCCAAAACCAAAATTTTTTGGGGCACTGCCCCGGACCCCATAAAGTGGGGTTACGGGTACCCCTCAAACCCCCTGTGACCTCCCCCCCTCTGACCCCTGGTTAACTATGTGGATTAGTCATGGAAAGAACATAACACAACCTAACAGAAGAAATGAAGAAGAAATTGTTATGAAACCAGCTCAAGAAAAGATAGAAAAGATAGATCAACGCCTTAGAATTCAGCCTCTTCGAGGGGGCAACCTCCTTTACATTACATAAATGAACAATTCTTGGATGATTCAAATGACAAAACCTCCTTTCTATATATAGGAGTCTAAGGAGTCACAATATAATCCAGCCAACCTAACAATAATAATATAAAGCCACAAAAATAACAATAGAGGGATTCTATGGGGCACAGTAATAACAGTATGGGGGCAATAGGGGAACAACAATATTAATAAGGGGTATAACTACAATAGTAATGGGGTAATCACTAGTATTATAGGGACCCAACATGCCCCTCTCCTTCAAAAAAGTGTTGTCCTCAACACTTGAGAAGTTCTGGATACTTCTGCATAAAATTCTCATCCTCCCATGTGGAATCTTCAGCGGATAAGTTCTTCCACTTGATAAGATACTCTGAAATTGAACGATTTCATAGCTGTCGAGTTCTTGTTTCTGTGACTGCTTCCGGTTCCAATATAATTTTTCCTTCCTCGTCAAGTTCTGGCAATATTGTTTGATCTGGGAGCTTGTCGCCTATAACCTTCTTTAAACATGAAACATGGAAAACTGGGTGCAATCGAGAAGCTGCAGGAAGCTCCAATTTGTATGCCATAGTACCAATCTTTTGCAACACCTTGTATGGACCATAATACTTTGGTGATAATTTATTATCCTTCTTAGCTTGCTTGAGGGACATTTGCTTATATGGTTGTAGCCGTAGGAATACCCAATCACCTACATCAAAACTTCTTTCACTGCGATGTTGATCTGCCTGTTGTTTCATTCTATTCTGTGCCAACACGAGGTTATCCTTTAAGAGTTGGAGGACTTGTTGTTGACGTTCGATGTGATGTTCCACTACCTGAACCTTAGAATTTTCTCTTAAATATGATGTGATGGATGGTGGTTGATACCTATAAAGTGCCATAAATGGGGTCATTTTTGTTGTTGTATGGAAGGAAGTGTTATACCACCATTCAGCCAGAGGCAACCATTTGACCCATTGTGTCTGTTTATCATATACAAAGAAACGAAGATATCCTTCCAAACATTTGTTTACTATCTTAGTTTTCCCATCAGATTGAGGATGATAAGATGAGCTATGAGCTAATTGAGTACCAAGACAAGAAAATAATTCTGTCCAAAAATTTCCAGTGAAAATGGGATCTTTGTCACTTACAATAATCTTTGGGTTTCCATGTAGCTTTTGAATTGTTTCCATAAATGCAGTAGAAACTGTACTAGCTTTAAATGGATGTGATAATGCACAAAAGTGTGCATACTTGGTAAGTCTGTCAACTACCACCATGATGACACTCTTTCCCTCAGACTTCGGTAAACCTGTGATAAAATCCATTGAAACCTCCTCCCAACGTTGGCTTGAAATGGATAAAGGTTGTAATAGACCTGGTGTCTTAATTGTTTCAACTTTATTTTTTTGGCAAACCAAACATTCAGCCACAAACTTTTGAATATTTGATTTAAGGTCATCCCAAAAAAATTCCTTCTTAACCCTGTGGTAAGTTTTTAAAAATCCAGAGTACCCTCCTAAGGGAGAAGTGTGCAATTCCATAAGAATCTTTTGTTTTAGCTGGGAATTCTTACAGAGGTATAAGCGATCTTTGTACCATAACGAATCGTTTTGCCAACTAAATGTACCAAACGTACTGGAATCTTGTTGTAACTTTCGAATAAGTGCCCACACTTCTTCATCATTCTTCCATTCCTCCCTTTCTTCGTTTATCCAATCTGGTTGGATAATAGAAATGGCGCACAACAATGCTTCCACATCCTCATCCTTTCTTGAGAGTGCATCTGCCACCACATTTTGCTTACCTTTTTTGTAGATGATTTCAAAGTCATAACCCAACGTCTTTGTGACCCACTTTTGTTGCTCTTCAGAGGATAATCTTTGTTGTAAAAAGTATTTAAGGCTATCATGATCCGTTTTTACCTTGAAGTGTCTACCCATTAGGTAGGGTCGCCATTTCTTAAGTGCATGGAGTATTGCCAACATTTCCTTCTCATAAATAGCTTTGCTTACAAACTTTCCCTTGATTGGACGACTTTCAAAAGCAATGGGTCTTTCATCTTGCATTAAAACAACACCAATTCCATTTCCTGAAGCATCACATTCCACAATAAAGGTTTTTGTGAAGTCCAGTGTAGCTAAGACCAGTGCTTGGCACATTGCCTCTTTAAGATGTTCAAAGGCCTTTGTTGCTTTCGGAGTCCATGAAAATGCATCTTTCTTCAATAATGTTGTTAGAGGTGCTGCTATTCTCCCATAATTCTTAACAAACTTGCGATAATACCCTGTCAACCCGAGAAATCCTCGCAGATGCTTTATGGATGTGGGGATTTTCCATTCCTTAATGGCTTTAATTTTTCTAGGGTCTACCTTAACTCCTTCATGAGATACAATATGACCCAAATATTCCACCTCCTGGACTCCAAAGAAACATTTGGATCTTTTTGCATATAATTGTTTCTCCTTCAATAGTTGTAGCACCTTGTCAACATGTTCAACATGATCCTTCGAAGACTTGTTGTAGATTAGTATATCATCAAAAAATACTAACACAAATTTTCTAAGGAATGGTTTGAAAATTGAATTCATCAAACCTTGAAATGTTGAAGGTGCATTGGTAAGGCCAAAAGGCATGACCAAAAATTCATAATGACCCTCATGAGTTCTAAATGCTGTTTTCGGAATGTCTTCAGTCTTCATTTTGATTTGATGATATCCTGAACGAAGATCCAACTTGGTGAAGTAAATTGATCCATGCAATTCATCCAGTAATTCATCAATGATAGGAATGGGGAACTTATCTTTAATAGTGAGCTTGTTGAGCTCCCTATAATCCGGACACATGCGCCATGATCCATCCTTCTTGTGCACCAATACTACTGTTAAATTGGCAACTAGGGCCAAACTCCATGTGGGTTAGCTTATTTATGGTAGCTTATATTTTTATTGGATCCCTCTCATCGAGAGTTGTAGGATTGATCCAAAGATCATCCAATTCCGATAAGTAGTTATGGAGATATGAATTTATTTTGTTTATGTAATTATTATCAAGCCGACCAGCTCTTATGTAGGATGTAGAAGCCCAACCGACGTGTCTATTCATCATCCTCATTTTAGTATAAATAGATGAGTATTTGATGTCATTTTGAACATGTATCCTTGAGGTGATCTCCTCTCCACGTCTGGGTTTTTGGAAGGAGAGAACCAAAAGATACGCTGGCCTTATGGTGATGCCCTAGCCGCAGGTCGATCTATGCAGCAAACAGAGACACCTATATGTTGTCAAATGGAGATATCTCATATGTTGGAATGGAAGGATCTTTATACGCTGAATAAAGATGACCACAGTAAATACCCTAAGCCGCAGATGTTGGATAGTCATATGCATACATAAACATTGGACACTGCACAATAATATAAAAGCTGGACGCTGGGCAAACACTGGACAATATTACATAAACGCTGGAGAGTATTATAAACATTGGATGCTAGACAATTTTATAAAAGCTGGACAGTATTATAAACATTGGACGCTGCGCAATTATATAAAGCTGGATGTTGGGCAAACAATAGACAGTATTACATAAACGCTGGACAGTATTATAAACATTGGACGCTGGGCAATAATATAAAAGCTGGACGCTGGGCAAACACTGGATAGTATTACATATCCGCTGGATAGTTTTATAAATGTTGGATAGTATTACATATACATTGGACAATTTTATATATGTTGAACAGTCTTACATATACGCTATTTATAAATGTGTTTGTAAATGTTGGACAGTTGCATATATGCTGGACTGTTTTATAATCGTTTTTGTATACACACAGCTATGCCCTATACGCTGTGCAGACAAACGCATCTATATGCAGGGCAGAGCTCCTTACACGCAATGTAATGGGTCAAGGCATGAAGTCACAACCAAAGCATGGAAGTCGTAGTAATAACATAATGAAGCACATAAGAGCTGCAGTCATGGTAATGTAGACACGGTAAGGGTAATAAAGGTCGCAGTGATGACCTAGATGTAGTAACCGCAGTAAGGAAGTCATCTAGACGCAGTCAATGGTGATGCTCAGCCCTAGCCGCAGATCATTGATGACATTTATAAGCAGATCATGGAGACTTCTTTATACGTTGTTCATTAAGGTCTTTATACGTTGTTCATAAAAGAATTTATATGCAGATCATGAAAACTATATACGTTGTACTTGATATACAATCTAGGCACATCTAAGAACAGTGTTGATGTGCTATGAAAGATCTCGGTATATAAATCACAGTAACATACATCCTGTACAGCTGTGACTTAAAGTATTAAATGATGCACCAATATGCAGCGATCACCTCTGCAAAGAATGTCATTCTCATCAAATGTATATGAGTATGATCAGTAATGGGACTATGAAGGACAGCATGATCATAATGATGTAAAGGGTAGCATGATCAGCAATGAGATTGCATGCAGATGTATGAGGCAGCATGTTGATGTATGAGACAGCATGATGATGCAGCATAATGGGGATGAGCAGATGATAGGGCTGCATAATAATGGAAAATGCAGAATAATGGACAGCCTGATGATGAAGGCAGATGAGATGGTGCTCCATTGTAAGGTGCAACTAATGGATGAAATGGATAGCTGAAGCTGTCACCTTGGAGAATCAGTTGAAGCAGAATGTCTTCAACTGATCTCATTGTTATAGAAGATGATCTATGCTTAGATCTAGACAAGTCAAAGTGTTGACTTCTGTTGTAATTGTACTCTCTCTCTCTCTCTCTCTTTCTCTGCTGAACTTTGAAGATAAAAGAAGATTTGATCAAAGGGTTTCCCCACACATTGTGGGGTTTGTCCCTGGCTTGCACCATATCTTGTGTCCTCTTGTCTTGGCTTGTCTTCTGCATATTATATTTATGTTCTATCTGCAGTTTATCGTAATGTTGATGTGATTGCTAACTGTGAAAATTTAAATAAATTGCTCTAGCATAGAACATACCAAAATTAACATGGTATCGGAGCTGGTAATGCAGGTCATTTTTGGGACATCTTCAATGATCAAAGGAATGACTGATAATGCAGGTCATCAAGGAAATGGTCGACTCTTCCACAAAAGCAAGGAATCCCAGAATCTCTTTTATGTACCTGATCGCAAGAAGAACCTAATGTCCATCCGAAAATGGAAGTCAAAGGTTACAGGATGTAACTTATCAATGGAAAGGTACGTGTTTGAAAATTGAATTTTCAAAGATGTTTTTGAGTTCAGGGTTGTATCAAGTTGCAGAAAGTCCATTGGGGACCATGTCCATTGAGGCAGCACCGGAGGTTTGTGAGTCAGATGGTGACAGAGATGCCTGAATTCAAAAAGAGCATGAAGGTACATGTCTGAGATGTACCGAAGGAAAATCTTACAAGGGGACCATTCCCGCTCATGTAGCAGGTCCACAAGTTTGGAACAACCCGAGGAGTTTGAGACTCATGATCAGGAATCTCATGTATATAGATGGAAGAAAGCCCTTTATGGCTTGAAGCAAATCACCTCGGGCGTAGTATGAGAGGATTGATAGCTGTCTAATGCAGCTGAGATTCACTAGGGGTGAAACCGATCCAAAACCATTACTCGAAGGTTGTGGATGATAAACCTCTCGTATCGGCACCTATGTCTGACAGGTGCAGACCCTCTCATTTGTAGGAGACAGAGGGAGTTGGATTCTGAATGTGGGAAGATAAGCTGCAAGCTTGTGACTGCCTCGAGGATCTTAACTTTCAGAAGTTATATGGTAATGATGTCGGACCAGATTTGGGAAATGCCTTTGAGTTTCATAAACTCATTCGCGTTGATGTTTTTGGAGAACCTCCGTCCGGACATCTGTGTTGCAATTAGCATGGTGAGCTCATATTTGGTTGAGCCGCACTAGATTGGTGCCAAGAATCTTCTAAGATATCTTTAGGGCACAGTCTCTCATGGATTGAGATACACTACTGGAAAGAAGAAATTGCATTATTATTCGAATGTTGAATGGGCAGGCAATATGGAGGATCTCTAGAGCACTTCTCAGTGCTGTTTGTAATCTGCCTTGATATCCTGGATGAGTAGGAAGCAAAAGTCGGTGACTTTGAGCACCACCAAGGCAGAATACATTATTGATAGTATGGCCTTCTATGAGGCAGTCTGGTTGCTGAAGCTCTTCAGTGAGCTGTTTGTACACATGATGAATACCACTATGAATCTCTGTGACAACCAGAGATGGGATTCGATTATTGAGGAATCTCGTATTTGACAATTGCTCCAGCAGATAGACTTCAATTACTGCCTTATCTAGGATATGGTAAGTCGATGATCAAGGAGGCTCCATCACACTGAGATGATGTACAGGACAGAGCCCTGAGGAAAGATCAAATTTGTGATTTTCCCGAACGACTTGAAGTCGTCAAGAGACCTTTGTAAAAGGGTCCTGCATGCTGCATACATTGAGCTCTAGGAGCTTTGGGGGGCTTGCAGTTCTATTGGAGCAACATACGACCACAGGGTGACTCACCCTCCCCTGGTGGTGCGCACTGAAACAAGATGATTCGCTCTCTTGTGGGACAAGATGATTCGCTCTCTTGTTGGACAAGATGATTCGCTCTCTTGTGTAGCAGGATGATTAGTTCTTCTGTGAGGCCTGGATTGATATGTTCTCCATGGTGATTGTTGCAGGATTGATGTGTTCTCCTGTGAGGCCTGGATTGATGTGTTCTCCATGGCGATTGTAGCAGGATTGATGTGTTCTCCTGTGAGGCCTGGATTGATGTGTTCTCCATGGTGATTGTAGCAAGATTGATGTGTTCTTCTGTGAGGCCTGGATTGATGTGTTCTCCATGGCAGCCTGGATTGATGTGTTCTCCATGGAAATTGTAGCAGGATTGATGTGTTCTCCTGTGATGACAGGATTGATTAAGTTCTCTTGTCGAGGCATCCTACCCATGCAGTCTGGGACTCATGGGAAGTACCTCTCATCTGATCAATGAGCAGGGAAATGAAGTTAGGTACCATAGTAGTACCGATGGATGCATCGTTGTATCTACCGTACTCCCTATGCTAGGATGTCCTCCATTGATCTAGGATCAATGATACTGGTCTGGGACCAGTGGTAGGAGTTGTACATGCTATGACACTGACTTCGGGTCGGCTGAGACTAGTCTGGGACCAGTGGTACATACTCTGAGACTGACTTCGTGTCAGTGCAGTACTGGTCTGGGACCAGTGAGAGTGGTACATACTATGACGCTTACTTCGGGTCGGTTGAGACTGGTCTAGGACCAGTGGTACACTCTCTGAGACTGCGATACTGGTCTGGGACCAGTGGTAGGAGTGGTACTTACTATGAAGCTGACTTCGGGTCAGTTGAGACTGGTCTAGGACTAGTGGTATGCACTCTGAGACTGACTTCAGGTCAGTGGAGAATGATATGACTCATTCTCGATCAATTCTTCTTCTTCATAGTTCAGCGGAGATGAGCAGAGCCAGCAGAGCAAAGCTAGCAGAGCTGAGCTGAGCAGAGCAGAGCCAGTAGAGCTGAGCAGAGCAGAGCTAGCAGAGCCAGCAGCGCTGAGCAGAGCAGAGCCGAGCCAGCAGAGCTGAGCAGAGCAGAGCAAAGCCAGCAGAGCTGAGTAGAGCCAGCAGAGCTAGGCAGAGTAGTGCAAGGCACTAATGGCAGAGATAGTACAGTCGTACATATGGATCAACGGATGGAGTTCTCCCTAGTTGAGAGGGAGTGTTAAATTGGCAACTAGGGCCAAAATCCATGTGGGTTAGCTTATTTTTGGTAGCTGATATTTTTATTGGATCCCTCTCGTCGAGAGGTGTAGGATTGATCCAAAGATCATCCGATTCCGATAAGTAGTTATGGAGATATGAATTTATTTTGTTTATGTAATTATTATCAAGCCGACCAGCTCTTATGTAGGATCTAGAAGCCCAACCGACGTGTCTATTCATCATCCTCATTTTAGTATAAATAGATGAGTATTTGATGTCATTTTGAACATGTATCCTTGAGGTGATCTCCTCTCCACATCTGGGTTTTTGGAAGGAGAGAACCAAAAGATACGCTGGCCTTATGGTGATGCCCTAGCCGCAGGTCGATCTATGCAGAAAACAGAGACACCTATATGTTGTCAAATGGAGATATCTCATACGTTGGAATGGAAGGATCCTTATACGCTGAATAAAGATGACCACAGTAAATACCCTAAGCCGCAGATGTTGGATAGTCATATGCTAATATAAACATTGGACGCTGCGCAATAATATAAAAGCTGGACGCTGGGCAAACACTGGACAGTATTACATAAACGCTGGAGAGTATTATAAACATTGGACGCTGGACAATTTTATAAAAGCTGGACAGTATTATAAACATTGGACGCTGCGCAATAATATAAAAGCTGGACGCTGGGCAAACACTGGACAGTATTACATAAACGCTGGACAGTATTATAAACATTGGACGCTGGGCAATAATATAAAAGCTGGACGCTGGGCAAACACTGGATAGTATTACATATCCGCTGGATAGCTTTATAAATGTTGGATATTATTAAATATACATTGGACACTTATATATGTTGAACAGTCTTACATATACGCTATTTATAAATGTGTTTGTAAATGTTGGACAGTTGCATATATGCTGGACTGTTTTATAATCGTGTTTGTATACACACAGCTATGCCCTATACGCTGTGCAGACAAACACATCTATACGCAGGGCAGAGATCCTTACACGCAATGTAATGGGTCAAGGCATGAAGTCACAACCAAAGCATGGAAGTCGCAGTAATAACATAATGAAGCACATAAGAGCTGCAGTCATGGTAATGAAGACACGGTAAGGGTAATAAAGGCCGCAGTGATGACCTAGCTGTAGTAACCGCAGTAAGGAAGTCATCTAGACGCAGTCAATGGTGATGCTCAGCCCTAGCCGCAGATCATTGATGACATTTATAAGCAGATCATGGAGACTTCTTTATACGTTGTTCATTAAGGTCTTTATAAGTTGTTCATAAAAGAATTTATATGTAGATCATGAAAACTATATACGTTGTACTTGATATACAATCTGGGCACATCTAAGAACAGTGTTGATGTGCTATGAAAGATCTCGGTATATAAATCACAGTAACATACATCCTGTACAGCTGTGACTTAAAGTATTAAATGATGCACCAATATGCAGCGATCACCTCTGCAAAGAATGTCATTCTCATCAAATGTATATGAGTATGATCAATAATGGGACTATGAAGGATAGCATGATCATAATGATGTAAAGGGTAACATGATCAGCAATGAGATTGCATGCAGATGTATGAGACAGCATGATGATACAACATAATGGGGATGAGCAGATGATAGGGCTGCATAATAATGGAAAATGCAGAATAATGGACAGTCTGATGATGAAGGCAGATGAGATGGTACTCCATTGTAAGGTGCAACTAATGGATGAAATGGATAGCTGAAGCTGTCACCTTGGAGAATCAGTTGTAGCAGAATGTCTTGAACTGATCTCATTGTTATAGAAGATGATCTATGCTTAGATCTAGACAAGTCAAAGTGTTGACTTCTGTTGTAATTGTACTCTCTCTCTCTCTCTCTTTCTCTGTTGAACTTTGAAGATAAAAGAATATTTGATCAAAGGGTTTCCCCACACATTGTGGGGTTTGTCCCTGGCTTGCGCCATATCTTGTGTCCTCTTGTCTTGGCTTGTCTTCTGCATATTATATTTATGTTCTATCTGCAGTTTATCGTAATGCTGATGTGATTGCTAACTGTGAAAATTTAAATAAATTGCTCTAGCATAGAACATACCAAAATTAACAACTACTGGAGTAGAGAAAGAACTTTGACTTGGTTGAATTATACCAGCCTCTAGCATTTCTGCAACCATACGTTCAATTTCACTCTTTTGGACATAGGGATATCTGTACAGCCTGATGTTTGGAGGAACACTTCCTGGAATCAGATTAATAGCATGATCATGATCACGCATAGGTGGGAGACTTTTGGGAGTCTCAAATACCTTGGAATGATTGTCCAGGACTTTTTGGAGATCTGGAGAAATAGATGGTTCCAATGTGGAAACATCTAGCGAGCATAATTGTGCAATTACACCTCTTTGCTCCTTTTTTAGAATCTTTGTCATACTATTAGAGATGATTATCTTTCCTGGTTTCCCTGCAATACCCCTTAATTCAACTTCCTTTCCTTCCATAGAAAATTTGATGAAAAGTTCTTGAAAATTAAAAGCTATTGTACCCAGGGATTGTAGCCATTGGACTCCTAGTACAACATCAGCACCTCCCATTGGAATGGAAAGCATTGGGCTAGTCAATACATATTCTCCCATGGATAGCTTGATATTATGGCACTTTCCAGAGCAATTTATTTTTCCTCCATTTGCAATCATCACTTGACACTCTGGTGCTGGATATAGGAAGCAATTCAATTCTTTTGCTACCTTACAATGAATAAAATTGTGGGTGCTTCCTGAATCAATCAACACTATTACCTTTTTCTTCTTGATTTGTCCTTCTTTCTTGATGGTTTGAGGAGTGGTAATTCCCGCCAATGCATTACAAGATATGGTTGGATTTATTTGTTCTTCATCTAGGCTTTGTTCTTGGAGTATATCCTCTTCTTTTGACCTTTCTTGCTCCTTTTCTTCTTCCTCTTCACAATCTATGTAGAATAATTTCTTCTCAACACACTTATGACCTTTAGTGTATTTGCTATCACAACTGTAACAAAGCCCTTTTGCTCTTTTTTCTTCCAATTGTTGTGGTGTCAACCTTATAGGTTGTGGAAGACTAGGGGCAACAACACTTCCGTCTTTATAGTTTTGAGTGGTATGCTTCTTGGTTGCCATAATTTTGCTTTCCATTTTTCTTGCTAACCTGAATGCCTTCTCTAATGAATCAGGTTCCCAAAGGTGAACATCATGTTGGATATTATCCTTTAAAGACCCTATGAACACATCAATCCTATGCTCCTCTGGAATATCTTTTACCCTTATGTTCAATTTTTGGAACTCCTCAATGTGCTCCATTATTGAACCCTTTTGTTTGAGACTTATCAATTGGCTAAAAAAAGTGTTGCTTTTTGTATCCTCATAATGTGCTATCAATTCTTTCGTAAAAATTGCCCAAGTGATAAATGGTTTACGAGAGAAAAGCCATTGATACCATACAAACTGATTTGGTTCCAAATATAAAGTTGCCATACGTACCTTTTGTGTTTTTTTCACATTATTGAGATCGAAGAATTGCTCCATCTGTAATATCCATGTGGCAGGATCCTTGCCATCAAACTTCCTCATATCGATTTTTGGAATATGGTGAGTCTTCGATCCAACATTAGCGTCTATGGAATCATGATTAACATTTATTTTTTTCTCATCATGAGTTTCCTTTAGTGCCCTTTCACCCTTAGGGACCATTTCTTGTAGCAACTTATTCATATTTATCTTCAATTCGTCCATGTCTGTCTTCAAATCTATCTTCAAATCATCCATCTTAGCTTCCACGTCAATCATCTTAGCTTCTACGCCTTTCTTTAAATAGTCCATCTTAGCTTCTACACCTTTCTTTAAACCATCCATCTCAGCTTCTACATCTTTCTTTAAACCATCTATCTTAGATTCTGTTCCTTTTTGTGCAAGGGACAATTGTTGCACTTGGTCTTGTAATTTTGATATATCATGTTGCATTTCTTCCTCTTCTTCATGAGTCATGCTAGAGCTTTCAGGTTCCTTACTAGGTGTTTGCATTTTCTTTCCTCGGGGCATAAGTTATCGATAATAATGCTCTACTATGCCCTTTGAATTCCTTCAAAATAAATTTTCAAACCAAGCTTAAGCAAAAATTTAAGAAAATCTACACACATTTTTTCACTTTGTAGGAGCTCGATATTGCCTCTGATGTATCTCTGTACTTTCCAATCATCTAGTTCTGAATTTTTGAACTGTAGTAGCCCTCTATATCCTCTTTCCAATGCCACAAGTTTGACCCAAATTGGATTCTCCAAGGAAGAGTTATGTGAAATCTCCCACAGTGACTTGCTTATAGACTAGTTCAGTATAGCGAACTTGTACGACGTGCCACGAGTCACTGTTTTGACCTTTGGATCTAAAACATGCATACAAGAAACTACAGTCCGTCCTCTTTCTGTACCTTCTTACTAAATTTCATTCCGATCCCCAGAGAGAGAGTTATGACGATTTTCCCCAGGTCACCTGTTTTGAATGTAATTCAGGAGTCTGCAAAAAGACCAACTTCCTCAGATCATATCTCCGCAAATATCGTGCGAAAAGCTCTGAAATTCGGACCCAAGGTTCAGCGTGATTTCTTCTCAAATGGGTTTTTTTTGCGACTTTTGAAACATCACAGAAAAAAGGTTATAGTGAAAATTCCATGATGACCTGTTTGGAGCAGCGAAACCCTAGAACCCAAAGCTCTGATACCAAATGTTATGAAACCAGCTCAAGAAAAGATAGAAAAGATAGATCAACGCCTTATAATTCAGCCTCTTCAAGGGGGAAACCTCCTTTACATTACATAAATGAACAATTCTTGGATGATTCAAATGACAAAACCTCCTTTCTATATATAGGAGTCTAAGGAGTCACAATATAATCCAGCCGACCTAATAATAATATAAAGCCACAAAAATAACAATAGAGGGATTCTATTGGGCACAGTAATAACAATATGGGGGCAATAGGGGCACAAAAATATTAATAAGGGGTATAACTACAATAGTAATGGGGTAATCACTAGTATTATAGGGACCCAACAGAAATTCAAGTTGGAGAAGAAGAAATGAGGATATGCCATCTCCAGCATTAACAACCCTGCAGTCAAAGTTGCAACACACACCAGAACTTCCAGAGGCATTGAAGTACAGTTTGATGTGGGTGACCAAGGATGTGCAGTGAATAAAAGAAAGCAAAATCTTTTGGATCTTGAAGGAGATGAGTATCCAAATGGGGATCAATCACAAGCCACAATTGTCACCCACAGTATATGCTAGTTTGCAGAGCTTTGCAGAGTTCAAAGCAGATTTCCACCATGTCTTTATCAGGGTGTGGAAGGACCCTACGAAGACATGGCATAACCTACCATATCTAGCGACTAATGATGTAATTTTTGTCGTCCTCAAGTCTTGGCTGCCGGAGTGGCGTGCTCCAGCTGGCTCTGTGGTGGAAATGGACAAGTCCACCATGCAGCACAAGAAGGAAGAAATAAAGCTCCGAATGGCATAGATGGCAGAGAAATGTGGAAAAGTGGAAGAAAAGGCTAAGGCCCATGCAATGCGCGACCCTACGAAACTGGAAGAACAATTGAAAATAGGAGGACAAGAGTGTGAAGGATAGAAGTCACCTTCACCTAGGGCTGAGGCAGAAACATAGACAGAAAAAGGTGGCGTGGATCCTTAGACGACGTCCACCCAACTAAAGCATTCGCACCCGCAAGAGAAGGAAGCCTCGCGGAAGAAAACCAAGGCTTAAAAGACATCCTTGGACCCAATCACCCTCACTGAGGGGGATTTGCATGACATTGGAAAAACGATGAGGGATGTCACCACAGAGGCCCTCCAACAGTTCAAAGAACAACAGTTGGTATTGGGGGCTCTCCGAATAGAGTTGCAGGAGTTGAAGTTTCGCACTCCATAGGCTTGCACAGTGTCTACCAACCTAGCGATGGGCACTTCAGCTGCCGAGGAGATGTTGCGCACAAGGGTTACCAACACGATAATGCTACTAGATGGGGAATTCACTATAGAAAATGAGGTCGACATGCCCACGGTTAGCAGTTTGAAAGGGGTAGGACTGATATGGCCACGCTCCCTCGAGAGACACTCTACCTCTTGTAGGATGGAGTCACCACGGAACTTCGGGCCCGGGAGAGTCGCACTCTGCAGGTAATGAGCGAGCACTGCATCAACATCAAGCAGTTGGGCCTGTAGCGCAATGAGGCAGTAGAGCAAAATAAGAAAATAATGCAAGTAGTGGAGGAAGCTTGCCAAATGGTCCTCGAGTTGGACATTTAGGCAGAAGAACTGGTAGAAGTGTGTGTCTGCAAGTTGTCCACAGGGGTGTGCGACACTCAAGTAGAGATGGCCCGGGTTCAGTTGGAGTTGAACCTATAGGTCATAGAATTGAATTTGAGGGCTCAGCCTTCAACTCCATTGGAAATTAGGGAACAACGTACCACCGTTGTTACAACAGTAGTAGTGGCGGTCGATAGTGTAGTAGCAGACTGCATGTAGCTTTTTGAACAGTCATTCGAGGTCCTAACCACCCTGCAGGAGGACCCAAATGTAGAGCTCTTGGAGATAGAGGCGCGTGAGCTACAACAAAATTATGACAAGGTCAAATGGGACCATGCAGATGGTTGCCCTTACACAGAGGCTTGCAGGGATGCAGGAGGCAAACGCGCTCAAGGAACAGGTGAATGTCTCTCAGCACAAAGAAGCAATCTTAAAAGCATGCCTACAGCCATAGATAGACGAGGCATATACGATCATAGCCTCCATTGAGGAAAAGCTCATGCAACTACATGCAACATAGCAGAAGATTTAGGATAGCAGTTCAGCAGCAGTCACTAAGCAGTGCGTAGAAGAAGTCCAGTAGGCGACTTCTTAATGCACTGCCAAAGTTACAGTGATCCAAAGGGAGATGGGAAGTCTTCGCACTAAGATCTACACATGTACAAAGTGACTCGAGGTCGAGTCACGATGTTTATGTTTGGGGCCTGTTGGGCGCGGGATCCCCTAAGGGAAGTTTTGGGCCTAAAAGCGCATATTTTGGTCATAATTTTGTAATCCAAGTGTAAAGACTCCGCATTTTGTGGTCGTGGAGTGCGTAGATGTTAAAGATTCATAGGGTCGTTCGCCCTTATTTTGGATATGTAATGTCAGGTGTAGAAGATCGACCCATGGTCCGTGGACCATGGGATTGTATAAAAAGAGCTAAGCTCTAAGTAGTTAAAAGATCAATCGATGAAGCAATGAAGATATGATGTATGAGAGATAGCTCTGAAGTAAAAGTCTAAGTCTTGGGTCGTAGCATAGGTAGAGGCTCTGTAGATGAGTGCACAGGGTGGGTCGAGTCTATAATTGTTCAGAATTATCAATAAAGAAAATTATTCTACAATTTCTGCGTCTTTATTTCCTATTTATGCATCTTGTTATATTGGGTATGAATTTCACTTATAATGATTATATGATGTGCGAATATATGTAATTGTGTTGGATAAGTGAACGCAAGTAAGAACATCTGTTTACGCAAAGCTAACTAAGATCTGTTAAAAAGATAAGTAAGACACTTATCATGGTTTGGGAAAGATCATAGTTCACTGCCCTAGCATTGTGAAAGTATATCAACCCCTCGTTAGGGTTGCACGAAAACTGATTGTACCCTTTCGCGAAGGTATTGAAGGGTGGAATAGAGGGCTAAGCAACATGCACGAAGGCAAGTATAACTGGAGTAAACCGACATCACATCCATCTCAAGGATCCGGAAACCTGGTTCCAACATCCCCCCATACTGCTTTGAGTGAGACTTCAGTCTGTGCTCCACGGGCTAATGCCGAAAGGGCCAGTAGTCTAGGGATTTGTTTGGCTAACTAATATTGAACCTAGGTAAGGGCCCATCAAACCAACACAACCACAACTTCCACAACTATTAAATCAACCCATAGTTGTCGCCGAGATTCTAGAGTGTTTGTCTAACTAGGGCTTCTAGGACAAGTAACTCAACCCACAAAGGGCTTCCAGAGCATTTTTCCAACCAATTTTTCCAGGACTAGTAACTCAACCCAAGCTATTATAGGGATTCTAGAGCGTTTTTCAAACTAAGGCTTCTAGGAACTAATAAATCAACCCACAACCAAAGGCATAAAAAAACAAACCAAAAACAAAAGTAAAATCCACAACACCATGGTTATCTGGGAAATGGAAAGGCTAGGAAAAACCATTGTCAATCTAGGAAATCCTCCATGCCAATGACATATCATAACCAAATAACCACATGCATATGCCATGCATGCCAAAACTAGTGAGGAAAACATACATGCAACTTGGTACCTGTAATAAAATCCCACTATAGTTATTTATCCCAATGTCCTCTTTTTCTTTCTTGCTCTTAGTTTTCCTTTTTTCTCGAAATCCCAAGTATGCCACACTCCTCCAAGAAAACTCTAAGTGTGCAAGAGTATGAGAGAGAGAGAAAAAAAAATTAGAGCTCCAAAAATGAACTGATCAAAAGCCCTAAACTGATCCTCATAAGCCTTTTTATTAATGGGGCCTCTATTTTCTTCATTTTTCCATTATTTTTCTTCATTTTCCTTCTCACATGTAACCTGTGACCTTTCACCTCCCTTTTCTCCTAATGTCCATTATTTTCATGAATAAAATGCCAATAAATGCCTCATGCCTTTCCAAAGACTTTTCCATTGCCTTTGCAAATTTGCTTGGCCATTGATTAATCACAAGTGATCCCCATCACTATGTCTCTTCCCAAAATTCATCTTGGAAGACGTGTCCCATGACCAAGGTCTTATAAATTTACATTTATTAATTTCTACATGTATTTTTTACTAGGGTTGTTGTTGGAATTAAGGAATTGCTGAGAGGGGATGAATCAGTAATTTAAGAAATTCTTTATTTTCTTTTCTTATTGTGCTTATAAGTTCCTTGTTATGTTCTTTCATATGTGAAAGCATTCATTCATAAAGTAGTAAATCTTATAAACTTTCAGAATGCATACTCAAACAACAATCTCATGACCAACATACATTTGACATAGTGTTTTCACGTGGAAACGCAGAGGGAAAAAACCACGAATTTGCTGTTTGTTTTATGATGTAATTTAAGCACAAAATTAATTACATCTGCTTTTTTGTGAGCACCCACTCATTGGAGTCACCAACCCCCTTTGTTTAGCAAGAACTAACTTGCCAATAGGCACCAACCTCTTTTGTTTAGCAAGCACCAACTTTCCTAGAGGCACCAACCTCTTAAGTGTGCAGGCACCTGTCACTGCCATTGTTTTACTATTTCATATAATTTTCATACTAAAAATGAAGGCATACAAATTGCAACTAAATTACCAACTTAATGGCTATCTGCAAATTCAACTTCTACACTCTACTTTTTGAACACTTGTGGCAGTATTCCTCTTACTGACCATTGCAACACTTGCTCTATGCTCTGGTTTCTTTGCTTAAGGCTCTCCACTGTTTCACCACAACACTACCCTTGCAACACTCTACTCAAATTCACAACTCATTTCTCTTCTCTCTCATAAGTATGCTCACACTCCCCATTCGCTCAATGGAGGTTCACAATTTTTTTCTTGTGCTGCTCTTGGCTCAATGTAGCTACTATCATCATCAATTTTTCTCATGCATTTATCCCAGGCATGGCACCCCATTCTTCTGCTGCTTTATGAAAACTCCAGTTCAGTTATTGAATTAAACTTATAAGGATGGGTGGCAATCACTTCTCTACCATTCAACTGACTCTCCATGCTGTGTATTAACTCTTAGTCCTCCTTTCATATTTCATAGAGGCTCCCCATACTTTATGGTTTGCAGAGATCTACCTGTACATCACCATGGAGTCTATGTTTTGAATTTATTTATAATGAGTGCACGAGAGGTCTTCAGCCATCATCCTTACAGTTCTACATTCAACATCATAACTACCGATTCATACATCTTAATGGCACCATGTACCATCATATCAGAGCTTTTCATCACAGTTTTGTGTAGTGGTGTAACACTATGAAATAGCCGATTACCGACCTCTGATCAAGTCTAGCCCCTTTTGCATTAGACCCCTACTATATCTCCACCATAGGACTTGGTTTCATGACCTCACCAACCATATTAGAGCCCCCTATATCAATGTTTTTCATTTGTGGCCAATGTACCAGCAACCACAAACCTGTGATCGTCGATCTCTGATTTTTAAGCTCCTTCTGCTCAACCCTTACTACATACTTCTCACTATAGGACCGATGGCAGTGACCAGAGGCTTGGACTTAATGCGGTAATTCTTTTAGCACTTTTTCAAGGGCCTTTGGTTCCCTTATAAAGTGTCGCACCCTTGGTTTCTTGTATTTCCTCTAGAACATGCGCTTACCACATTAGAGCCCCTTATCAGTGATTTCCACTTTGTGAGAATGTGTTGTCCTTCAAAAATCATCGATCTCCGATTGTCAATTGGCACCTTTGTTCAACCCTAGCCCTTGGTTCCCTTA
Source organism: Pinus tabuliformis (assembly GCA_031772625.1). Taxonomy (NCBI): domain Eukaryota; kingdom Viridiplantae; phylum Streptophyta; class Pinopsida; order Pinales; family Pinaceae; genus Pinus; species Pinus tabuliformis. Next base: position 564,290,545 of record CM062807.1, read on the forward strand.
AGCCTTTGCAACCATCTGTTATCCCGAATCCCACATCCTGGAGAAATTTCATTGTGGCACATGAGCCAACCATTGCAAACCTCTGATCGCCAATTGCTGAAATGATGTCATCTCATGCCACATGGCATCTTCTGACCACTGACATGTGTCACTCAGATATGGCCCATTAGGCCATCCATAAACACTGAAACAACCTGCCACCTTCATTCTAACGCAAGCGGCCACATGGCCCTTATCGAAACCAATAGATCCTACCACTTGTCCTCATCAAAGCTCCTCTAATGTTGTCTTCTGTTATTATCGGAACCAACAAGATGCCTCCATGTGTCCTACCTAGAGGAGAGAGAAAGGGGCCTCACCTACTCTAGTTTTTCAACAAATTCCTTTGTATTTTCATTTTTGGCCTCTCTGGTGTTGGGTTGTGTTATATTCTTTCCACAACTAGCCCACGTAGTTAACCAAGGGGTTGGCCCCCACTTCGTTGCACTAATTTTGTAGTGGGGGGGGGGGGGGGGGGGTCACAAGGGGTTTGACGCATACCCGTAACCCCACTTTATGGGGTCTAGGGTAGTGCCCCGGAAAATTTTGGTTTTGGACCCTATGTTAGGTTGGGCGGACCGACCTATGGTTTTGTGCATGATTTTCGCACATGTTTTTGGACACCATGGTTTTCGGTCCATGGTATTGGACGCAATGGTTTTCAGTCCATGTTATTGGATGCTTCAGCATGTATAAATATGTATTGTAACATTGAAAGGAAAATAATGAAAAATCAAGCTAGTAGTCCCAATTTTGGGATCCAGGGGAAAATCCCTGTGTATATGTGTTTTAGTGTTATGCTCTTGCATTGTTTATTTTCTGTGTTTTAGAATTCATATGCAAGTAATTTCTACACGGGGTTAAAACCTACATTTGGTATTGGAGTTGTTTTGGATTCAAGGGGAAGCCTTTGTTGCTAAGGGGTTTCGAGTCTGTGGTAGACCCTGTTCAGTGGGAGATATGCGAGATTGATTCTAGTGGTGAAAGAAGATGGTGAGCAGTGGAAAGATAGAGATCGAGAAATTCAATGGTTAGAGTTTTGAGTTGTGGAAACTCAAGATGGAGGATTTGTTGGTGGATAAAGATCAGTGGATCACAGTAGATCCAGGTACTAAACCAATGGGATTGTCCGATGAAGAATGGAAGAAGTTGGATCGGAAGGCAAAGAGCAAAATACGATTGTGTGTCTCAGATTCAATATTTCTAAATGTATCAGGGGAAGCTACGACGAAGGCTTTGTGGGACAAGTTAGGGACTTTGTACCAATCTAAGTCTCTGGTGAATAAACTGTTCTTGCGGAAAAAGTTGTATAGCCTAAGGATGAAAGATGGAGACTCGGTGACCGAGCATCTAAATTCATTTAATACTGTGGTAAGTTAGTTAGCATCTGTTGATATTAAAATTTCAGATGAAGATAAGTGCATCAGTTTGTTGTGTTCTCTAACAAATTTGTGGGATTGTCTGGTTATTGCAATAGGTATCAATGCAACTGCCTTACATGTTGATGAAATAGTCTCATCCTTACTGATGGAGGAGATGAGACAAAAAAATATGGAGAGCCAGAATGGTGATGCCTTGTCTGTACGAGGACGGTCCTAGAACAGAAACAAAACTAAGTCATTGAGTGGGAGATCTAAATCTAGAGGGAGATCTAAATCTCCAGGAAAACTTGTAAAGGTGGTATGCTGGAAATGCAGAAAGGAAGGGCACTTCAAAAGGGACTATAAATCTAAAGCTCCTGATAAAGGAAAGGGATCTGATGATGCTCCTTCTATAGAGGTGAAAACCACCTCAGATGAAGGTGGGGATGTGTACTTGGCTTCTTCAAGTACACATGTAGATCATGAGGCATGGTTGATTGACTCAAGTGCATCCTTTTACTTCACTCCCCATAGAGAGTGGTTATGCAAGTATGAGAAATACGATGGTGGTGATGTCTTCTTAGGGGATGATAGGAAGGCTAGAATTGTTGGTTGTGGAAAAGTAAAGTTGAAGTTTCAAGGTGGAATGGTTAGAACACTTCTGGGTGTTCTGCATATTCTTGCATTGGCTAGAAATCTGATTTCTGTAAGCAAGCTAGATGATGCAGGTGTAAAGACAATGTTCGAGAAAGATACCTGCAAGATGGTTCGGGGAGCACTGGTATCGATGCAGGGAGTTCAAATTGGAACTCTGTACAAGCTACAAGGTAGCACTGTTGTTGATGGGTGCAACAGTTCCGTGGTTCCTGAAAGTGGAACTGAAGAACTAGTGGTCTCTGGAGAAAAGACCATGTTGTGGCATCAAAGGCTTGGACATATTGGAGAGAAGGGCCTTCGAATACTTCATGGTAAAGGTATGGTAGAAGGTATTAGTAAAAGCTCTCTGGATTATGATTTCTGTGAAAATTGTGTATAGGGGAAGCAGAATCAGGTGAGTTTCCCCTCTAGTGGTAAGAGGGCGAAATAGATATTAGAGCTTGTGCACAGTGATGTGTTTGGACCTGTGAAGGTTCTATCACTAGGTAAGTCTGTGGACTATGTATCATTTATAGATGAATTCTCAAGGAATACATGGATATATTTCCTTAAAAATAAATTTGAAGTCTTTGACAGGTTTAAAGAATTTAAGGCTCTAGTGGAAAACCAGACAAAGAAGAAGATAAAGATGTTGAGGATAGATAATGGTGGAGAGCTTTGCAGTAAGGAATTTGAAGAATTCTATAAGAAGTGTGGTATAGCATGCAGAAGACTACTCCATATAGGCCTCAACAAAATGGAGTTGCAAAAAGAATGAACAAGACATTGATGGAAAGGGCAAGAAGCATGCTCAGTGGTGCCGGGTTAGGATAGGAATTTTGGGCAGAGGCGGTGGAGACAGCATGTTACCTGGTCAACAGATCACCTTCATCAGCGTTGGAGGATAAGACTCCACAAGAGTTATGGATTGGTAAGAAACCCTCTCTTTCACATCTGAGGATATTTGGATGTGATGCATATGTACATGTTACAAAGGAGAAATGAACCAAGTTGGATAGTAAATCTGAAAAGTGCATCTTTATTGGGTATAAGGATGGTTTAAAGGGTTATAAACTTTGGAACCCAGCAACAAGGAAGGTTTTTTATAGCCGAGATGTGGTGTTTAGAGAGGTGAAAGATGTTATTAAACATGAAGTCCAACCAAAGGAACCTGAGAAGATAGAGCTTGAGCTTAAGGAGGAAGAATTGGACTCTACAACATAGGAGGAATCAGAAGATGAAGACCCACAAACTCCGGGTGTGAGAAGATCAATTCGAGAAAGAAGGTAGCCAGAAAGGTATGGTCCATTTTCTTTCTATTCAAATTTTTCTTTATATATTACTGACGATGATCCTAGAACTGTGAGGGAAGCAGTAGATTCAGAGGATGGAAAACTCTGGAAAGTGGCCATGGTTGATGAAATGGCATCTTTGCAAAAAAATGAGGCTTGGGATTTGGTGGAGTTGTCGATTAGAAGGAAACCCATTGGCAGTAAATGGGTGTTCAAGAAGAAGACAAATGCAGAAGGAAAGGTGGAGAAATACAAAGCTCAGTTGGTAGCAAAAGGTTATTCCCAGGTGCTGGGAATTGATTTTGGTGATATATTTTCTCCTGTTGCCAAGGTAACTTCTATTAGATTACTTTTATCTGTTGATGCTGCTTTTGATTTGGAGGTAGAACAGATGGATGTGAACACAACATTTCTTCAAGGGGATCTAGAAGATGAATTATACATGAAGCAACCTGAAGGCTTTGCAGTGAAGGGTAAGAAAGAACTGGTATGCAAGTTAAAGACGTCTCTGTATGGGTTAAAATAGTCACCAAGGATGTGGTATCAGAAATTTGATACATTTATACGAGGACTTGGCTTCACTAGAAGCAAAGCAGGTCACTGTGTGTATTTTAAATTAATTGGTGACCATGTTATTTATCTGGTCTTGTATGTGGATGATATGTTGTTGGCTAGAAATGACAAAGAAATTATCCAGGATTTGAAAACCCAATTGTCCTCCAAATTTGACATGAAAGATCTTGGTGCTGCAAACTATATTTTGGGCATGGAAATTAAAAGAGATCAGGCAAAGAGGAAGCTCTGGTTAAACCAAAGGAAGTATGTCGAGACAATACTGTAGAGGTTTAATATGCAGGATAGTAAACCGGTGAAGGTTCTTATTCATGTAGGTGTAAAGTTATCTGCTGAACAATGTCCCAAGACACAAGAAGAGGAAGAGGATATGTCCCATGTTCCATATGCAAGTGCAGTCGATAGCCTGATGTATGCAATGGTTTGTACTAGACCAGACATTACACATGCAGTGGGAGTATTGAGCAAGTTTATGTCAAAACCAGGGAAGGAGCACTGGACAACAATGAAGCAAGTTTTCAGGTATTTGCGTGGCACTAGTGATTATGGTTTGTGCTACCAAGGAAGATCAGGATTGGACAGAATGTTGGATATTCGTGGCTTTGTTCATGCAGACTGGGCTGGAGATCTGGATGAGAGAAGATCTACAAGTGGGTATGTATTTAACCTATTTGGAGGTGAAATCAGTTGGATGAGTAAGAAACAATCTGTAGTGGCACTATCAACTACAGAGGCAGAATACATGGCAGCCACTCATGCAAGCAAGGAAGTAGTTTGGTTGCAGAGATTGTGTTCAAGTATGGGGTTAGTACAGGGAGCTATAAGGATAGACTGTGACAGCCAAAGTGAAATTTTCTTAGCAAAGAACCCCGCATATCATTCAAAGACAAAGCACATTGATGTTCAGTATCACTTTTTAGGGGATATGATAGAAGACAAAAAGGTGTTGCTGGTAAAGGTAGACACTTTGAAGAATACTACAGATGCATTGACAAAATCTATGAGCTCTGAGAATTTCTCTTGGTGTAGAGAGACAATGGGCGTTTCAGGGCTGAAAAAATGACTAAGCTCTCTTGTGGCCCCTTGTGGAAAGAAAACAACAAGTGGGAGAATGTTGGGTTGTGTTATATTCTTTTCACGACTAGCCCACGTAGTTAACTAGGGGGTTAGAGGGGGGGAAGAGCCCCTCCTTCATTGCATTGTTTGTGTAGCGGGGGGGGTGTCATAGGGGGTTTGAGGCATACCGTAACCCCACTTTATGGGGTCTGGGGCAGCGCCCTGGAAAATTTTGGTTTTGGACCCTATGTTAGGTTGGTCGGACCGACCTATGGTTTTTTGTATGATTTTCACACATGTTTTTGGACGCGATGGTTTTCATTCCATATTTTGGATGCTTCAGCATGTAGAAATATGTATTGTAACATTGAATGGAAAATAATGAAAAATCAAGCTGGTAGTCCCGGTTTTGGGATCCAAGGGAAAATATCTGTGTATATGTGTTTTATGTGTTATGCTCTCGCATTGTTTATTTTTTGTGTTTTAGAATTTGTATGTAGGTAATTTATGTACGGGGTTAAAACCTACAACTGGAAATTTAACAAAGAATGCAAATTCCTAGCTTATCCTCTGATATTGCAAGGCCTCCGACATGTGGGATCACTGATATACAATTCGTCGGAGCCTTCGATATGAAATTCACCTGGAACTCCAATTTGTCGAGATCTATGATTACCCAGGACCTTCGATTTTTTGGGACCTTCAATTGTGATTTGTTGGGACCTTTGATTTGCAAGACTTCTGATCTATGAAACTTCTGATGCTCTGATATTCCTGACTACACAAGGCTAGAATCATCCTAATCTTCAACAATCCATATCTCTCGAACCACAAGTCCATTTCTAGACTTCCATATACCATTGGAAAGCTCTTCCAGAGAACTTTCCAATGAAAGGAGTCCAATTAGCCACTAAGCCCATCTTATGCCATCAAAATATGGCTCCAAAGTCTCTACCTAGCTAGAATCACAACCACCAAGGCATGAAACCCCATCATCAGGTTGATCCTTGTTTGACATCAATGCAAACACTTACAAAACCATCCACCTTCATACTATAAAATGTCCAACAATATCCCCCTTTGGCATTGATGGCAACACTACAGACTCCCCCTCAGCTTGGCATGGTCTGCCCTGATGCTAAATTTCTCCCCCTTTGATATCAGTGGCAAAGGAAACTTAACTTGCACTCCCCCTGAACCAATGCAACCTAATTTTCCATGAGTTCCTCCTACTAAGTAGCTACCACCTCCTACCAAAATGAAGTCATTTGGATGGAGGAGTCACAACTACTATCTATTGCCTAAGATACTCAAATGGTTCTATTGCAAGTGGCTTGGTAAAGATATCTGCTAGTTTCTGTTTAGTGGGCACATGTACAAGTTTAACAATATTGGTTGCAACTTGTTCCCTCAAGAAATGATACTTGATAGGAATGTGCTTGTTTTTGAATGCATGAATGGATTTTTTGAGATGTTGATTGCACTAGTGTTGTCACACATTATTGGAATGGGATTAGACAACTCTACCTATATATCCTTTAAGGTTTGCTTCATCCATAGAATCTGTGTACAACAAGTCATAGTAGCAATATATTCTTCTTCAGAAATTGATAGAGAGATGGAGCTTTGCTTCTTGCTAACCCACGATACCAAGAAGTTACCCAAAAAGAAAGCTCCACGAGAAGTACTATTCCTGACATCTAGAATTCCAGCCCAATCTGCATCTGTGTAGGCCTTTAGATTGAAGTCTTTACTCTTGGAATACCACAATCCATACTCTATTGTATCTTCAAGATATTTTAAAATCCTCTTAACAACCACCACATGACTTTCTCATGCACAAGCCTGGAATCTTGACACAATTACCACTGCTTGCATGATATCTGGCCTTCAAGCTGTCAGATACAGTAAGATTCTTATCATCAATTTGTATTTAGTCTGATTTACCTATGGCATTGCATCTTCCTTGCACAGTTTACAGCCTGTAGTCATGGGTGTGCTGACAGGTTTGCAGTCCTCCATTCCAAATTTCTTCAAAGTTTCCTTGAGGTATTTGGATTGAGATATAAAAACTCCTCATGGGGACTGAGTAATTTGCATACCCAAGAAGAAGGAAAACTCACCAATCATGGAAATTTCAAACTCTGTTTGCATACAATTTGCAAACTGATGCCCCAACTGCTCCACATCACTGCCAAATATGATGTCATCCACATACACAACCACTATCAATAGATGATCATCTTCAGATTTTACATAGAGATTTTTGTCAACTGAGCCTTTCTTAAAACCTTGTTGCTAGAGATACTTATCCAACCTTTCATACCAGGCTCTAGGGGCCTGTTTCAAACCATATAGAGCCTTCTTTAATTTGCATACAAGCCCTTCATCAGAGGAGAGCAGAAAACCTTCAGGTTGCTCAATGTAAACCTCCTCTTCTAAGTCTCCATTGAGAAAGGCAGACTTTACATCCATCTAATAAACTTTTATGTTCTTGTGAATGGCAAGAGCAAGGAATATTATTATGGCTTCTATTCGGGCTACTGGTGCAAAGGTTTCTTCAAATACCCCTTCTATCTGGGCATATCATTTGCAAACCAACCAAACTTTGTTCCTGATTACTTGACCATTTTCATTCAGCTTATTATTGAAAATCCACTTGGTTCAAATAACATTTTTCTCTTTTCATCTTGGGACAAGCTCCCATGTGTCATTATTTTCAATTTGGTCTAGCTATTCATTCATGGCTTTCACCCAGAACTTATCTTCACCTACTTGATAGAAGTTTTGGGTTATATTTGTGATAGTAGAGCCAAATTTTCATGTTTTGTATTTCCCACAAGTCTCCTTCTGGTCTGGACACCCTTTCTTTGATCTCCAAGAATCTAATTCTCAAGGTGTTCCTTTTGCACATACTTGGAAGGCATTCTTGGCCTTGAAGATGTGCTTGCTTCCTCACTTCATTGTCTGATTTTGTTTCATTTAGATCTACGTCCCTCAACTTTGAACTCTCCTCATCGTATGAGTCCAAGTTACTTCCAGAGGGTTTAGGTTGTGAGCCTACTTCATCAACCACTACGTCAATGCAGTCTTATATCTTCCTTGTCCTCTTGTTGTAGCATATATACCTTTTGCTTGAAATATAGTATCCAAGCAATATTCCTTCATTAGCGTGTGAATCAAGCTTCCCAAGGTTATTTTCATTTCTTTTAATGAAGCACTTTCTTCCAAACACCTTCAAGAGTTCAACTGATGCAGGTTTACCCTTCCATAACTCATATGGAGTTTTGTCACTGTTAAGCTTGAGATGAGTTTTGTTTGACAAGTATACTACTACCTGAGCTACTTCTCCCTAGAAGTGGTGAGCCACTTCTACTTCATCTAACATCTCTCTAGCCATTTCCTGGGTTGTTCGGTTCTTCCTTTCCATAGCTCCATTTTGCGGAGGAGTTCTGGCCATTGAGAACTGCCTTTTAATACCTCACTCTTCACATAATTCTTCAAACTCTTTTGAGAAGAACTCTCCCCCTCTGTCTGATATCAATCATTTTATCTTCAAATCTTTCTCATTCTCTACCTGAGCCTTAAACTTATTGAAGTGCTCAAATGCTTCTGACTTTTCTTTTAGGAGGATAATCCAAGTAGCCCTTGTGTAACCATCAATGAACAACATGAAGTACCTTTCTCATTTTGATGTTTTTTTCTTCTGGGGCCACAAACATCTGTGTGAATAAGCTCCAGAGGTTTGGATGAGTAGAACTCTTTCATTTTGAAATGTGTCCAAGTCTACTTTCCAAACTGACATGACTTGTAGATGGTGTTATCAATCCTTGACAATCTACGTAACCCTTTTACCATGCCTATATTTATTATCCTTGTCAAACTATCAAAATTCATGTGTCCGACCCTCTTATGCCACAGTCATGTTTCACTGGTTTTTCTCAAGTAAAAAATGACCCTTGAGTCATTGAAAACATAAATGTTATTATGAGTCGTGGCTGCCTTCCCCACTAGTTTTCCATTGTTTCTATTCTGGATCTCACAATCTTTAAATAGGAAGGTCACATCATAGTTTTTGTCACACATCTGGCTAACACTTAGTATATTGTGTTTGAGGCCTTCAACATACAGTACATTCTGTGCTTTTGTCTTCTAATCAAGATTGACCACTCCTTTTAATTGGATTCTTGTTGGAGAATTGTTTCCAAAGGTGACATTGCCTCCTTTGTCTTTTTCCTTTAGTGATAGAAACTTTCTCTTGTCTCTGATCATGTGTTTGGAACAACCACTGTCTACATATCATTTTTTTTTATTATCATGCACTGATAAGGCGAGCCCACATGGCATTCTCTTTTTGGTCTTTTGTTTCTAGCTTCTATTATCCTTTTGTATGTGATTATGTCTATTAGTTTGAGATTTAGACAGGTATATAAACCTGCTTCTACACTCACTAGCCTTATGCTCGAAAATTATTACATTTAAAACATTCAACTTTTCTTTATAGGGGAGTGAAGGCATTCTGATTCCTAAAAGAAGAATATTATGACTTAGCATCCCGATGTGAACTAAACTTGAGATTTTCATCTCTTTCAACTTTGACACCGTGGAGCACTAAAAAGGTATGTTTTTGATGATCATTTCAGTGGCTTTTCAGTAGAACTTGTAAACCTTTTTGCATCATGAACTTGGAAAACAATAAAGAATTATAACAAAACATGTGAGATTAATATGCAAGACTTAACCGCTGATAATTGTCATTCTCCTGTGCAGGAAAGGGTGAAAACGAGGAGATGATGTTCCAAAGAAAAAGACAAGGACAAGGTAACTATTGTCCCTTTGACGGGGGACCGAGTGCAAACAAGGCTAAGCAGATCAAAGCAAATCGGCCTGGAAAAGGAGGAGAAGACACCAGCTCGGCGCAGGAGAAAAGAGATGATTAAGGATTAACAGTTTGGCGAATCCCTCGAGATCTTTGATCCTGAGGGATCGCTACTTTATCTATCTTGTTACTTAAACATCTCCGCTGTCACCCTTATATAAAGGGACAGCACTGTTAGCTTTACGGGATTATGCTTTTATGTAATTTCTGTTAAAGATAAAAACTTTGATCATCGAGTCTCGATAAGAACTGGTTCATTGTACTTTTGTTGCATGCGTTAATACAAAATTGGTGATTATTTTATCTCTGTGTCTGGATTAACCTAAAGCGGTGTACCCTTGGAGGCTAAGGGCCTAGCCCCAGAGGACACTTGCTTCTGTATTACTACGATTTTATTTCTGCATGATTTGCTTATCGTCGTTATTTGGTAATCTGATATGCTTTATAAGTTTACATCACATGCTATGTTAAGATTAATTCCTTAAGATTTTTACAGATAGAACTGTTGTATTGACTCTGCATTATATTACTGATCCTTTCAGAGTTGATTGAATAGTATTAGTCTTGATCGAATATTGTTACTGTTTTGTTACAGAGCTTTTGTGTTGTACATTCATGTTATATAATTCATCTGAAAGTTGTGTTCTTTACGATTGTTGGATTCAGAAGTAATGTTGTTCTATTTTGAAATGCAGTCGTATTCCTGTTAATTAAGATTGATGCTAGATCAGATTACTACTCAAGCGTGTTGTGTGCGTATATGATTTCTGAGCGTTGTTCCATAACTTATCAGTAATTAGTGTTATTCTATTAGTGTGTGCTGCTTGATTTGCCTTAAGAGTGAAAGATTGTTGTTTGATTACGACAAGTGCATTTGAGTTAGTAGATTAAGTTTGATTACTGCTCGCGAGACTTAGTTGTTTAATTTCGTTCATTTCAGAATTGTTGTTCCATTCTAGATTTGTTGTTCGATTTCTTATTTGTTGTTCCATTTTTCTATCTGTCGTTCCATTTACTAGCATTTGTTGTTTTGGTGTGGGAGACGATCTAAGGTTGTAGCGAGCCTCAGAATTTACTGTCTAGCTCCCAAACCCATGGTCCATGCTCTAATTTCCTTTCCATCAGTTTCCAAAGGGATGGGTTATCGCTGCCGAACCCTTGACTGATGAGTTGCCTAGTTTTTTGAATGTCTGATTTATTCCTTTGAAGTAACTTAGTTATAGACAAGCATCCGTTTACTCTTGTATTTTTGAACGTTGTACTACTAGCATTACTCTGACAAATGATAGCCTCAAACTGAGACACTCTTTGAAATAACAGAATTCTCCTGGATTGACATATTAATGTGAGGTAATTAGAGGTGAAAGAGACCCTTTTTATAGCTCTACATTTTGGCGCCGTTGTCGGGGAAAGAGTGTAGCCATTTGTCTTTTTCAGAGTAGTGTACGAACCTGCTATGGAAGAGTTGGATCTTAAAAATGGAAGGTAAGAACCTGCGTACGGAGCATGTAAAATCCCTGCTCCACTGTCCGCTTTCCTAACAGATTTGTTGTTGCTTTGTTGGAATAGAATTTAGTAGTTCATTTGAGTGCATGACTAAGCAGAAAAAACCAGAAAAGAATATCAAACCTCCACCCAAACCTGAAAAAGCTAAGGGGCCGATGACCCTTGGTCGAACGACCTTCATAGATGAAATCTATAAGAAAACAGAATCTCAGCCATCAGTAGGCCCCAGGAAAATCATTTCTAAACAGCCTACTAGTTCCCTTCAAGCCACAGGATCACCATCTGTAGCCTTTGCTGAGGTGCATAGTCAAATTGAAGAGCAGGACTTTCAAGAAATTGAAAATTCTACTCCAGAACTATTGCAGGAAGGGAATTTCAGCAACCTTTGTGAAGGAGAAGGAGAAACAGGGGAAACCGAGGAACCAAGATCTCCTATCGGAACAAATCAGCCATTAAATAGCCCAGATAAGGGGAGCGCTGCAAAAATCATTGCTGAAGGAACCCAATCTCCTCAGACATCAGGTATTCTCATTATCCCAGATAAAGGAAGTGCTATTAAAACTATCCCTGTCAAAACCGTTCCCTCTCAACCTAGGAATACCCTCCTAGATATCCCAGAAGGTTATTGGCATATATTCGATCCTATGGCTCAGAACCAGCCAAACACTCAAACCTCTACATTACAATACCCTATAGTGGATTCTACAGCGAATGCGCCCATGAAAGCTATCCCTCTTCAACATATCCCTACATTTCACGGTCTCACATCAGAAGATCCAGATGCATTTTTATTCGAATTTGATGTGTTGTGCAGGGGATATGATTACGCCACCGATCCCCAGAAATTGAAATTATTTCCCTCTACATTAAAAGGCGCTGCTTTAAGATGGTTTATGGGATTAGGTGGTGGGGTCATAAACATTTGGGATCAAATGAAAGAATCTTTCTTAAAAATATATCAGGATTATTGTAGGTCTAGAGAATTAAAGGACGAAATATTCCAAATGACAGCCAAACTGAATGAAACATTAGAGGAGTATGTGGAACGTTTTCAGTACAATCTACAAAGATCTCCTTATGCATCACTACCTTTACCTGATAATGTGTTAAAAGCTGCATTGATAAGGGGCATGAAGGAACAATGGATTGAAACATTAAACATCATGGGAAAAGGGGATATTTATCAAGAGAATTTTGCTGACATAATTGATTTATGTATCAGGAGTTCAAGAGGCAGCACAAGAGTAAAACCGACAGAACATGATCGGTTTGTAAGGGATAACAAAATATCAACAGAAGGAGTAACACGTGTAGAAATTGGAAATTTATTGGAAAATTTTAAAACTGATATTCTGGGGACACTAACTACACAACTTGATATTATGCAGGCTAAACAAAAGCAGATGGAGGCAGAACAGAATTTGGCGATCTTCTGTCCCCAATGTAGGAAAAAGCATAGTCACAAGGAATGTCCACTGGATACAGTCCAAACATGCGCCATCTGTACAAAAGATCACCTTACGGAGAGCTGCCCCTCACTTCCTGGATTGAAAGCGGTATATAAGGAAGCGGAAGAAGAAGCAGAATCAGTGTACTTGATCAACTAGTGCTGCCAGTGGCAACCGAGACAATCTGGTATGTTTCCAGACCCAACTTCTTCTTTTCAGCCTCCACAGTATAATGCTCAACAATATAGTATGTGGCAAAGTCAGTCCCAACCCCCATTTTCAAACTGGTCACCACAGTCGTTTCCTTCTTCAAACCCGTGGCTGAATCAGGCAAGCCAATCTGGTTGGACAAATTTCCCTTACACTCCACCATATTGGCAAAATAGCCCATATCCTCCACAATGGACTCCCCCTACTTCAAAAAGTTCAGCTTGGCAGACAAACTGGCAGAGACCGATGCACCAGCCAGTAGGAACTATTCCACTCCCTCAACCTACTCTGCCAGCCTTACAACAAAATCCCCAGTCTAATCTGAGACCGCAACTCCCAGCCCAACCCAACCCCAATCCAAATAACAGACCGGTCCAATCTCTCCAAATCATAGAATCACCAGAAATAGGACCCGACCTGAGGGAGTGTAATGATCTTCAGTTACGATCTGGACGTATTATTGAAACTGAGGGAGATAAAACAGTTCATATTGAAGATCAGTTACCAAGAGAACATCTGTTGCAACAAGAGGATGTGAATAAGCAGCAGACTCATAATCAAGCAACCACATCCTCTCCTCCGTTCCCAGAACGATTAGTCATACCTTGACCTTTACAGTATCCTGACTTCGACATTCTGGGAGAATTACAAAATCTTTATATAAAAATTCCATTCCTCCAAGCCATTCAAGACATTCCTATATACGCAAAACCTATCAAAGAATTGTGCATAAAGAAACCAAGGAGGAATATAACAAATAATCCAAGATTCCAAGTAGTCGGCACTTTATCTGATTTACTATCAGGGAAAGAAACGCCCATTAAATATGAAGACCCATGAAATCCAATTGTAACTGTTCAAATTTATGGTCAGACCCTGTCTAATGCCTTAGTTGATCTAGGAGATGCAATTAATATTTTAACAACCACTACTTGCCAAAAGCTCGGCATTACATCTGTAGAACCCACTTCTACTTTGTTAGAATTGGCTAACCGATCTGTGGTTAGACCAGAGGGTACTCTACATGATGTCATGGTCTCCGTAGATTCCTGGGAATATCCAACCGATTTCCTGATAATTAATCCAAAAACCCGACTTGATGGACACCCGCTAATCCTAGGTAGACCTTGGCTTGCCACTGCCGATGCTTACATTGGCTGTCGGTAAGGAAATATGACCATAACCAAAGGACCAAATATCAAGAATTTAGTTCTATATCCTCCAGCGCAGCCAAGTGTCACAATAATTAAAACTAACAAGCACCCTGTATCATACCTTACTGATAACATTAGATCTCCATTAACTATACAAGAGGCACTTGATTTTAAAGATCAAACAGAAGATGATGCCATTAATAACTTCATTAGTCAAACTGAATCTGGATCCTGCACACAGTGTCACATGATAGAAGCAGCATTTGATAATGAATTAGAAGAAGATCCTCTGAAAGATACACATGATCAAACAATACCTGTTACTTCTGTTGCAAATAGTAAAATTGTGGAAATTGAACCGGGAAAAACCTTAAATATTAATGCCAACCTCACACCTGAACAAGAAACCAAGCTCATCCATTTGTTAAGAAAATATCAAGAAGCATTTGCATGGGATTACCCTGATATGAAAGGAATTGATCCCCAATTATGTACACACCACATTTACATAGAAAAAGATGCCAGACCTGTTCGTCAACCGCAAAGGAGACTTAATCCTCATCTAAAAGATGTGGTAAAAGCTGAACTTCAGAAACTTTTAGATGTCAATTTTATCTATCCTATCTCTGATAGTAAATGGGTCTCTTCGCTTGTGGTGGTACCAAAAAAGAATGGGAAATGGAGAATTTGTGTGGATTACAGGGAACTAAATAAAGCAACACAAAAAGACCACTTTCCTCTCCCATTCATAGACCAAGTATTAGATACTTTAGCAGGAAAGAAATTATTTTCTTTCCTGGATGGCTTCAGTGGATAAAATCAGATTCAGATTTCCCCTGAAGACCAGGACAAAACTACTTTTACTTGTCCTTGGGGAACATTTGCCTATCAAGATCTACCTTTTGGCTTATGTAATGCTCCTGCCAAATTCCAAAGGGCTATCCTTAGCATTTTTGCAGATTTAATAAATGATGGACTTGAAGTATACATGGATGACTTTACACCATATGGAGATGATTTTGATCCAGCACTAGACACCCTAGAAAAGGTCCTACAACGCTGCATCGCTACCAGGCTTTGCTTAAGCCACGAAAAATGTTACATGATGATGACTGAAGGACTTATCCTAGGACACTATATTTCAGCAGTCGACATTTAGGTAGACTCGGCCAAAATCCAAATACTTTTGCTTATTCCCACTCCTACTACTCAAACAGAGGTACGCAGCTTTCTCGGATTTTCTGTTTATTATGGACGATTTATAGAACATTATTCGCACATTGCTGCACCTTTATATGCACTAACTGGTAACGTTGATTTTCTTTGGACAGAAAAATGTGAGCATGCTTTCAAGGATTTAAAGAAGCTCGTATCCACAGCCCCAGTCCTTCGAGGACCAAACTGGGATTTGCCATTCCAGATATCATCTGATGCCTCAGATACAGCCATTGGCACAGTCCTTGGGTAGGAAGAGGATAAAAAACCATATGCTATCTATTACATCAGCAAAATTTTATCCCCTGCTGAATTAAATTACACTGTTACTGAAAAAGAATTCCTAGCTGTAATACATGCTGTCAATAAGTTTAGACATTATATTACAGGATATCCTGTTATCTTGTATACAGATCATTCTGCCATAAAATATTTAGCAAATAAGCCTGTCACAAATGCCAGAATAACTAGATGGTTGATTTTATTGCAGGAATTCGATATCACAATCAAGGATCGGCCTGGCAAAGAAAACCCTATAGCCGATTTTCTTTCAAGAATGCTAAAACCAATTGATGCAGCAGCAGTTGAAGATCAATTTCCGGACGAACATCTGTTTGTTGTTACCCTTCAAACGCCCTGGTATGCTAATGTTGCCAATTACCTCGCAGTAGGTAAACTACCAAAACACCTAACCCCTAATGAACGAAAACAGATTGTTCAGAAGAGTACTCGATTCTCGTGGATTGGGGGCTATTTTTTCACACAGGGGCAGACATGCATATCAGGAGATGTGTTCGAGAAGATGAAATCTTTGACATCCTAAAAGCCTGTCATGATGGACCACACTTCGCTGAACGCAGAACTGGACATAAAGTACTCCAGATAGGATATTATTGGCCCACGATTTTCAGAGATGCAAAGAAATTTGTCCAAGCCTGTGACAGCTGCCAACGAGTAGGACGTCCTGGTCAATTTGACGAGATGCCTCTGAAACCATAGTTAGTCATTAAACCATTCGAGCGATGGGCTCTTGATTTTGTTGGACCCATCAACCCATCATCAAATCAAAAAACATATATCTTGGTGGCAACAAAATATGTCACCAAATGGGTTGAAGCAGAAGCATTGCCAAGAGCCACAAAGGACTCTGTCATATAGTTCCTGTTCCATCTATTTGTACATTATGGCCTTCCAAGGGAAATAATTACAGACGGAGGACCACAATTTGCTAGGAATAGATTAGCTGCAACACTCAACAATTATCACGTCCAGCATAAAATCACTACTCCATACCACCCACAGGCGAATGGACAAGTAGAAAGCAGCAATAAGGTAATAGAATCAATCCTAACGAAAACCATTGTGTCACATAGGTGTGATTGGGCTGCCAGACTACCTGAAGCACTCTAGGCCTATAGAACAACATGGAGAAGCACCACTGGTTACTCACCTTATCAATTAGTGTTTGGAAAACAACCCATTTTTCCCATAGAATTCGAAATCCAAACATTACGAACAACACAGGAAGTTGGCTTAGATCTAAGCGAGGCACAGATTAATCGACTACAGCAGATCAATGAGTTGGATGAAATTAGGCTCTCTGCACTTCAAAATACAGCACTGATTCAACAACAGCGAGCTAAATGGCATGATGCGCTCATTAAAAACAAAGTCTTCCATGAGGGAGACTGGGCTCTGTTGTACGACTCTAGGTTTCAAGACTTCCCTGGGAAACTCCAGACTCGCTGGTTGGGACCATACGAAATCCAGAAGGTACATGACAATGGAACCCTTACTCTAATCACCATTGACGGTTCTAGACATGCCTTCAAAGTAAATGGCCACCGAGTTCGTCTCTATCGCAAACCACTCACTCAGGAATCCTTCTGCCAGCAGCTACGCCGAGACACTGATATGGAGATTTTAGGAGAGGAAGAGAAGTCTTCCTCACCTGTAATTCATTAAGGAATTCATTCTTTTTTTACAATTTGTACATAAGCTTTTTTCTTTGAGTCGATTTTTGTACATATGTTTGAATTAATGTTTTCCTGTCATTTTTGTTGTTCCTTTTTTTCAAAAAGAACAACATTTCGATTTTTTTCGTTCCCTTTCCAAAAGGATGGCATTTGTGTTTTTCTGTTGTTCCTTTCCTAAAGGAACAACATTCTCGATTTTCTGCTGTTCCTTTTCAAAAGGAACAACATTCTCGATTTTCTGTTGTTCCTTTTCAAAAGGAACAGCATTCTTGATTTTTTGTTGTTCCTTTTCAAAAGGAACAACATTCTTGATTTTCTGCTATTCCTTTTTCAAAAGGAACGACATTTGCTTGTTCTGTTGTTCCTTTTCTAAAGGAACAACATTTCGATTTTTGTTGTTCCTTTTTCAAAAGGAACGGCACTGCTGTGTGTTTGCTGTCCAATTTCCAAAGGAACAACATAAATTTTTTTTTTCTCTCTGTTGTTCCTTTTCCAAAGGAACGACATTTTTGCGTCTTTTGCTTTTCCTTTTTCAAAGGAACAACATTTTTGGTGGTTGTTGTTCATTTTTCAAAAGGAACGACATTTCGAGTGTTTTGCTATCTTTTCCAAGAGAATAGAATTTTTTTTAATTTTTGTTGTTCCTTTTTCAAAGGAACGACATTGGTGTGTTCTGGTTTGCACTTTTGATCTCTATACTCCTTTGTTGTTCCTCTTTCCAAAAGGAACACCACTAGCATACTTTTTCTCTCCTTGTGAAACAGCTCATTCCTTTTGCTGATCTAAATTGAGGTTGCTTCTTGCTCCTGTTCTTTCAAAATCTTTAAGATACAGCTATGCACTTATGCAATGAACACAAAATCACAACATACTGAAATCTGCAATTTATAAATCGCTATCTTTATAAGGCTCTGTATTGGTAAGAGGACAAAAGGAAGGACACACTTATTCATCATCTTTTGATGTCATTGTCTTACTAATTTTTCTTTGATTGGTTATCTTTATCATGAAAATCCCTTTAATCCTCTTTGATTATTGTTTAGGAATAAGAGCAAAGGGTTTATATCTTCCTATTGAGATGATAAGACTTCTTCCACCATTCCTACTCTTAAGGAGTGTTGAACCACCCTTTGTGTATAAATAAGGAAAAGTACTTTATGAAAAAGAAAAAAGTAAACATGAATTATAAGTTGTCAAATGTAGGATAGGGGGTCTCATCAAGAGCCAGCCTACCATGATCATGAGGATGGAAGTGAAGTGGCATTCCCACTATGGCCACCACACCAGGGATATGGTCCAAAAGGTATCTCAGATAAACAAACCTTGGAACAGGAGGTCTCATCACGAGCCGGCCTGCCCACTTTTCGCTCCTTCCTCGTGAATGGCATTATGGCTAACTGGTTACCAAGCCAGCATAATGGCCTACACTTTGACATTACACTCCTTAATATACACATAAAGGATCATGGTTCCAGGGGTGAAATAAACAACTCTGCCAAGGTTATGGACACCTGTCGGCAGCAGAGCACTGTTAATGGTATTGAAGTCACATTGGTTACACCAATAGGTAAGATACTAATACTCTTTTGTTTCTTATATCCTAGGAACTAATCATATATTATTTCCCGACTTATATATCGCATGAAAATTTATTACCACCAATCATGGCAAAGTAAGTGACAATGACCACTTGAGATTTGGCAAGTACGACAGACGTCCTATCCCCCAGCCTCGCATCATATCACAGCAGCCTCTTACGTAATACGCGATCCAACTTTATGCCTCGATTTCAGTAATTTGTTGTTTTTCTAAACATGGCATATTTTCATACATTGTTCCTTTATGACTCTGTTGCAGATCGGGTGTTGCTCCTTTATTTGACGGCTGGGACAGCCTATCACATTGTGGGGGGGAAGGTTAACCTCATTATTCCCTGGATTACGTGTCAGCTCACTATTTGGGAAAGGTTGTGTACTAGGGTATGGCACGGCTTAATGGCATGCTGTTTCTATTTTTGTTACACAAGTTGTTGTTCATAAGCCATTTCTGTTGCATACTCTGTTTTTTTCAAAATCTCGCGACTATTACCCTCTCTGTGTTTCAAACAGCACAAACAGTTGTTGTTCCATTGAGAATCCACAGGGAAACCATGGGAGGAAGGGCGATTCGAAGGGAACCGCAGGTGTTGACAGTCTCCGCTGCTGCCCGGGAGATCTTGGAAAGAGCAGGATGGCTGACTTATCTCAACCACTTGAAGGAGTCTAACAAAACAGTGGCGATTGAATTCCTGCAGAATCTGCAGGAGGATTACTCCATAGTAAGGGGGAGACAGATAGCAGTCACTGATGATATAATCGCATAAGTCTCAGGACTACCAGCCATTGGACCTGTATGGACGCTAAAAAAGGAAAGGCTACAGAAGATTATAGAAATCTTCCAGGACGAAGGCCAGAGCTTGACGATTAAAGGGAAGGGAGTTCTGCCAGCAACGCTAGGAGAGCCCTGGGCAGAATTAGCAAGAACTGTGCAAAGCTACATCACCTGCGAGGGTAGAAAAGACGTGGTAAGACCACGACATCTTAAACTCTTAGCTGTTTTAAAGCAGAAATGCTCTGTAAATCTGCCTGCACTTTTGAATTCGTTACTTCATGACGTTGCACGAAGCTTAAAAAAGGCACAGCATGTAGAGTCAGTTGTCAGTCACCACGGGTTAATTCGATTAATTGTTAGTCATAGCCTCACCCAACAGCAAAGCAGCTGGGAAGAGCTAATTGAAATAATTGAGGGAAGGGTGACACCACCATCCCCAAAACGTAAGCATACTACCAGCACACCAGAACATCCAAAAAAATGCAGAGAATTAGTAAGACAAAAACATGTCACTAGTACATCTGAACGTCCAGAAACACGCCAGGAATCGGCAAAGCGTAAGCATGCCACCGGTACACCCGAACAGCCAGAGAAACGCAGAAAATCGGTCCGGTTAGCTCAGATACGAGGAAGGCTGGAAAAGCTTCAGGAAAGCACCAGCCAGCCAGTAGAAATTGAGGATGAGCAATCCTCACGGCCAGAAGTAGAAGTAGAGCAAGCTGAAGGAGAAGAGAAAGAAGAGGCCGAGCAATCTGAAGAGGAGGCCGAGCAATCTGAAGAGGAGGCCGAGAAATCCGAAGAAGAAAATGAGGAAGAAGCTGAGCATTCTGAAACAGAAGCTGAGCATTCTGAGGCAGAAGCTGAACAATCCAAGCAGGAGGAGGAAATGGGACAACAGGAAGGTAGCCCACCACAGGACCCAGTGGGAGAAGATGAATTGGCCGCAGTTTTGGCCAATATGGGTGAGTATGGCCAACCTTCCAGTCCAACAGACCTCCACGACAAACCCCAAGAGGAAAATTCATCTGAAAAACCACATGCAAAAGAGGCAGAAGAAGGAAATATGCCTGTTCATGATGAAGAAGAGATAAGAGATACTGAACAGGAACAATCTGTTCCTAAGGCACCGGAAGAAATTCCGGAGGAAGTAGGGGCAGAAAAAGAAGTTGCCCAGGAATTGACACAACCAGCTAAGGTTCCTACCACAGAACAGCTAGAGCAGAACAATGAAGAAACGCCCTAGGAGGAAGATCCAGGGACTAGTCACGGTCCAAACCGCAGCAGACAGCCTGCTGTTCCTTCTAATGAAACCTTGGAAATTAAAGAATTGCGAAAGGAAAAGCAGAGATTATTGAGCATAATAGCCCAGCTCCACCAACAGATCAGGATCCTGAAAGCAAGGCAGAGGGTAAGAAAGACCGCAGGGAAGAAAAAGGTGACCACTCCAGTAAAACTCCGCAACGCAAAAAGGCGGAGGACCAAAAATCGCCCTGCTGTTCAAAACCCTGTTGAAAATCCAACTGTTGTTCCAAATAATGCTGAAGAACAAACTGTTGTTCCATTTGAAAAGGAACAGCAGCAAACTGATATTCACGTTAAAATAGAAATGGATGATATGATGACTTGTGACAAGGAAATCTACACGGAGGCACCACCCTCAGGGGTGATAAGGGTTCTGAACTCAAAGCAACGCAATAAGAAAGTTCAGGTAAAAGTCTCAGCTTCCACTGCTGCATGGAGAAGAGATCCAAAGACAGTAACCTTGCGCAAGGGTTTGAAACAGGCTCAGCAAGAAGCAGAAAAGCTTAGAGAGCAAACGGTCCCTCGCGAGAAGTATGAAGAACTACAACAACAACTTAGGAACGTCAATCAATCTGAAAGCCAGGCCTTTGAAGGTTGGTGGAAGGAACAAGAAAAAGTTGCAAAGGTAACTCGTAGGCTAGATATTGTTATCAAGTAGATGGATACCTTGTGTTCTTTATACAATGACGTTTTAGCATGTAGGGCCCCTGCCAAAAATTATGCCCTGTTTTTACTGGAACGGTATTTACAATTAAAAATAAAAGCTGTTAAAGCAGGTGCCCCCATACAAATTAACACTATCAATGACTTTATAGACTGTTGTAAACACTACGGGGTGAAGGTCCAGAGATTGTTGTGCGAATTCTATTTGCATAACCTTGTACTAGATCAGGAGACTGAGCTGAACCCTGGCCCTTTTGTTGGAGACATCCAATTGCAAGCATTCATCTCATTCGGGGTTAATTATATTAAATGGCTCAAAGCCTATAATACTCTCCAGAGGTAGGAAAATGGCCTAGATTTGTGGGTAAGGGTTGAGCCTAGGAACCTAGTGCAGTTGTGGAAAGCACATAGAAACCTCATGAGGACTCGGGTGTCATTGAAACATTAGGATCCATGCATGAGGCACTCATTCGACAAGTTTTAGAATATTTTCTTGCTATCAAAGACCTTGCCATTGATGCAGCCAAATTTCGGTACCAAATCTCTAATCCGAATATCCAGCTCAGGGAACCGTTTAAGTATGAGAATTTTGAATTAGCTGCCAACCGTTTGAACCTCTATGGCGAAAGCATTTTGAGAGCAGGGCCATCCTAGTTAGGATATAGATTCCGCAGTCCAATTATTTGGCACCCTGCACCCGGATACCAAGCCCTGTATGAGATGCCTGAGGGTCAAACAGGCCAGTTCTTTGACTACCTAGTTACTCATCACGGCTGTAGGCCTCCGCATGAGATTCCTTCTCCAGCCTATTCTCTCACTGCCTTGCATGTCAACTACAACGTTTTCATGAGGGCATGAAACAGGGTAAGCAGGGGGTGTGTGGAGCACTAAAAAGGTATGTTTTTGATGATCATTTCAGTGGCTTTTCAGTAGAACTTGTAAACCTTTTTGCATCATGAACTTGGAAAACAATAAAGAATTATAACAAAACATGTGAGATTAATATGCAAGACTTAACCGCTGATAATTGTCATTCTCCTGTGCAGGAAAGGGTGAAAACGAGGAGTTGTTGTTCCAAAGAAAAAGAAAAGGACAAGGTAACTACTGTCCCTTTGACGGGAGACCGAGTGCAAACAAGGCTAAGCAGATCAAAGCAAATCGGCCCGGAAAAGGAGGAGAAGACACCAGCTCGGCGCAGGAGAAAAGAGATGATTAAGGATTAACAGTTTGGCGAATCCCTCAGGATCTTTGATCCTGAGGGATCGCTGCTTTATCTATCTTGTTACTTAGACATCTCTGTCATCACCCTTATATAAAGGGACAACACTGTTAGCTTTAGGGGATTATGCTTTTATGTAATTTCTGTTAAAGATCAAAACTTTGATCATCGAGTATCGATAAGAACTGGTTCATTGTACTTTTGTTGCATGCGTTAATACAAACTTGGTGATTATTTTATCTCTGCGTCTAAATTAACCTAAAGCGGTGTACCCTTGGAGGCTAAGGGCCCGGCCCCGGAGGACACTTGCTTCTGTATTACTACAATTTTATTTCTGCGTGATTTGTTTATCGTCGTTATTTGGTAATCTGATATGCTTTATAAGTTTACATCACATGCTCTGTTAAGATTAATTCCTTAAGATTTTTACAGATAGAACTGTTGTATTGACTCTGCATTATATTACTGATCCTTTCAGAGTTGATTGAATAGTATTAGTCTTGACCGAATATTGTTACTGTTTTGTTACAGAACTTTTGTGTTGTACATTCATGTTATAGAATTCATCTGAAAGTTGTGTTCTTTACGATTGTTGGATTGAGAAGTAATGTTGTTCTATTTTGAAACGCAGTCGTATTCCTGTTAATTAAGATTAATGCTAGATCAGATTACTACTCAAGCGTGTTGTGTGCGTATATGATTTCCGAGCGTTGTTCCATAACTTATCAGTAATTAGTGTTGTTCTATTAGTGTGTGCTGCTTGATTTGCCTTAAGAGTGAAAGATTGTTGTTTGATTACAGCGAGTGAATTTGAGTTAGTAGATTAAGTTTGATTACTACTCGCGAGACTTAGTTGTTTAATTTCCGTTCCATTTCAGAATTGTTGTTCCATTCCAGATTTGTTGTTCGATTTCTTATTTGTTGTTCCATTTTTCTATCTGCAGTTCCATTTACTAGCATTTGTTGTTTTGGTGTGAGAGACAATCTAAGGCTGTAGCGAGCCTCGGCATTTACTGTCTAGCTCCCAACCCATGGTCCATGCTCTAATTTCCTTTCCATCAGTTTCCATAGGGATGGGTTATCGCTTCCGAACCCTTGACTGATGAGTTGCCTAGTTTCTGAATGTGTGATTTATTCCTTTGAAGTAACTTAGTTATAGACAAGCATCTGTTTACTCTTGTATTTTTGAACGCTGTACTACTAGCATTACTCTGAGAAATTATAGCCTCAGACTGAGACACTCTTTGAAATAACAAAACGCTCCCGGATTGACATATTAATGTGAGGTAATTAGAGGTGAAAGAGACCCTTTTTATAGCTCTACAAACACTTATAGAATTAATAGATTTGTGTCCAAATATATGACACTTGTAGTAGTGAACTTAAAATAAGTATGCATGCCTATTTTCAAAAACATTATGAGGTTTAGCAGAGAAATACCTTGGTCGACTGTCTATTTGACTCGTCCTCCATTAATGGTATCCTCTTTGTCTGGCTACTCTTTTTTCTTCATGAACTCTTTCATGATGATTCCTCCTATGACTCTGTGGTTCTTCAACTCCTGTGGACCTAAATTTTACCTTCTTCTTCCCGATAGGAGATTCTTGTTCCTTTGAGTACACCAGTATGGTTTTTATTCTTAAGGGCCTTTGATGGCTCAGAATCTGATTTAGTCTTCTAGTCCCTTCAGAAAATCTGTCACTTAGACCCTTCTCATTCTTTGCTTTCTCAAGGTCAGTTCTTAGAGAGACCACCTCTACTTCAAGATACTCACATTTTTCTTCCCATTCTTGAATCATATCTTGAAGTACCTATTCTTTTCATTTGGCTTCCTCGAGCTTGACCTTTAAAGACAGAAAATCATCTTTGCATATTTTTGAGGTCGCTTCCCTTTTCAACTTGAGCAGCTCTTGTTTTAGCTGCTTGTTCTCCTCTTCTATCTTCTCACAATTTCCTTGTTCTCCTTTCAACAGAAGATCTAAACTATCCTTTGTCTTGGTAGGCTCTTCAAGTTTTTCTTTTTGATATGCAAACTCCTCAATATTTGAGTTATACATTCCTTCTTCTGCATTCTACAAATTTTCCTTCAACTGTTGTTTTTCTTCCTTGTTGTCTTCAAATCATCAATGGAACTAATGAGTTCTCCCTCAAGATCTACCACTTCTTCCTCTTCTTCCTCTTTTAGAGTCCATAAGACCATATTTCTTGGAGTCTAATTCGAGGGCCATAAGAAAATACTCATCTGACTCTTTTTTCGATGAGTCTTCACTGTCTGATTCTGAGTTTGAACTCTTTAGAATAGAACCCCTTCTTCTTGTAGGGTTTCTTCTTCTGAAATGTATGAGACTTATTTCTAAATTCTAGACCTCTCAACCCCCTCTTTGTAAGGGCATTTGGAAGAGAAATTTCCAACTCTTCCACAGTCAAAACACTTAAAGGGAAACTTCCCTTTATATTTACCAGTGCCTCGCTTTAGTTTTCTAGCTAGTTAAGCCAAATCCTGATTGGATTCATTGCCAAAGCAACCTTGATGAACTTTATTTTCCTTGTCCTTATTGGATACTCTGAATGCGACTTCCTTTGGATCATATTTCTCCATTCCTAATCTCATCTCATAGGTTGTGAGAGTACCATGTAGCTGATCCATCTTGAGATCCTTTAGGTTGACCATTTCCTCTATAGCTGAGATTTTGGCATTAAATCTCATGGGTAGAGATCTTAATACTTTTTGAACGATCAACTCTTCCTTGACTTCCTCACCAAGTCCTCTAATCATATTAACTACTTCATCAACTCTGAGGAAGTACTCAGCTATGATTTCATTCTCAGTCATCTTCAAGCTTTCAAACCTCATTCTGAAAGTCTGAAGTTTTGCTTGCTTCACTTTGTCATCTCCTTCATGACACTGGTTAAGCTTCTCCCACATCTCATAAGCAGACTTACAGTGCATAACCTTCACAAGTTCTGACTGACTGAGACCAGCAAGAATGGCATGCTTGGCTTTACCATTTCTTAGATACAGTTTCTTGCCATCTACATCTATGGGGGGAATATCTGGGACATTGTAATTTACTAGTACTAAGGTCCAAACATCTACCCCTAGGGACATAAGATATGCCTCCATTCTTACTTTCCAAAAGGCATAATTGGCTCCATCAAATACTGATACCCTGCACGAGTAAACTTCTTGACTCTCTTTCCTATTCATAATTCCTATAGGATCTACCTTCTAGTGGTTAAACTGTTATTGAAGGAACTTGGCTCTGATACCAATTTTTGGAATTAAGGAATTGCAGGGAGGGGGGTGAATTAGTGATTTAAGAAACTCTTTATTTTATTTTCTTACTGTGCTTATAGTTCCTTCTTATGTTCTTTCATATATGAAATAATTCATTCACAAATTAATAAATCTTATAAAACTTTCATAACACATACTCAAACAACAATCTCATGACCAACATACATTTGACATGGTGTTTTCATGTGGAAACCCAAAGGGAGAAAACCACCAATTTTTTATTTGTTTTATGATGTAATTTAAGAACCAACTTAATTACATATGTTTTCTTGTGAGCAACCACTCACTGGAGGCACCAACCCCCTTTGTTTAGCAAGCACCAACTTGCCAAGAGGCACCAACCTCTTTTTTTTAGTAAGCACCAACTTGCCTAGAGGCACCAACCTCTTAAGTGTGCAGGCACAAATCTATAACTGCCATTGTTTTACTATTTCATACAATTTTAATACTAAAAATAGAGGCATATAAATTAAAAGTAAAATTCAAACTTAATGGTTGTTTGCATATTCAACTTCTGCACTCTAATTTCTGAACACTTGTGGCGGTCTTCCTCTTATTGCCCACTGCAACACTTGTTATGTGCTTTGCATTCTTTGATCACAGCTCTCCACTATTTCACCACAACACTACCCTTGTAACACTCTGCTCTAATTAACATCTCATTGCTCCTCTCTCTCGCAAGTTTGCTCACACTCCCCTTTAGATTAATGGAGGTTCACAGTTTTGTTCCTGTGTTGCTCTTGGTTCAATGTAGTCACTGTCATCATCAATTCTACCTATGCATGTACCCTAGGCATGGCACCCCATTCTTTTGTTGATTTACATAAACTCCAGTTCAATCATTTCATTAAACTCATAAGGATGGGTGACAATCACTTCTCTATCATATAGTTGACACTCCATGCTGTGTATTAACTCTTAGTCCACCTTTCATATTTCACAGAGGCTGCTCATACTTCTTTATGGCTCACAGAGATATACCTATACATCGTCATGGAGTTTATGTTTTGCATTTATTTACAATGCATGCATGGGAGGACTTCAGTCATCAACTTTACAGTTCTTCATTAAGAAAACAACTATTTATTCATACATCTTAATGGAACCCTATACCATCATATCAGATCTTTTCATCGCAATGTTGTGTCATGGTGTAACAGTATGAATAGTTGATTTCTAACCTCCGACAAATTCTAACTCCTTTTTAATTAGAACCCTTATATATCTCCACCATATGACTCAGTTCGATGATCGAGCACCAACCATATTGGAGCCCCCTATATCGACGTTTTTCATTTTTGGTTAATGTGCCAGCAACCACAAACATGCGATTGTTGATCTCTCATTTTTAAGATCCTTCCATTTAGCCCTTACTTCATACTTCTCACCATAGGACCGAGGGCGGTGACCAAGGGCTTGGCCTTAAGGTACTAAATCATTCAGTGTTTTGTCAGGGGCCTTTGGATCCCTTATAAATTGTCACACCCTTGGTTTCTTGTCTTTCCTCTATACCACGCACTTACCACATCGAAGCCCCTTATTCGATGATTTCCACTTTATGAGCCAATATAAGAATTGGCTTGGTTATATGTGCTTACCACGTATGGTGACTGTTTAGTGTACTATAGGCTAACCTCTGTGCCTTAAGGACCTTTAAGTCCCAGGCCATTGTCACTCTCTACCTTGGCATGTTTGGTAGCCCCTGTCATGTCTGATGTCATTTCCACTTTATGACAATGTGTGTCAATATCACGTACACATATGGATGGTGGAAATAAACTAGAATCAAGGTCATTTGGTAAGGATATGTGGTCTTAGGATGTGCAATACTGGGGTTGTGTACATGTAGCATATGTAGTATTGTGTACATATGAAGTTGCGTGCCTGTTATATATATGGTGTTGTGTGTATATTGCATATACAGTGCTAGGTATAGATGGTGCCATGTACATGTTGGATATGCGGTATTGTATACATATCATACTATGCACATGTTGGATATGTGGTGTTGTGTGCATGTTGGATATGCGATGTTGTTTACATGTTGGAGATGTGGTGTTGTGTACATATGGTGATAAGTACATGTTGTATATGTAATACTATGTACATATGGTGTTCTGTGCATGTTGTACATGTGGTGCTATGTACATATGGTGTTGTGTGCATGGTTGTACATGTGGTGTTGTGTGCATGTGGTGTTGTACACATCTTGTACATATGGTGTTGTGTGCAGGTGGCATAGTGTACATGTTGTGCATGTGGTGTTGTACACATCTTGTACATATGGTGTTGTGTGCAGGTGGCATAGTGTACATGTTGTGCATGTGGTGTTGTGTACATGTCGTGTCGTGTACATGTCGTGCATGTGGTGTTGTGTACATGTGGTATTGTGTACACATTATATATGTGGTGTGGTGTACATGTGGCATTGTGTACACATTGTGTAGGTGGTGTCGTGTACATGTGATGTTGTGCACACGTTGTGTAGGTGGTGTTGTGTACAGGTGGTACTATGTACATGTTGTGCATATGGTACTGGTGTACATGTGGTATTATGTGCATGTCATACATTTTATGTTGTGAGCATGCGGTACTATGTATGTCCATTATGTAGTTGTGGTATCGTGACATTTGTATTCGTTGTGTTGTACTTGGTGTAGGTACATGTATTGTGTGGTGTTGTACATTGGGTATAGATGTATGTGTTGTGTTGTACATCGGGTGTAGGTGTATGTATTTTATGGTGTCATGCACTTTGTGTAGGTGTATGTGTTATGTTGTGTGTCAGGTGTGGATGTATGTATTTTGTGGTGATGTATGTAGTGTGTGGATATACGTGTTTTGATGTATATTGTGTGTATGTGTACGTGAATAAAGACAACAAAGGAACTAGGTGCTTTCTAGGTGTGGAAATCGATCCGATGTGTGTATAGAAAGAACAAAGGCAAAAGTAAGGACCAATGAAAGGATAAGTATCAGTATTTTATTTCAGTTTTATTATACATATGATCTATGATTTTGATTTATGATGGTTACATGTGATCTATGATTCCAGTTTATGATGACTGCATGTAATTCATGACTTTGATCTATGATGGTTGTGTTTTGAGCTAACTAGATGTGATGTGTTTATACATGATGATTTGATCACACAACTAGTTTGACTTGTTGCGACAGGAAGTAAATAGAATTGCAACTATACCTTCTTGATAGGGCACCAACGAGGTATAATTTATTTCAATTCATTTTGAATCTAATGGAAATTATGTTCTTGGTACAGGAAAGCATGTAAATGCCCAGTTTGGGTGGTTGAAATTGACTACAAGAATTAATAGTAGTAGCAAAAGGAATTAGAACAAGCAACAATATGTTGGTAAAGCATTTCAGGAGTAGGGCCATTGTGGGACACTAGTACCCAATAATGTCCATTTATTTCCATTAGCATGCTATGACTAGTATGATGGTTTGAGGTGGGTATATGCCTTGGTTTTTTTACCTTCCGATGTGAGGAAACCTTTCCAAGGGATGGATTTCTTGAGATAGGGGATTTCAGGGAACTTGGAAGGTGAGTGGCTGTAGAGAAGGGGATGGTTGGATTGCCTGAGGGACTATGTAGAAGAGAAGGGAAGGTTGGGGAGTACTCTTGTTTTGGTCATCAGTGTTACCATATGGAATCAAATGCACATTGGGAGTGTGCCCTGGAACAATGAGCCGATAACTGTTCACTGAGAGGATAAATGGCACAGGATTGTAGTGTTGGACATTGGATGCAGTTTTGACTTTGGTAGTGAATTTTGGACTTCTTGGGAACAAGGTGAATCATGGTACTACTTTTGAGGGTGGAGGTGTGAGCCTCTAGATTCCCTTGTTGCTGATGCAGGTATCATATCCTTTTATTTGTTGGTTGAGTAAATGTGCATATTTGTATATTTGTATATTATTGTAAATATTGTATCAAGTTGGATTTATAAAGCTCCATACCCAATATGATGATTTTTTGGTTGAAATAATTGTGCAGAAGTATATGTGGTTATTATTGTAAATACCATAATGATTTGTGTTATAAATCTCTAGTAGATGGTATGATTGTTATGTTTTCAGTAGATGTCATTGTAAATATTGCAATGAGCTAGTTTATAAATCTCCATGGGTAGTATGTTTGGTTTTCAGTGGTATTTCTAGTTATAGGTGTCATTTAACACTAAGGACAGTGTTCCCCCAAGGGGGATGGTTCTATAACAACCCCGGTTAAAAGATCGTGTAAAAAATATATAATACCAAGGTCATGGGACACGTATTCCAAGTTGAATGGTGGGAAAAAAAATCCTAGTGGGTATTCATTTGGTTTATTATGGCTAAAGGAGATTGGAAAAGGAAATGGCAAAGGCTTTGGAAAGGAAAAGAGGCATTAATTGGCATTTTATTTATAAAAATAACGGAAATTAGGAGAAAAGGAAGGTGAAAGGTCATAGGTTGCATGTGAGGAGGAAAATGAAGGAAAATAATGGAAAATTGAAAAAAATAGAGGCCTCATTAATGAAAAGGCTTCTGAGGATCAGCTGGTAACCTTTTGCCAATTCAGTTTTGGAGATCTCATTTTCTATTCTCCCTCTCATACTCTTGGACACTTAGAGTTTTCTTGGAGCACTCTTGGAGGAGTGTGGCATACTTGGATTTTTAGACCAAGAAGGCAAAGGAGAAGCAGGAAAGCACAAGAGGACATTGGGATCAGTGGATATAATGGGTTTTTCTTGCAAGTACTGAGTTGCATGTATGATTTCCTTGCAATTTTTGGTTATGATTTGTCATTGGCATAGAGGAATGCCTAGATTGATTGTGTATTTTCATAGCCTTTCCATTTCCTGGATAACCATGGTGTTGTGGGTGTCTTTTTTTCTTTTTCTAGTTGGTTCTCATGTTCCTTTGGTTGTGGGTGAGTTACTAGTTCCTGAAGCCTTGGTTGGACAAATGCTCCAAAATCCTTGTAATGGCCCAGGTTGAGTTACTAGTCCTAGAAGCCTTGGCTGGACAAACACTCTGGAAGCCCTTGGTGGGTTGATTTACTAGCCCTAGAAGCCCTAGTTAGACAAACATTCTTGAATCCTGAAAGCAGTTGTGGGTTGAGTTTCTAGTCCTAGAAGCCCTGGTTGGAACGAACGCTCTCGAGCCCTAGACAGCTTGGGTAGATACCAATCTGGTGATGGTTAGTGATGTTCAACCATGAAGTGGAATAGTCGGTTGAGGGTTGAGGTGGTTTGGCCTATGGAATCTCTTTTTTTTTTTTTCTTGAGGTGTTTTATGAGATCCCACATTAATGCTTGGAATATGGCATGGGGGTGATTGGCTAAAAGAAAGATTTGGTTCAACCAATTTATGGTTGGTTGGTACAAGGAAGTCCCAAACCTAGTTGCATTTTGCATATGTTAATGAGATCTTCCTTCCTCTTGTATTTTATGGTAAAATATACTTGTTCACATGTGGTGTTTATGGTTATTATATCCTAGTTATTTTTGTTGGTTATATGTTGGTTATGAGTATGTTTTATGGCAGTGATGATGTGTAACTCTCATCATGTTTTGACTTGCAAATTAATGAACAATGAATATATGCCCTAATAGATGATAATTCAACTATTTTTATAAGGCATCAATGCTTAAGTTATGATTCTCATATAAGTATGAGACCCTTATGCTCACACATGTTGTTATGACCTATAGAATGCATATTTGTGACATGTTTGACAAAAATTCTTTTCATGGATGGTAGAGGTCAGATCAAGTCTTTGTTAAGGTATTTTCATTAGTACCTTGTTTCTATGTTATTTATCATTTCTAGAAATTTCATGAAGTTTTGGGCAGTGGCCTGAGACCCAGCCCTGAAAAAGTGGCACAAAATCCTAGGTCACTGACTTAGAACTAGCTGAAAAATTCCCCAATCGTTGGCATACCCTTACTGTGGGAGAAAATGGAGGGTACCAGTCACATGCATGCCCATGTCAAGGGAGCGACTGAGGCTCTAGATTAGTAAAATTCCAAGATACCTCAAGGGTTGGTCACCTAGAAGGGTTGATTTGGTCTTGAAGGTTTTGTAACATGTGTAGAAGGTCATATTGGTTGTGTTTTGTTGGTTCCACTTCCTTAACTGTACATGGGGATTTGAATCATATCATAGTAGCCTCTCGTCACATGTTTACCCTAGCAGACTGGTTAACTTGGGTAAATGTGGGAGGAGGGTGTTACACCTGAGAACTATAGATATGAGGCTTGCTACCCTGATGCGATGGACAATCCCTCCTGTGATGATCTCCACCATAGGTCCAACACCTTAAAGGTTTTCTACCATCACCTTTATTTCACTGCTCCTCAGACTGAGACCCATTCCCCTCCTGGATGCATTGAATTTCTTATGAGGTGCAACATTTTCCTTGTCACCTGCATCCTAAGATCTTCCTCTCTTCTTAAGTCATTTTACTTTAGTCTTCTCATTACCTTTCCAGACATACTTGAACTTAGGCTTGCGCTTTGATTTCTCATAACAATTCCTCAGCTTCCTGATAGCTTCCGCCAATTACTAAGGGTCATCAAACTCAATCTAGTCTTTGAATGCTACTTGTAACCCATTGATGAACCTTTGTATCTTCACTTTCTCATCATTGAGGTAAGGCACATACCTCAACATCTCTATAAATTTGGTTGTGTACTCTTCATATATCATGGAACCCATCCTAAGACCATATATGTCCTTGGTCTTTCCATTATAATACCTCTAAGATAGGTACTTCTTCTTGGAGATTCTTTCAAACTCATCCCAAATTAATTCCTCTTCTCTGATGCATCTGACATGCTTAACATCCTCCCACCAGATATTTGCTTTTCCCTTAAGACTAAAGGTAGTTATATTGGGTTTCATGTTCTCGGAGTAATCATGTAACCAGAATAATTTCTTCATCAGAAGCATCCATGCTTCTGCATCTTCTATTTATTCATTTCCCCGTCAAAATTAGGAGTCTTGGCTTCCTTGAAATCCTTTGGCAAGTACCCCCTCTCAATTATCCTATAAGGATGCTACCAGTGATGGAGATGGTATCTCTAGGAACCAGATCTAGATTAAAATCCATGAGCGCTAGCCCTCCTCTCATGTGTATCCAAGGATCTGCCACTTTTCACTGTATAATCCCTATCTATCCTATACACTTTCCAAGACCTGCTTCCATCTGCACCATTAGTCTTTTTTTCTTATCCATTACTGATCCTGAATTATCCCTACTTATGAAAATATGAAAGGATCTGAAGGATAATGACAATAATCTTGGATTGATTTTCTTAAGCTCTGGAAATCCTTTCCTATGACTCAATAAATCGCTCATTTTTTTCCTTGCAACTCGTGATTTTTTCATTCAAACTTCCCAATGTGTCTGCTAAACTAGGAGAATGTCCCTCTCCCTTTTGTTCAACTAATCTCTCCCATCCTACCAATTTCTCTTGAGGCATGTAAAGAGAGTCATGTGAATTGTATTCAACTATTCTTCTCTTCATCTCTTAGCCTTATATTTCTTGCAATATGCCATTGTTATCTAAGTAAAAACATAATTTAGATCATACCTCAATGTATCTCAGGGGAGGCTATTATGTCTGCACATGCTAATCCAAATTAGCACAATACAACATCTCAAGCATACCAGCTCATACATGGATATCATCATCATAAAAATAATTAGAAAACATGAATGCATACTAACATACATACAAATGACATGCATACATACAAATCTGCATTACCCAAGGTCCAGTGCTTCAACCTCGCTTTTATACCCCCCTGTAACACCCCACATTTACCCGCTTTTACAAGATCCCTAGTGTAAACATGAGCTGAGAGTTACTATGACATGACACAATATCCAAGTTCCAATTATGGAAGTGGGGTCTACAAACCAGAAACATAGCATAAGCTCCCAGGAGCACCACATCACCCACATACTAGACCACATCTATTGATGATCTTTCCCTAGAATGGAATTAACTTTTTCCTAACCCTATATCCCAGCCAAACGCATGCCAATTTGTGCATGCAATTGGAAATATCCAGTTGCAAACATATACCTTGCTCTGTGCGATTGCACTCAAAACCTCTCAGTTCAGAGGGTGTGATTAGCAACTCAAATCCATATTTTTAGGGTTAGCTACAGGCCAGCTACCCATAACAACCCATAACTTTCCAGAATTCAATCTAAGATGATAATAGGCTAGTAAGATGAATAATAAGGTTAGGTATTTCTTATAAATTTCCAAGAGCATGCTATCAGTCTGTCAAACACATGTAAACATGATAATCTACAGGTCATGAATGCATATTTGTTTAATGTCTTCTTAACTTCATCAGAGAATCATCAAGAAGGCTCAATGCCCTCTCAACTAGCCATAATAACACTTGTTAGAACTCGCATTCATAAATCATTCAATAAATTATGAATCGATAAGAAATATCCATAATAAGATAATATTATATAACATAATGTATCATTCCTATAACAACCATTTAACTAGAATAAATCCATGACAAAATAATCATAAGATCAACACAATAATCCATACAAGTGCTCATTGATCTCAATAATAAATAACACATAATAACATATGCATAAAGCCAATGAATTCAGGGACTTCCTGATCTATATTGGATCATTATATTTTTTTCCATCCATCTCGATGCATTTGGAGTGGAAAAAGTGGAGGAATTAGCTCACAGGACTGTTTTTACCGGTGGGACCCAGTTTGGAAAAACAGGGTCGGAAACCTTCTAGGAGTGTTTTGATGCGTCAAACAACATTTTTTTGGGGTAAAAATTTTCCCCTCTAGAACGGCACCATTTCATGTTATTCTACACATAGAGATATTGCCAATAGGGCCAGAAGTGCGTCAATAGGAGTTTGTATGCAAACGTTATGCCACTCAGAAGTTGACCTTCCTATTTCACACCTATAATTCGGGAGGATGTTGCATCATACCCCATTATTCATGGAAAATGGTCTAGCCACTTGTTTTTGATGTAAAATAATCTAGAATACTTTTTTTGTAATTCTACTTAAGAGTTGATGTAGTCAAAACTAACCACTAGTAGGCTATCGAGCCGTGTTATAACTGGGTCACTAGGAGGAAGAGGCATTCCATTCTTTCGAGAGAATTTTGTTCCATAGATGAGAAAAGATAGCCAAGAGGGATAGGAGGTAGATCACATAGGGAGTATTTGTTCATTGTAGTAGCCCACGGGCCACAGTCTTTACTTCTTTGTACCTGCAACCATATTTCAAGACAGAGAAAGAGAGTGAAGCGACCTCACCTTCCAGATGGGTTTTCTCCCAAAAGGGTTTCCTAGAGATCATATATTGTGTCTTATGTGTGTAAGCTTATTTTATCATTATCTACTTTTTTGCATAATTTCTATTCGTATTCATGCACTAATTACAATTAAGTTTATAGATATTAAAGTTTAATAAAACTATAATAGTGTAAAATTGAAGTATTTTAATATATTTTTATCAAATATGTTGTGATGAAATGTCTAGTGGAATATCCAAGACAATTTATGGATCATTAGATATCAGAGCAGGTTTATTTGGGTATAGTTTGGAGATTGCAAGGATCTAGATCGGCAGGGCCGAAAATTGTAAAACCCTAATCTTGCTTGACGAATTTGTAAACGAACCTCATGATCCTGTAGAGGTGAGGTTTATGTGGTTGGAACAACAAGTTGTAGATATCAACTACAATGTAAGCCTCCTCATGGATGCCTTGAATAGAAATCTGGGGATATTTGGAGAAGATGGGGGTTCGAATGCAGAGGAAAAATCAGGATGAGGATTAGAAGAGCGAGGATAAATGGAGAACCAGTGGAAGAAAGGACCTGAAAAAGATCAACCTAATTCGAGTGTCGTGAACCAATCAAAGTCCCTATTTAAAATGGAAGCAAAAGTTGATATCAAGTTGTACCATGGTGAGATTGATGCTCTAAAGCTGAGCCACTAGTTGCCGTTGTTGGGACAAGGTCCCTATGGTCAATTTCGGGGCAAAATCCCAAGTTTTGGGGAAAAATCCCAAGTTTTTTTGTAAACAATGTAAAGTCTCCGCAAGCTGTGGTCACGAAGCACGTAGATAGTAAGGTGTCATAAAGGGTTTTACCCTTATTTTATGTAAGTTGTGTCGACTTGTATAGACCTACCCATGGTCTACAGACCATGGGATTGTATAAAAAGAAGAGTCTTAGAGAGTCTAAGAATAGATAACGAAGAATGAAGATGAATGTAATGGGTCAGTAGAAGGAAGAGTGAATAAGTCTTAGAGTAGAAGAGAGGCTTTGCAGCTGTGTGCGTAGAGGCCTAGAGTAGAGTGCTCAGCTAAGTGTGTAGACCCCTGCATCTGAGTGCGCAGGAAAGTCCTGAGTCAGTAAGAAGAACTGAAGTATTAATAAAGAGATTATTCCATAAATTATTTTGTTTATCTATTTCCTTCTGTTATGAATGAATGCGATATTATGTTATGATGAATGATGGGTTTATGAATCAATACTGTATTGATGCATGATTTTACATGATTTATATTGATATATGGACGCAAGTAATAATAACTATTTACGTGAAGAATATATTGTTGCATGTTAAAATTATCAACACTTAAGTTGATCTAGGTAAATACGGAATTAGGAGTAATCACAGAGGCACGTAAGTGGTTGATTCACCTATTTAAGGTCCACAAAAGATAGTTGTGAATGTTCACAAAGGTATAGAATCTAATTAAGGGAAGTCATATCGGTAAGCCCTAAAGGTTTATCGATCTATGTGAAGTCAGGTTTAGGGCATAAAATGACATTACACTAATCTCTAGGTGCGGAAACTTGGTTCCAGCATCCCCCCATTTTGGAAAAACTAACTCTGAACCTGGGTCAAGGCCCACTAAGCCAACAAATTGTTCCGTTGTCGGGACCAGGATTTCCATAAAGAGATGTGTGATGTCCCATCACTAGAATCCAACAAAGAAATAAATTGAGGAGTGGTTGGATAAAAATATCCACAAATTCGTGGTGCAAGAAAACAGAAATCTGCTATTGACGAAAGAACAGTGGTTGGATACGTATCTGTACATAGAGATGCAAAAAAAATTCTTCTATTCCTTCCCAATCGAGCTATACGAGTGGATCAATAAATTGGCAGATGACCAGGGAAGTTGGAGGTTTGATGGTCCAATAGTGTGGACCCTGGAGCTAGTGCAGAGATTGGAAGCCTCTGAAGATGAGATCACGCACATTGTCGATCACTGGCTTGATCGCATCATTGGAGGATTTGTGATCAAATTTACAATCGATACCTCGGTCAGCTACAACGAAGTAAAACAAAACTTCTTCAAAGGACCATGAGGTAAGTATTTACAAGGTTTGAATACTTGGATTAAAATGCTCTTGTGTGAAAAGTGGGTTATGCCATTACCTTGATGTTTAGAGCTAAGCGAAGTATAAATTTATTCAAGGATATAGGGAGAATAGGCCCTGAATATAGCTCACTGATTGAGCCTCCTCTAAGTGACGACGAAGGAGCAGCACAAGATTCACCACAAAGCATTGTTGATTTAATAAGGCAAGGGTTCCTGCGAATACCGCATATGCCCACACCTTGAGGTATAAATTGACCTTGAGGTATAAATTGAAACTGGGGTTGACCTTGGGGTACATATTGAGTCTGGGGTTGACCTTGAGGAACGTATTGTCCCGTAGGTATGTACTGTCCTTGAGGTTGCCCCCCAGGCGAGAATTGAGGCTGCCCCCCAGGCGGTAACTGGCCACCTTGAGGTTGAGGATTGGGAATAGAACCTGGCATCATAAGCATTTCTTGTACGCTCAACGGCTTAGTACTATTGCTTCCAGTTAATAACCCTTGCTCAATGGGTTGAGGAGATTCTCCCGAAAAAGTACCAGAAAGGGACTGATACCCAGAGGGAACAGAAGGACCGTCGTACAAAAAGGATTCGGGCGATTAAGTAAACATGGACGACTGATTCGACATATTTAATGAATGATAATAACCTCTAGGTGTTGGGTGATAAGGAGCGCGAGGTGGTGAAAAACTTAACCCTAGGTTTTCTAAGAAATTAGTCAAAGAAAGATACCAAGTACTGCTCCTAGGTGGACAGTAAAAAATTGATTCACGCTCCCTTAGCTCAATAACAGGTTGATTTTCAGGGATAGGGATGCCTACTTCTTCTTCTGGAGTAGCAAGTTCTTCAATATCAATAAGTCCAGAAGGAAGATCTTGGGTGATTACTCTTTCTACCCTAGGTGAACCAGGACCACTAGAAGGTGGAGAAACAAACCCCGATGTTGGAGTAGCAGCAAATTCACTTTCAGGCTCGGATATTTCAGGTTCCTCACCTATATCACTAGTAGATGAAAAGGCTACCAGTAACTTTGGAAACAGACACTGACTGTGGATTATAATCTTCCACTAACGGTTGAAAATTAGGATGTACTATCAAAGAAAGATTCTCCTTCTCCAGGTGACCCAACTCTACTGTCTCTAGGAGTTACGAGGACTTTCAAGCTGGCTCGATACTTCCTCAGGAGGTTGGCCCCGAAGTCTACCGGACTTCCTCAGTAACTCAGCCACGTTTACAAACTCAGGAGGTTGGCCCCGAAGTCTACGAGACTGCCTTGGTAATTCAGCCACAGTTAAAAACTTTTAACTACTTCACACACAAACAAAGTAAAATCTCAATGAAAACCACCTAAAGTCTCTAAAGAACCAAACAAATTTGAATCACACGCCTAAAGAATCTAGGAGATCAAACACACACAAACAGTAACTTTCCGTACTGAAAACACTAGTTGGTGATGAAATCCAACGTCGCAGAGTTCAATACAGAAATGGCGGTTGGAACAGTTACCCGGAAACCTGCTTAATGAATAGACTGGCACAAGTTCCTCCACTTAACCGTCTCGAGTGAAGAGAACCCCCCAGAAAATCCAAGTGAGTCTAGCCGACGTCTGCTCCAGGTATAGTGGGATCTTCCCACCACTGTCACCTCAGGAAGAATCCTAAAGAATATGGCCACTAAGGTTACCAACTGAAACAAATATACCTGGGGGAACAATCTACGATCCGATACGCACGCAAGGGCAGAATAGCAAGCTCAATCCCCTTGAAGGCTCCTTGACATAATCCAAGGTTTACCAACAAGTGACCCCAGGTTCCTCGACAATGGTTAATCCGAGGTTTACCATTTTTAATATGTGAATATCTGGCGTCATTCCCAATGAGGAAGGATTGATTCCCACACTGGTTCGGACACGATCTTGTGCTTCTCCTTTAAGAGGAGCTTTCCTAGAGCATAAATGCAACAATTGGATTTCTTCCCTACCACAAGATACAGCTACTTGTTTGTTTTTACTGTCTTGGAGAGTTAATTACTCTCCTACTCCAGGACACTAGCCTAAGCTAAGTTGGTGTATCAGAGCCCTAGAAATAAAAATGTTACTAGATGAATTTTACTTTAAGCGTTATTTTTTATTGGTTTTTGTTTAAGTCAAAAGGTGTGGAGATGAAACTCGTGGTATGAAGACTCGACTCAAAATCACTAAAATGCACCTAAGATGATTTAAACAATATTTTTCTCTTCGATGAACTTCTAACTAAGAAAGAGTTTGAGAATGCAAATACTTTGTAAACACAAATCCTTCTTAAGAAACAAATTAAAAGAAGAGCTTTTGCCTTTTCCAATGCACTCAAAACGAGACAACTAATTATTTCACAAAAATTTCCCTTTTTTGTTTCAAAGCACTCAATCACTGCAAAAAACAAACTTTTTCTTTTCAAAAAAGATTTTTATTTTTTATAAAACACTTAAATCTATGAAAATGACTAACTTTGAGATCTATAAACTATAAAAACCTATTTGAAGTCAAAGCCTACTAAATGTCTTTTTAAGGATGTTTTACTTAGCTAGATGTGAGCTAAGGACTAAATTATGCAAAATCACAAATAAGTCAAGAACAACCAATTTTGTTTTCTTTTTGAAAATGAAAATCCAAACTTTTAAACAAAGCTTTTCGAAGTTTTGTAAAGAGAAAACTCAAAGTGGATTCCTCAACAAGGGGAGATTTCATAAATGGTCAGACTCATAAGAAGGCTGGTAGAAACTAAGGTGATTGGAAGTCCCTACAGCTTCTAAGCTCAGAGCCACTACACAACCAAAATGAAAAACAAGCCCAACAGGCAAAACTCCTAGGAATTTCACCTAAAACCCTAACACTAATGAAATCAACCTAAGGAAAGCTTCTAACAAGTTATATGCAGGTCTGGGCAGTGGATAACAATTTCTAAACAAAAACTAAGCTGACTAACAGAGGAAATCTTAGGTTTTTCAAAATTTTGACAGGGTCCGCAAGCCCACAGTTGACACAAGTGCGGTCCCGGTCTGTGCTAAAAGCAAAGGTGCGGATAGGTACGCACTGTGTCAAACGGCTAGGGTGCGGTCCTCTCCCAAAGCTATGAAAAACAAAAAAAATAACCCTGGATCTACAAACTCTACCCAATCTTACACACAACAAGCCAAAAACAAAAACAAAAACACAGTTTCTCAGGTCAAAGTAAAAACAAGGAAAACAATCAAGTCCCCAGTGGAGTCGCCATTTTGTCACACGAAATAAGTCGATCTTGCGGACAAGATAGACCTTCCTAGAATCTAAAGAAGACCTAATGACAAGCAAACCAACCAGACACTATCTTTCTCTAAATATGCTTTTATAAACAATGGCAAACAAGTGTTTTTAGGGCCTACCTTAGGTCCAACGCAAGTTTGTGGATGCCCTCGCTCCTTTGATCCAAATGAGCTCCTTTGTCGTGAATCTTCAAACACAAACAAGGCAAACAAATAACATATTCAACATGTTCAACATATTAAATAGCAAATAAAACATATTTAACATGAAAGTCAAGGAGTCCATGAAACAAATAACATGAGATACTTGTTGAGAAAAATGAGTTTGATTGTATTAATTCAAAAGAAGAAGAACTTTACAACCTATGCCTTGACGTTGTACAAGCTCCTCCCAGGGTCCAGCAAGAAGTCTCCTCTACTTTGACAAGTTTCACTCACTCCCCAATGAAGCCAAAAGGTATGTGATCTCTCCTCTTAAGCTCAACTAGGAAGTCTTGATTTCACCAGCATTTACCCTCAAAAATGTTCAGCTTCTAACCTCTCCAGCAACCAGCCCAATGCCTGAATTTATAGTGCAATGGAGGGAGGTTACTAGGTCCTCCTTCAAAGGGATAAAGCCCTCCTTCAAAGGGATAGATCCTCTCATCAAGGGATTAGGTCCTTCTCTTTTGAGATGCATGAACCACCTCAGAGCGAACAATCCACATCAAAATTCCTTCTAGAATCCTCTAGAATTAACCCAAAGTGAGTTTTTTAAGATAAAACTTATGCCTTTTGACTTTCACAGGGGTTCGCACCCACACCGTTAGGGACAGAGCGGGCAGGTCCACAGTTTTTGTAAACAGAAGGTGCGGGACCGTAGG
This sequence comes from Pinus tabuliformis, assembly GCA_031772625.1. NCBI lineage: Eukaryota > Viridiplantae > Streptophyta > Pinopsida > Pinales > Pinaceae > Pinus > Pinus tabuliformis. The sequence continues at coordinate 564,332,304 of CM062807.1, forward strand.
TGACAGTGAGAGAAAGTGTTGAACTAGAGTTTCATTGATTTTTAATGTCTTTCTCCCATTTTCAAAGCTTGACTTGAAGAGCTGAGGTCTAGGACTTGCTTAGGAGGATAGTACAAGTGACGATAGACCCATACTGACTGCAAATAATCATAGTGACGATATTTTTGTGTAACAGATTGCCCCCTAAAGTGAGAAGTCTGTAGTAGATTATGATTTCATTTATCATTTAGGAAGAGTGAAGTACTTTATCATTTCGAGGATCATATTGTGGAGAGCCCAGTTGGAACCTATAAAAACATTCAATGCAAGATATATATATGAGATCATATCATCGCTGAGGTAGGCATTCCTATACTCAGATCAAAACTGACTAGAAAACTAACTACTGCTCTGATACAGGAATGATCTTGTAAAACATCACAAGTATAGACTCATGTGGACACAGTATGGACGCAACCATCTGTTTATGAATAGTCCATTATATAATGAATACAAAATTCCTCACTGCCTGGATTGTGGAAACTAGATCTAGGGTCTTCATTTCTACTTCCCGAAACAGTATGATTCTATCCATGCGAATGAATGTGTTGATGTCGAACATGGTAGAAACCACTTGATTACCAGTCAATGATGTAAACTGTTAACAAGTGTGAGAGAAACCACCAGTGATGTCAATGGCTCAAAGTACCCAGTACAATCCATGAGATGCGAATAAATGTGTTGATGTCGAACATGTCACGGAATCCTTTGATCAAAGTTCAATGATGCAACCTGTCGTCAAAGGCGAGAAACCTGCCATTGAGGCATGCAGATCTCAAGGTACTAACGATTTCTAGATCATCTTTCTAGATAATGAGCTGAAGTCGATAGAAAGCGATCCGTCGTAGGCAAGCCCACAACACGAAATCATAAATCAAGTCAAAGAAATTTAGTTGCAAGGACTGACTCAGGGATGGTCAAGATGGATGACAGATATTTTGCAAATGAATGGCTTATTGGCAGTGACCTCTTGAACACATAACGACACGACAGATGGTTTGGTGACAATTAACCAAAAGTTAATACCCAGAAACCGGCTAAAGACTTTCAATGTGGTTTGATCAACTGTTAGGCAAAGGATTTCCCAACCCAGGTGAATGAAAGTGTCGTGTTCAAGAGTGGTTACAAAGTATGACAAACAGGCTCATTTTTCTCTCTTTTCCCCCACCATTTCTGGCAAGTACCTCTTTATTTTTGACAAGCTTGAGGAGGATAACATTTGCTTGATTATAAGCTCATCCTTCGGATGAGTCCAACTTAGTTTAAATTCGAACCCTAAGAAAGAGTGGTTCGTTCCTGTTTGTAATTGAACAGGTCCTTTACTGTGAAATTTTAACGAGTCCAGTATAGGAGAAACTCGGCGTTTTTCAATTTTAGAGAGTCTGAAAAAACTTAAGAAGACTCCAGGGTTGACCTTTTTCGTAAATTTGTGTCTCCCAAGCTCGAAAAAAGTATAAAATAATACTTGAGAGAACCGCTTCATCTTTTATGACCAAGGAGTACTTTTCGTCATTAGTGCCCTTGATCCGAAAAAGTAAAAAAGCGATCAATGACACGTCGTTTTATAACCAATATCGAATTTGAAACGACAAAAATCCAGCAATCTTTTCATGTTTTTACGATCGGAAAAGAGCTGTAAGTGGACCGTCTTTTAATTCCATTTTAACGAGTTTAAAAGAAACACTCAGCGATCTTTTCATGTTTTAGGAGTCAGAAAAGATAAAGGTGACTCTAAATGTTTTTTGTCGAAAATGATAGATTTTGCCTGAATAATCCGTTATTCTGCACAAAAACACAAACATTACTCATACCTATTTGAAATGGATAAAAATGTCGCAAAAATACCTTTTAAAAGTGAAACATAAACAAATTTTCAATTTATTTACTCAAAAAAATTTATAAAAAGGGATTCGTCAATTCAATTTTACCGTTTCAGTTTTGGGTGAGAAAATAGTGCTTTTGCTCAGAAAACTTCCCGTGAAGATTGCGGAAAATCCAACCGTCGGAATCGAACGTGGTCTTCTCCAGGTAATCCACATCATCCTACTCTTCATTTTTAACCATTTCAATTTTTGTTTTAGTCATTTATTTCATTTTGGGAGGGTTTTTAGGCATAAAAACGCGCGGGGGCCCGCAAGTTTACCACTGCTGGCCTGCGGACCCCGACTTTTTCTCGTTGGGAAAAAAGCTCGGGGTCGCACCTTCCATGTAGACAAGGTGCGGTCCCACGCACTGTGTCTAACTCCAGAGGGTGCGGTCCCCGTCGCAAGGTTTTTAACCAAAAATTCTCAAAAATGGACCAATCAAAATAATTTCTAGCAGTTTAATTTATCCTTTTACTTGATGCAGAGAGTACATCATGCTAGATTGGCGCGAACGAGAGCATGAGGACATGGAT